>JAOTAY010000004.1:24011695-24026633 GCA_025629805.1 Erythroxylum baracoense
ATCATACTGAACTTGTCTCGGAACAAATGAGATAACTTTCACTAGAGATGTTGGATTAAGATCATCTTAGGACGCTTTCAAAGAGGAATTCAATATCTACAACTTTCTTGAAGACTTCAAAGATATATTCTATCTTTTGAAGGGTTGAAAATGAGACAGAAGATAGGTGATGAACAGTAACCCAGAAGGAGTTTATGAATAGTAACACAGAAGGTATTTTTACAATTAGCATAACTTTTCCTATGGATATCAGATTTAGGTGTTCTATATATGGTTTGAAAGATATCTTAAAGAGCTACAACTTCTATTCAGAATTCAAAGACAAATGTTACCTTTTGAAGGGTCAAAAATAGGGCAGAAGGTACATGGTGAACAGTAACCCGAAGGTGTTTTACGAATAGTAACACAGAAGATGTTTTTACAATTAGCATAACTTTTCATATGGATATCCGATTTATGTGTTCTATATATGGTTCAAAAGAGAACTTCAAGAGCTACAACTTCTATGAAGATCTCAAAGATAAATTTTACCATATGAAGGGTCAAAAATAGAGAAGAATGTACATGGTGAACAGTAACCCAGAAGGTGTTTTATGAATAGTAACACAGAAGGTATTTTTACAATTAACATAACTTTTCCTATGGATATTGGATTTAGGTGTTCTATATATGGTTTGAAAGAGACCTTCAAGAGCTAGAACTTCTATGAAGACCTTAAAGACAAATTTTATCTTCTGGAGGGTCAAAAATAGGGCAGAAGGTACATGATGAACAGTAACCCAGAAGGTGTTTATGAATAGTAACACAAAAGGTGTTGTTACAATTAGCATAACATTTCCTACAGATATCGGATTTAGTTTTTCTTCATATGGTTCGAAAGAGGCCTTCAAGAGCTAGAACTTCTATGAAGACCTGAAAGACAAATTTTACCTTCTAAAGGGTCAAAAATAAGGCAGAAGGTACATGATGAACAGTAACCTAGAAGGTGTTTATGAATAGTAACACAGAAGGTGTTTTTACAATTAACATAACTTTTCCTACAGATATCGAATTTAGGTTTTCTTTATACGGTTCAAAGGAGGACTTCAAGAGCTACAACTTCTATGAAGGCCTCAAAGACAAAGTTTACCTTCTGAAGGGTCAAAAATAGGGCAGAAGGTACATAATGAACAGTAACCCAGAAGGTGTTTATGAATAGTAACACAGAAGGTGTAAACAGAAGATAGACGCAGAAGATCTAAACAGAACATAGTGGTCAAAGTAGACTGTAAAAGTCAAACATAGACGCAGAAGGTCTAAACAGAACATAGTAGTCAAAGTAGATGGTAAAAGTCAAACATAGACGCAGAAGGTCTAAACAGAATATAGACGATACGTCTATGCTCCTGAACATCTCTAAGTCTTCATCAATTCTCATATGAACACCTAAGTATTCATACATGCTGAGTGAACATTTTCCATATCACTACCAATTTTGTTTCTAAATCTTTTCTTATCACAACTCATACCAAGATCACTTTTTCTACTCCCTCTACTTCTCATTTCTAATAAAAAAAATCACATTTAAAAACAATCATATCCGGAAGTTGTCAATGAATGCATGTACTCTTATTATTATTTTTGTATGTGCAAACATTCAATATTTATGTGCATATATACTAACATTATGCATGAGTAAGAAAATGCATTTCCTTAATCTCTCTTTGAGCTCATATGTACTGAAATTTCAGGTCCTAACCCTTAATATGAGAATGGGATGTTACAATTGAAGTGTGGGGATGTTGATAGTTGTGCATTAGTATATGTTTTTCTAGGTAATTGGCCTGTGTTTTCTTGTATAATGGTTGATTATTGTTATAGTTTAGGATTCATTTTGTACTTTTTCATTTTGTTTGATTTCTAATGTTGTTCTTTTATGTTTGATGTTAATTTAGGATAAGAATTGACTATTTTATGTAGGAAGGAAGATGGAGCAATTTAGAGATTGAGCTAGAGATCAAAGAAGAGAAGAAAAGAGGAGTTTATCTATGACAAATTCCCATAATCGTGGGAATCACATCAGTTCCCATGATTATAGGAATTATAATCTGAGTCATAATACAGGGATTTATTAAACTTAGGATTTTTGGACTATTAAAGCATAATTAAGCCTCCATCATCAAAGGGAGACAAAACCCTTTTGTAGAAACACCATCCTTGAGTGAAGAACATAACTTTGGAGCCTTTAGGAAGGATTGAAGTCAAGGATTATCATCAAGATTAGGTAAAATAGAACATCAACATCAAAAATTCTAAATTTTGGCAAAGAAGAGAAGAAGTTCCTTTTATCCAATTTTCTGTGTTTTTTTCCTTCTATTCTTTGTAAAATGGTTTGTTTGTGATGTTATAGAGACCATGAGTGGTTGATTTAGTTTTAGGGATTGCTTTTGAACTATTTTGTTAGAACTCCCATTTTATTGAATTGAATGAAAGTGTCTTTGACGATTGTTGATTTTATGTGTTATCTTGCAACAAATCAAGAGAGTGAATAAGATTAATTGTGTAGGATTGTACAATGAGTGTTGGCAGCCTATAGATGTACAATCATCACATCAATTTATTAGTTAAAAGAGAGATCTCGGCGAATTCAGTTGATCACCCATAGGATAGTTTAAAAACTAGTTGAATCAATCAAGTCATTAGGTAGGTTGAGAGATCGTCTAATTGATTCCCATTAAATCGATTAGGTACAATTAATTATACCTTAAGAGAGGTTAATTAATACATTCAGAAATATTAGGTGAGACATAATTTGATTAATAAAATAGGAGGGAGAAAAAATAGGAAAAAAAGTATTCTCTAGTCTCTAGATTCTTGAGTTCTGATTTTTCTGCACTTTGGTATTATCTATTGCTTTATGTTAATCTTTTAATTTAATTTAATTTTCTAGATTAATTGCATTAAATAATTTTGTTTCTTAAACAAAGTTTTGTCTGAATTAAGTGGTGTCTGGGCATCAATCCCTGTGGGATCGATATCCACTCTTTTTAACTACAACTCACGACCCGTTCACTTGCAGTTTTTGAGTGTAAAATGAGTAGATTATTTTTACCATTAATACCTTGTCACAAATTTAATAAAGTAATGAGTGAGCATTTGATGTATATGACTTAGGGAACTTTGTTTTGTATTCAATTCTGAGATGTTTTGAGAGGCACTTCTAATGATGTTTTATTGATTTGTGCTGCTATTATTTCTTTATTATTTTAGTGTTATTCAAGTAAAAAAAAGAAAAGGAAAAGTATCTTTGTTTTTTTTGTTATTGGTTAAAAGCATCTTTATTTCTAAGGTTGAAGGAAACATAGTAGTATTAGTTAGTGACGAGTAGTTGTAGCATATGGTATTTATATGCATACCTCAGAATTTGTATTTAGTTGTCCCTTCTTACTTAGTACTTTGTTAATAATTGTGAGTTACCCCTTGACCTTTTTTCCTCGCCTCAACACAAACCCCATTACAACCCTAAGAAAAAGCTCCTTTTGATCCATAATAGCATGTAATCCATATGGTAGAGATTTGGTGAATTTGCAAGTCTATAGTAGCGTAGTCTCTTAGGGGGAGTATTGAGTGAAACACCGACCTTAAACACTTGAATGAAATGAGTGAACATCGTGAGGAAAATCCATTTTAGTTTTATTTTACCTTTGATCAATGTTGTCTACCTTGATACTTGAGTTTGTTGAAGTTTGAAGAATTGCATATACTCAATTGTCTTTGAAAAAAAATTGACAGAATATCTTGCTTATTTTTTAAAATTGCTTAAGGATAAGAAATAGTGTAAATGTGGGGGTATTTGATAGGATTGAATCATCTTATATTTTCTTATGCATTTTAATTTCTTTTCAATCCTATATTTGTGTTTAAATACTCAATTTTTGTTCATTTTGTGTTTACATACAAATTAAAGGATTGAACACAAATATATGCTAAAAGGAAGAAGTTTGACAAAGTTTAGAGAGCCATCCATAGAGGAGAAATCATCAAAGGCATTCTGAGGAGAATCGAAGAAGACCTAGGAAATAACCCAAGGCCACGATCATGACAGAAGCTTAAGCACAGGACCATGATCGTGGGGAGTCAGCTACGATTGTGATAGAGAATAGATAAACTGGCCACGATCCTGCACTAAAGGCCACAATCGTGGCCTGTGTGCAGACAAACTAGGGGTTCTGGATTCGAGTTTTTGACGAGGGACTTTTAAGACTTTTTAAGCACAAGAAAACCCTAGGGTTTACCCTAAATGGAAAATACTATATAAAGAAAAAGAAAGAGAATTGACCTAGAAAGTAGGTCTCTAAACTGCCACTTTTGGGAAAACTCCAAGAAGAGAGAAGGGCTTTCAAAATATGCCTTTTTTTAAAAACTCCAAGAGGAGAGGAGGAACCAGCAAAGCAGTTTTTGTTATTTTCCATAAGCTTAGCTATTCTCTTTCAATTTTAATGCTTTATTTTCATATTCATTCCATTAGTTTAAAGCTTTCTTAGTGCTAGTTTTAGAATGTTAGAATGAATTTTTGATGGATTTTATAGATGAACTTTATAAATTTTATAAGGAAGCTTTATGTTATATCAATGGATTTTTATTCCCTCAATTTTCCAACTTTAATTTTGGTTGTTTGAGCTTATTTATGTGCTTTTTCAGATCTAAATTTGTTGGTTTTTGAATGTTTAATGGTTTATGTTAAGTGAGCTTTTTGCTTATTTGTGATGCCTTTGATTAATTTGTGCTTAATAGTTAGCATGTAAGCATGTTCTTAGATTAACAATCAATTAATTTGGGTTTTTATGCCAGGTATGCATGCTGAAATTTTTATTTTGTTGCAATTAGTTTAGATTTTGTAATTTAGGATATGATTAGTTATTTGCTAGCATAAAGAGTTTTGATTTCTATTAAGCTAATGTTGAATTTCGGTTTTTATCACTTCATTTATAATTTCCAGCCTTGGTTTTATTTAATTCAGTATTGGTTTTGTTTATTTAATGTCTATTGTGCTTAATATGAACATGGGTGGCTAGACTACTTAGGGGTTTGGAGATATTATAAGGATAAAGGGATGGAAATTGTGAGAATGAAGTTGAATTTGTCTTAAATTGGTGCTTCTAGGTCTAGGTTGGTTTGGGATTTAGGATAAATGTCATGAATTAGGAATTGCTTATAGGTTTGTTCACCCTTCAGCTAACTTTCTAATCCGAAGGCTGAGGATGACCGTGTGATATGTAATAGTCCATAGTGATTCTCGGAAGTAGTAATAGGTTAGTTGAATTTGTTAAGATACTTAATCAACAAATCTATGATCCCACACCTTTAAGTTACATTTTTCGAGCTTATGAGTAGGTAGCCTAAGTTAATTGTTTCTTAATGCTTAATGCATCTTCGCTATTGAACTTAAAGAACCTATTCTAGATTATAGTAGAGTTCGGGGCATTTATAGAGCTTATTAGTTTTGCCTATTTTTAAAGAAATTAAGGGTTCAAGAGTTTAATTGAGTCCATAGGCTAACACCATAATGAGAGTACCTTTTATTTAGATTTAAAGATTAATGAACATCTTGGAATCCTGAAGATATCTCCAACCCACTTCTTTACCATTGTTTTAGTATTTTCTAAATTTGCTTTTTGTTTGTCTTTTTGTTTACATTCTTTGCATTTTAGCTGTCTCGTTTCATCATTTCAGGGTGTTTTGTTTTCTTTTGTTTACAACATTTGAAATAGCATTTGCATCTTAGCTCTCTGTGGTTAGACCCTAGCTTACCATTTACTACATAGTTTGGTAGTTAGGAATTTATTATTTGGTAGTTAGTGATAGGCTATCAATGGTTAAGCAACTTACTAACCGTATTGGTCATGTTCATACCCAAGGTGTTGATTACCAAAAGAAAATAGATGTTCATCTACAACATCTAGACACTCAAACAAGGTCAATTAGCACCACTTTGAGTAATATTAAGACTCAACTTTCTCGAAGACTCCTATCTCAACCCATACCCAACCCAAAACAAAATGCTAATGCTGTTATGCTTAGGAGTGGTAAGGAATTAGTGAATCCAAGAGGAAACAAAGGGAACAAAAGTGAGGTTAAAGATGACCCCAAAGGCTAGAAATGAGGTTAAGGATCAAGAAAAGAGAGACGAGTCACATTTAACTATTAACGATTCTATTTCTAACAAATTTCATGATGTTCCTCCATTTCCTTCCAAGTTAACTAGGTAAAAGAAAAAAGAAAGAGAAAGAGAAATCTTTGAAACTTTTAGAAAAGTTGAGGTATGTTTACCTCTTTTGGATGCTATTAAGCAAGTTCCATTCTATGCCAAGCTTCTAAAGGAACTATACACTAACAAAAGGCATTTCAAAGAGAATAAAAAGGTAAATATAGGGAAGAATGTATTTACTATCATCCAAAGGAAACTATCCTTGAAGTGTAAGGATCCCGATATGTTTTCTATTCCTTGCAAGATTGGAAATATTCGATTTAAAAAATGAATGCTAGATTTAGATGCTTCGATTAATGTCATGCCTAAAAGTATCTATGATGCTCTTAATTTAGGTCCCTTGAAAAAGACTAGTTTGATACTTCAACTAGCTGATAGATCTAACGTATATCCTGATGGTCTGCCTGAAGATGTGCTAGTGTAGGTTAACGACCTTGTGTTCCTAGCTAATTATTATGTTTTTGATATGGGTGAGAATTCTAATCCATCCAAAGATGTTCTGCTACTATTCAGTCGATTGTTTCTTAGTACTATGAGGACAAAAATCGATGCCCATAAGGGCAATTTATCCATGAAATTTGATGGAGAAGTTGTTAGTTTTAATATATTTAATCCTATGCAAAACCCTATTGAAACTAACAATTTATGCTATATAGACTCCATTGATTTTATTGATAAAATTACACAGGAAATGTTTGAATCTGACATGGGTACAGGTGAGAATGCTGAAATAATGAATATGGTTTATACTGTAGGCAATGCGGCAATAGCTTATAGTTCCTTCTAAAGGAACCATTGGTATTTTTTAATCTTACATTGCCCAAGTCTGCTTCCAAGTTACTACCCTCTCTTATGCAAACCCCTAAAGTAGAATTAAAACCCTTCCCATCGAATTTGAAATGTGCATTTCTTAGTGAAAATGAGACTTTACCTGTGATCATTTCTGGCTCTTTATCCCCTTCCTAGGAAGAGCGATTTTTACAAGTTCTTAAAAACCATAAGCAAGCCATAGGTTGGATAATTGCATAAATAAAAGAAATTAGCCCTAATTTTTGTATGAATAGAATCTTTTTGAAAGAAAATGGAAAACCAATTAGAGAGGCCAAACGTAGGTTGAACCCCCCAATACTGGATGTCATATATAAGGAAGCATGAAGTCGTATGATACAGGCATAATATGCCCCATATATGATTCCATGTAAGGTCAGTCCCATTCATGTTATCCCTAAGAAAACAAAAATAATTGTCATAGAGAATAGAAAAGGTGAACTTGTCCCAACTAAAGTGTCAAATGGGTGGAGAGTGTGTATAAACTACTGAAATTTGAACCAAACGACTAGGAAAAATCATTTCCCACTACTCTTTATTGACTAAATGTTAGAAAAGCTTGCTAAAAAGTCACATTTTTATTTCTTAGATGGGTACCCGAGGTATAAATAAGTTTTCATAGCTTTTGGATATCAAGAGAAAACCACTTTCACATGTCCTTTCAGTGCTTTTGAATTTAGAAGAATGCCATTCAGACTTTATATTGCCTTGGAACTTTTCAACTTTGCATGATGAGTATATTTTCTGATTTTCTTGACCATAAAATGCTTATGGATTACTTTACTATGTTTTATGATTCTTTTGATGCATGTCTCTATAATCTCTCTTTCATTTAGCAAAAATGCATTGATACTAACCTAGTTTTGAATTATGAAAAATGTCATTTTATAGTAGAACAAGGTCTAGTTCTAAGACAAGTGTTTAGTTCCAAAGGCTTGAAAATTAACAAAGCAAAGACAGAAGTCATAACTTCTCTGCCTTATCCCATTTGTGTTAGAGAAGTAAGATCTCTTTTTAGGGCATACAGGTTTTTATCGAAGCTTTATTAAAGATTTCTCAAAAATTGTATCTCCTTTATATGCATTGTTAACTAAGGACACTAATTTTATGTTTGATGAAAAATATAAAACCGCTTTTGACTTTCTTAAACAGAAGTTAACTTCTGTCCCTGTCATTTGCGCCCCCCTCTAACTAGAACCTTTCATTTGAAATTATATATGATGTGAGTGACAAAGCAGTAGTTGTTGTGATAGGGTAGAGAAAAGAAAAAGAGCCTAATCTCATATACTATACATGTAGATCCTAGGACCCTGCTCAGTGTAATTACACTACAATAAAAAAGGAAATGTTTGTCATAGTGTTTGCATTGGAGAAATTCAAATCGTACTTACTAGGGACAACAGTGATTGTATTTTCTGACCATGTTGCACTTAAATACTTACTTAATAAGAGATAGTTGAAGTCTAGTTTGTCAAGATGGATGCTTTTGTTACAGGAATTTAACTTAGATATAAAAATGGTGCGGAGAACTTACTAGCTAACCATTTAAGCATAATAGTACCTAGAGAGGATTAGCCTTTAATTGCTGAATTTTTTCTAGATGTGCAATTTTATTTGTTAATGCTTAATTATATGCCTTAGTATGCTAATATTTGTAATTAGTTAGTAACCAAGAATCTCCTTAATGATCTGACAAGAGCTCAAAGGGACAAGATAAAAGTTGAATCTAAGTATTACTTTTAGGATGATCCTTATTTATGGAAATTATGCTTTAACCAGGTTTTTTATAGGTGTGTTATAAAGATGAAACATCATCAAATTCTAATTTGTTGTCATTCATTGGAAAGTGGAGGTCATTTTGGACCTAAGAGGACAGCTCACAATATTTTGGAATGTAGCTTTTACTGGCATACACTACACAAAGATGGTTATATTTTTTACTGGACACGTAAACAATGCCAAAAGATGGTGAATCTATCTCGAAAGCAGGAAATGTCGCAAACTGGTATTACAGTTTGTGAGGTATTTGATGTATGGGGCATTGACTTCATCTTTTGCTAATGTTTACATATTGCTTGTTGTAGACTATGTTTCTAAGTGGTAGAGGCCATAACAACTAAACTAGATGATGCCAAAACTATGATCAAGTTCCTTAAATGTCATTTTTTAACTAGTTTGGTATCCCAAGGCTATAATTAATGACTATGGCAAACATTTTTGTAACAAGACCTTAGGAGCTTTGTTCAAAAAATACCATGTGACTCATTGTGTTGCTACAGCATATCATCCCCAAACTAGTGGACAAGTTGAAGTGTCCAACAAGGAAATAAAATCTATCTTAGAGAAAATGGTAAAACTTGATAGAAAAGACTGAAGCAATCATTTGGACAATGCTCTATGGGCCTACAAGACTGCATATAACACTCCAATAGGTATGTCTCCCTATAAATTGGCTTCTGGGAAAGCCTGTCACTTGCTAGTTGAGATTGAACATAAATCATATTAGGCAGTAAAACAATGAAATTTAGATTATAAGTTAGCTGGAAAAGAGAGGAAGTTACATCTGCAAGAACTAGAGGAACTAAGGTTGGAAACATATGAAAATGCTAGGATTTACAAAGAAAAGACCAAGGCTTTTCATGATATGAAGCTAGATAGGAAATCATTCTCTGTTGGGTAGAAAGTGCTTTTGTTTAATTCAAAACTGAAAGTGTTTCTTAGTAAGCTACAATCTCAATGGTTAATTCATTTTATTGTCACTAACGTGTTTCCACATGGTGCAGTAGAAGTGCATAGCTTAAAAGCTAACAAAATTTTTAAAGTAAATGGACACAGGCTTATACTATTTTATGATTAGGTTATGTTAGTGGAGGAAATCATATTTGAAGAGCTATGAAGTGTGAAGTACGTTGAGCTAATGACGTAAACCAACAACGCTACTTAGGGGCCAACCCAAAATGAAATTCTAAATCAGATTTGCATATCCTTATTCTTTTCTTTTTAATTTTATTTTTTTACCATTTCATAGTTATTTCAATTTTCATTTCTCCTTGTTAGATCACAAGATTTTTTACTCTTGGTTAGCATGTATTTGATGTTAGCATTGTTGAAAAAGCTTCTTTTATGATTAATTGTGCATTGTTGGATATTTTGATCTCGGTTATACACATCTTTTATAAGCTAAAGTGGTCTAATTCAGTCTACTATAGTGACATAATGCTGTGTGTTGTTGTTTAATGCTTCTGTTTGTAGTTCTCTCATCATTTAGATACTACATTGAGGAAAATGTAAAAACTAAGTGTGGGGGAGAGGCTAGAAGCATGAATTTTGTAGTTATTGCACAAATCACTCATAACTTTCGATTGTCCTCAAATCAGTTAAAATAATAATAAAAAAGGCCTTCATATAGGATAGTTTGTATTTTTTTGCATTTTGTGTGTCTTTTTTCATTCATTTAGGTAGATCACCTCAAATATTTGGCAAGAGAACTAACTAAATGTGACTATATAGAAATTCTAATTTAACTCATTTTCAAGCTAAAATGTTTTTCATGAAATAAATTGTGTTTTTGAGAATAAACACCATTTAAAGTGCCAATAAACTTGTTTACCTCTAGGCAAGAAAGTACTTTCATTTTATAAGCATTTTAAAATGAACTTTACAAGTGACTAAATGGATAGACTAAAAAGCCAGTGAGATAGTGTATATAGACTGACACATCTGCGTTAGTTTCTTGAGTGTATATATATTATGCTCTTCCATGGGATGTCTCTCTTATCCTTACCTTGGTACTTTTTAAAACTACACATATGGTTCACACGCTAACATGAAAATGATAAGGCATTCATTTGTTTTAAACTACATAGCTGAAAGCCTCCTAATGATTTATTTAATCCTTTTGTTACCCCTTTTGAGCCTAATAGCCTATTTCTTTTTATTTTATCCATATTACAAGCTTAATTCTAACTTTAATGCCCTACCCTTGCCTTGAACTATAGAACATAAAGTTTTGACATGAGTGGTTGGAAGTGGAATAAGGGTGTTTATGTTTAAAAGTCATGGTTATCTTGGTTGTGTGAATAAAGGGTTGTGATTTATCTTTTGTGTTGTCATCGTAGTTATATGTTCTATTTTACATTTATCTTCATTGTACTTTGTTATTTCCCAAAAAAAAGAAAGAAAAAAGTGTGAATTTCAAGTTTGTTTGTTCCTGTAATTCTGTTTCATGTTTGTCATTTTTATAATTATTTCAACACAATGTGTGTTCATTCACTTCATTTTAGTGAACAAGAGGTTTGGATATACTTGAGAGTTAAATTGAGGAAGGGAAATTGATTTTATTTGATGGTAGATGGTTTTTCACGTTAATTTGAGGAGTATGAAAGGAGGTCTTTGCGTTATAATGTTTATGAGATAGAGACGCATGGTCAATGTTTTCTCTCTTTTTTTTAAGTTTCTTTTGCTCCACTTGTTCTTGGCATTTTAGTCCACATTCTTAAATATTTTCCTATCCTTACCCTAAACCTTATTACAACTATAGCAGCCCACTCTCATAGGGCATATCCCCAAACGTACTGATGGTATTTGAGAACAGACTCTACGAGAGTGGCATGTGATGACAGTCAATCAAACTCATTACAAATTTTCACACATTACGTGCATTTTCAGAAAACAAATAACCATTTTTGGTCCATTTTATCCATAAACATCGCCAATCACAAAAGTCATTACAAATTCACATTTGATATGAATTCAAGCAACAACACATTTTTATTACAACTAAAGCTCGATTTGGCTTGTTACATTTATAAATATAATCAATCATCAATGTCATTACACTTTACAATTCATAAATACAATAAATAACAGTTGCGGAATACAGATCTTAATAAAAAATGACTGAAGAAATATGTAAGTGCAAACTGATCCCGACCCCTAGCTAATGTCTGGTTTTAGTGGCTATACTCCAATTTTATCTAACTGGATATCCCTTAAACCTAAAAGACAATGATGTAATTTTGGTGAGTTTTACAAACTCAATGAGCGAACCATCCTTGACGGGCTCACTCATAGCAACACAGAACAATTCACGTATTCATATTAACAGACAATTCACATATTTAAAATTTACGTATCATTTCACACTTCAGTTCTGGAACAGTACATATATCTCATTTCAATTATTTATTTAATACACATCAATTTATTTATATGCAATACAAATAGGACTCACTTTTAGTTGTTACTTTATTATGACCGAGTGCCTTTTAACTATCCTGTATCTATTTTAGATACCAGGCTTATTGATAACTGTCCCGTATCCATTGGGGATACCAGGCTCATTATACATAGTGAGCATTTAGCTCTTAATCACATTTTGATCCTTAAGCTCATTTTCGGTGGCCACTCCGTTCACAACTACCTTTACTTGATCATGAATATCATGTAATGAAATGTATGAATTCACATATATGTAGTCAATCACATTTATTCAGTACACATTCACTTTTTCACATTTTCATCGGATCTATGTCCGGCATTCAACGAAACGTTGAGAACACTTATTTTTTTCTCATTCACATTCAATGAAGCACTTCCAATACATTCATATTTATCAAACTCCTCAGACTACTAATGTCAGAATTTATTTCAATCACATCATAATCAGTTCAATACAAAAATTTAAATAGAAATAATTAATTAATGTGAGACATCTAGGTTGACTCACAATATGCTTCATATTAGCATTTGCTTCTATGATTTGGGAATGCCTGGACGGCGAAGTTCAATCTTATGTTTCTATGTTCAAGTAATACACACATTGTACACATTACTAAATTTCACAATCTCATAAGCATTCATTCATATACATATGTATATGTGTAATGTATACATATGTATATGTGTAATGTATAATGCATGCTTAATTTGACTATTCCGGGTATGTTTCATTATTCACATCTTTTGATCATTTAAATATCATCATTTGAGTATGTCTAGCTTGCACTTAGATTTATAGCTCAAATATACTTAATTATTTCAATATCATCAATCAATCATTCACCAATTTTATTCTTGCATTATATGACCACATAATATCCAAACACTCATTCAATCTTATTTAAAACACATTACTCATTTTTTTTTAATCACATTGACATTCATAGTCAGGTTTACTCTTATAACATCTCTAAATTTCCAGAATTTGTCTCATTAATATCAATCATACATGCTTAAGTTATAACCTCAATTACCCTAAACATATCACATATTTAATCACTTAATCTATCATCAAACTAAGTTCATTTCAAGCTTCATTCAAGCCTAAATGCACTATAGGAAAGTACCGTACCATTTCTTGTTTCAATCATCATTTAAAAGAAGCGTAATTCATGTAAAAGCCATTCCCATGATCATGGATGACTTCCCACGATTGTGGGATGCACCAATAAAAACTTTCCAGAACTTTAAACACTTCCACGATCGTGGGTTATCAAAATTTGAATTTTACAGCTATAGTCTTTCTTGTTTTCCTGATTTCCAAGTCCTACAAGTTACATCTAACATATCTTATGCTTAGTACATCCTTTCTAGCTTAATTCCTCATCATTTTCATCTGCATGTTAAGTCAAAATCACTCATCAAATATATCTTACATTATTGTTCTTCAATCATTCAAAACAAAACATCAATGTATATATACCTTCATCAATGTTTCAGCTCACATTCAACTTCACTTTATCTCTAAACTATCATCTTATTTCTTCTCTTTTCAAGACATTACAGCTGCCTTTTCTTTAAATTCAAAGCTCCATCTATTTTCTCACATGACAACTTATAACTTACATTTCTCACATACTCAAAACATACCATATTTATATCATTCCTTCATTTACATTTCTGCACTCATCTTATACACAAAATTAGGTCATAAACGCATCTCTTTATTCATCAATTATCAATTCTCATCCAAACAGTATTTTCATTATTAATAATCCATAAAACAATATATAATATATTATTTATCAATTATACGAAAATAGAATATCAATAAATATTCATGTCTTCATTAACGTTTTTGCGTACTCATTCATCACCATTTGATCTATCAATCATCCTCTATAACAATCCATAATCTATTACTCACCATAAACACAAAAATATGACGTAAACCTACTTAATTCCTCGTCAACATATCATCATATTTCAACACCTTTATCATGATCATTTCATCTCAAACTATCATCACATATGTTTATATTTAAACCACCCATGAAGATTAATAACATACCTTCTTGTTTTAGCTCCAAAGTTTCTTCAAAATTTCATAACCCTAGCTTCTTCCATGTTTACACGATCATCATCATAAATGGTAGAGTAGATTAGGTTTTATAGTAATAAGATGATGAATTCAATGAAAATGGAAGTAGCAAGTGATGGATGAGAACAAGGTTCAACATGGTGAGAGTTAAAGATGTTGTAAATGGATAAGAAGAAATGAAGAAGATGAAGAACGAAATGAAGAGAAAAGAAGAAAGCATCAAATGAAGATGAAAGACAAAATAAGATGGTCTTTCATTAAGTAAAGTAGTCACAGGTGAGATGTGTGGCAAATGGCATGGCACTTGTCAATTGCCATATTTCTCATTCTTATGGCTTCACTTGGACCCTTTTTAATAACTAGTCCATTTATCTCAAATTTCTAATCCAATTATCTACCAATTTTTATGACACTTGTCATTAAATACTAATGCCACATATCACTTATTTCTATTACCATATATTATGTAGCACCCCCTTACCGTAGGGTACGCACCGGGACACCCGCAGGTCATTCCGGTACATATCCTATGATAAAGGTGA
>JAOTAY010000004.1:24039041-24052905 GCA_025629805.1 Erythroxylum baracoense
TGCATTAGGTTCCAATTAAGTGAGACGACCCAAGGTTGCATTCTATATTGCAATCCTTGGAATTCAATTTTTGATTCAACCTCCAAGGGTAAAACCGAAAGACGAAGCAGATCACTAACTCATATAAAATTGCTTAACTTTACATTTTGATGTCTTAAATTCATACAATCTATTTATAATGAGTCACCAACTATGAAAATGCATCGATAATTAATTACAAGTAGTTATACGTGTATGCCAACATCTAAAACTACAATTGACATATGTAAACATCTAAAACTACAATTGACATATGTATTTAATTATATATCTTTGTAATTCATAAAAAATACTTAAAATTATAAATAACCTAATTGGATTTCTCCATTTAATTATATGAAATAAAAATTTAATATTACAAAGGAAAAATGGGCAATTTGAAGATTAACATTTACATAAATATTTAACTTAGACATGAACATTTGGTAGGAATAAAAAAGGATCCTGATGTTATAATAACATTATATTTTAATCATGAATTCGTAAAACCCTAGATTCTTATTTGGATTTCGTTAAATATAAGCAATTTGAAAATTTTTGTTATTTTTGTAGCCTGTACTATGTCACTTAAACTTCCCCAATGGTAAAAGGGCTCGTTACCATTATCCTTCTTGCAACAACAACAACAACACCTAGTATAAATCCCACTTAGACGCGAGGTTTAGAAAGGTCTAGCAGTACGTAGCTTTACCTTTAACTAGTAAAGATGATGTTTGCACTACCCTTCTTGATACTTGATTATTTGACATACAAGGATTGTAAATCTATTATAAAATTTTAAACTACTAGTAAGCTTATCTCCAGTTTTTTTGGCTTTCTAAATCTAAAATTCATCTTATAAATTTTAAACTGAGAATATCTAGCAACTAAAATCGTTACTTTTCCTTGGCCTGTCTCATTACTAGTAACAAAACTTGTAAGGTTCTAAGTTGTAATTATATAAACATGTATTAGTTCTAACCCCTTTATGCTCTTGCTTTGTATCTTGCAGTAGTAACAAAACCTATTCTTTGATGAGATATTCTACTATGGAAATTTCAAGTATAGTGACACAATTTCCAAAGAAGTTGATAGCTATTGGAGTGTCTAAACAGGCTTTATATTCTACTATAAATATAAAATATACCTACATATTTCCCTCTGCTCCTTTGTGTTTAATAATTCAAGAAGTTTGTATACAAAAATTAGTACAAAACTTCACAATTGGAGTAGCTTTGTTGATTTTAAAACCATTCTTTCCTTAGTCTCCTTATATCTTTAATAGAAACATATAATGTTGCTCTTATTGAGTTTAATATTTCATAAAGTGCTAGCCTTATATTGAGGCTAGGAAGTTTTTCATGTACTTTATGTCAAGCCCACCTATGTCATAATGATATGATTGGTCTAGAAACAAGGGTACTTCTAGTAACAAGCTATGGTGTTTGTCAAACTCGTTGATGATCATTTATTTATAGACGTGAGTCCGTAATTTGATAAATATTGCACTTTTCTCGTCAATAACAGATAAGATTTAAGTGGATTAAGGATTTAAGGATTAGACATCAGTAGTAAGAGTGGCAGTGATACTGGGGCCCTTTTCTCTAAGAATTAATAACAAATTCATTAAATGCTTGGAGCATCCAACACAAGTATAAGAGTACAAGTAGAAATTCATTAATTTCTACTTGAGGATGAAACTAAAAGGAACTTAGTAGCTATATGAACAAAGGACTAACAATTATCTAGAGGTTCCATAGATAGCTCAGGTAGGGACTAATGCTGTTAGTAAGATTATATGCAACAGAAATTATTATAGTCTTGTTAATTAGCCATGTAATAGCCATCTCTACGTAAAGACTCAGTTGTAAACATTGTCGGTATTGTTCCAAAAACATTATGATGCAACATTCATCATTTTATTACACTTTATTACTATAATATTAACAACGTTCCTTACATTTATTTTTTTAATTGTCATTATTATTATACCCCTAACATTCTTATTTTTCAGTATATATATACCCACT
This sequence comes from Erythroxylum baracoense, assembly GCA_025629805.1. NCBI lineage: Eukaryota > Viridiplantae > Streptophyta > Magnoliopsida > Malpighiales > Erythroxylaceae > Erythroxylum > Erythroxylum baracoense. The sequence continues at coordinate 24,041,090 of JAOTAY010000004.1, forward strand.
GTTTGTTAGTTTTTTAATATGCAGATACACAATGCTACACTCTACTCTCTACCTTCGTCAACTACACTCCCCTCCCTCCTTCTTTATAAATATACAAAGGTGCAAAAGAAGCTTATAACATATTTAAACAACTTTCTTCTTGTCTCAAGGCTAGTATAAGGGAGATAAATTCACCATTGGAGAACCAAACAACATAACACACACCCATCTTCTTCAAATCTTCTCTCTTCTTGGTTCTTTTTCTTAATTCTTGGAGACAGTTCTTACTCCAACTTTTGGAGTGCGTCAAAGCTAGAAGAGAAGACGTTAATCATGAGGTCGGATCCTATTGTCCTGTTGCATCGTAAAGGAAAATTTTTGACTTAAGCCAGTGATTTTTCATGACACCTTACATTCAGATTAGCCTTTCAAATTTTATTTTTGTGCTATTTCATTTTTTGCTAACAATCTAAGTTGATAAAGTTATTAAAATGCTACTACTTGTTAGAAATTGTTGCATTTTTTATACTATTTATCGATAATTCTTTTGGTTGTACTGCTACGTGTTTATTTCAGAATATTGTTCTGTTCTTACTACTGCATGAGTATTTTATGTGAGACATCTCTGTTACCAAATTCAATATGACATATACAAATGAGACTAACATAGTTTCTGCACTTACTGTTACCCGCATAGGTTCTGCCCCTATCACCATAGCCCAGAGAATTATACCTCACCTAACTAGATTAGAGCCTCAAGATGGGAGAAAAATTTTAAATGATGGTTTGAGAAATTTCTGTTTTAGTTTCAACAATACAAAATTGATTGTGTATTGTTTCAAGAAATTCCTAGTGACAATACTGACCTCAAGACAACTAAGGATAATCGTACTATTAGGGGAGTATTGCTCAACCATATGATAAACCCATTATTTAATATCTACTGCAAGTACAAAACTGCCAAGAAAATTTGGGATACTTTAGAAGTGAAATATGGGACAGATGATTTCGGTACTACGAAATATGCAATTGCTAGGTGGTTAAAATTTATCGTTGATGATGTTATAGACCAATTACATGAGTATTAAAACTTAGTTGCTAAAATCCTTGCTGAGGGTATGAAAATATGTGAGTTTTTTCAAGCTAATGCCCTTATTGAGAAACTACCTGTCTCATGGAATGATTATAAAAACTAGCTGAGGCATAAGGAGAAAGATATGAAGCTTTAGGAGTTGATAGGGCATATAAAGATTGAGAATGCCAACCATACACATAATAAGAACAAATTACTCACCCTTGTCCCTACTGTTAAGGTTAATGTCATAGAACATAGAAATGAAAATAACTTAAAACTGAATAGTGGACAAAACAAGCCTTTCAACAACAATAAACAAAGTCAGCTTAAGCGCAAAAGGATTGATGGCGACTGTTGGTGATGCCATAAGCCTTACCATCCTTCTACTCTTTGCCAAGCTAGAATCAATCATAAGAAGAAGGGCCAAGGATAAAAACCATGATAGTTTGAGAAGGAAACCAGAAGGGATACCAGCGAGGTAACCAGAAGATTTTTTTCCTAATGATGATGATGAGGAGATCATTACTGCTGTGGTATTCGAAGTCAAACTTGCCAGAAACTTCGTAGAGTGGATCATTGACACAGGAGGTACATGCCACATTTTCATTAACAAGGACCTATTTAAGGAGTTTAATAATACTGTTGATGGTGAATTCGTATATATGGGAAACTCCACTAGAGTTCTTATCTAAAGAGTTCGGAAGGTCACTCTCAAACTCACTTCTGGAAAAGTGTTGGCATTAGAAAATATTTTATTTGTTCCTAATGTTCGTAGAAACTTGATTTTTAGTGCATACTTAACAAAGCCAGTGTCAAACTAACTTTTGACTATGATAAGCCGGTTCTTACTAAAAATGGGAACTTTGTTGGTAAAAGATTTTGTAATGGGGGTTTATTTATACTTGACATTGAAATGAATGCATCTACTTCTTCTGCTTATATTATTGAGTCTCTAGATTTATGGCATTCTAGACTTGGGCATGTAAATGTGAGGTCAATTAAAAAGATGCAAAGCTTAAAATTATTACCTAACTAGACCACTAAGGAAATGGAAAATTTTCAAATTTGTATTAAGGCTAAAGACTCTAAGAAACCTTTTAAGTTAGTGACCGAGAGAGAGTTACAATTATTGGATTTGGTGCACACAGATTTGGGTGATTTTAAGAATAGTGTAAGTAAAAGAGACATGAGATATTATATTACTTTTGTGGATGATTTTCCTCGATTTACTAAGTTTTACTTATTGAAAAGTAAAAGTGATGTAGAGGAAGTGTTAGTGTTGAGTGTCTTAAAAATGAATTTAGAGTTAAGAGAAAGGTGTATGGTGTTTGCAGATGAGACAGATTGATTAAAATGAAAGTTTCATGAAGAAATGAAGAGAATGCAGATAGTGTAATAATGCAGAAAAATATATAGGAAAGTGCATTAAAATGTGACATGCATGAGTGAGGATCGGATTTTATGATGTTTTTGTTTTAATCTTAGGTTTGGATTTGTTTATGAGTATGTTACGTTGAAAAAAAGTTAAGAAGGAAGAGTAAATGAAGTAGAGTTGAGAATGAAGAGTAATGAAGTAGAAATGGTGATTTTTGTACAAGTGGTGTTAGGTGTGAAATCTGGAAAATTGGAAGATGAATGCTGGAGAATGTAGCTGTCACATGTTCACTGATTATGCTTCTATTTTTTACACATAACTTGATATGTAATTATCCAAATGAGATTATTCTTAATCTGGATTAAAATAGAGGTGTAATGCTACATTTTTCATGAGGACATCGAATTTAAATTATGTCCTTAAGAGTCTCAAAATTTGTCTCGAAATTGAGAATAGTGTTCTATTGAGGTATAAGAAACAATATGGAGTATTTTGATCATAACTTGCACGATACAGGATCAAAATGTATGAATTTGATGTCGTTAGAAACTTAAGACGTAGAGGAACATTTGATTAGTTTTTAGTCAAAAATGGCAAGAAAGGAAGAAATGAAGGAAGAGAACACAGCAGGTCGCAATCGTGCTGATGCACGATCATGACTCTGCTAAAGCATGTGGAAAGTTAGCACAATCGTGACTCTGTTGAAAATTAAGGGAAGTCACGATTGTGCCTCAGCACAATCATGACTCTATTGTTGAAGGAAGAAAGTCGCGATCGTGCACGCGACTCTGAAACTCTGGAAAAAAAAAGGAGGGACTGTTTTGAACATCCTTTGATCTTTTGTCCATAACTTCTTCTCCCAACCTCCAAATGACATCAGATTTAAACCAACAGACTCAAAACAAAATTTTCTACATGTCCACCAAAAATTATAATCATATGAAATCATTTTGGAGAGATTGAGTGATAAATTTGAGATGAAATTGATGAGGAGTTCTGGAATTTCATAACTGGAGTATTTTCACTGAACAAGCTTCCGTATTTTAGACATAACTTGTTCTGTGGTTATCAAAATGGAATGATTCTTAATTTTTAGAAACATAGAAACATAGGGATACAAATGTTACGAAGAAATAAAATTTTAATTCTGTCTCTAAGAATTTCAAAATCTGGCTTGAATTTGAGTATTGGCTTAGGCTATATTACTACCAGAGACAGAAATCATATCCTATTGTTATCGAATAAACTATATTGATATAGGCTGAATCAGACAAAAGTGTCTTCACAAAAGTTATAACTTATTCTCTTAGCTTTCAAATGATATAAAGTTTGTAATTTTTAGATATTGTAATTGTGATATATGAGTTGTACAACTTGATAGCATGATCATGCATTAGTTGAATTTCTAATGTGCTTAGTTTACAGTATTTGGAGTATAACTTTCAGAGTACTAAACTGAATTGAATGATCTTGTAGTCATTAGAAACTTAAAAGGTAGCAGAGCAATTTTTTAGAAGAAAGTATTCTAATTATTTCATTTTCGTGGTCAGATTGATCATGAACAATAGACCTGAAGGTATATTTAGGAAAAATCTGAATTGACGAAATGAGTTATGAATTTTGATTTTAATGGTTTTATTGAAGTATAAGCCATAAGTATAAATGATACTTATGTGAGTTTGGAAATATAAATATTTACGTGATGAGAATAACAGAGCGATACCTAGGATTGTCATTGAACATGCATTGTGCATATTTCATATACATACATGTGCATTAACAAATACTTATAATTGTGCAAAAGTGTGATATATGTATATTGCTTGATATAAAGGAGCAATTGGAATGTCAACATCCAAACGTTGCTAGAACTTCCAGGCATTAGCTTCGGGAGCAACCTGTGAGTAACCTAGATGGTCTCACTCAATTAATTGTTTGTTTTATATTATGTTTGAACAAGTGAATGTGATTTGATTGTGTTGATTTCGGACAATGAAGGTCCGAGACTTGATGCATGAATGTGATATTGAAGTGCTATATGTATGTGAATGTCACGAACTAAATGCTTCTTGACATGATTGATTGATTATGAGAGATGCATTCCATTTATAAATGCATGATCAGATAATGAGAGTTGTGTCCTGAGTAGCCACCGAAAACGGGCTTAAAGCTCCAAATGTGAATTAAGAGCTAAAGGCTCACTATGTAAAATGAGCCCTGTATCTCCAACAGATAAAGGGCAGTATAAATGAGCCCGGTATCCACAATAGAAACAAGACAATTTAGGCACTTGATCACAACAACGTAATAATTGCAAAAGAGTCACATGAGCAGTTCAAATACATTTTTGAATAAGTATGTTTGATTGTTCGAAATGCAAAATTGTCTTACCCATGAATGAGAATGTAATATGTGATATGTGATAAATAATGCAAAATGCAAAGTTGTGAATTATATGTTATATGTGTGATGTGTTGCAAGAATTGAGTGAGCCATCAACGATGGTTACCTCATTGAGTTCGCAAAACTCACCTAAAATTGCACATTGACATTTTAGGACCGAGAGAGGACTTTAGCTACTGAAAGACGCTACAAGAAGTATAATCTTGTACTTTTGGGGAGAAAAAGAAACGGCTCAAAGGTCAGTCAGCTGAGATTGGAAAGATTAGATAGACTTTTTGTGTAATTTCCTCTTTCATGTAGCATATTTTGTATTAGTAAATGATGATGTACATGTATGGATTTTTTAAAAAACTACAATGTAAATACGTTCAAATTTATGAAATGAAATGAGGAATACAGTCTAGAATTTGGTTCTAAATTTTGGTGACTTTTATGTACAATAGTTGATGTCATGACTAAGTTAGATATATTGCCATTTTATAAAGTGAAGGTGAGATAGTTAAAACGTCATTATTATAGATTATGTACTGGAATATCCACAAGGTATTTCGGTATGTACTCCGTAGTGTGAGGTGTTACAAATGTGGCAAAATTGTCCCTATTGAAGAAAAATAATACAAAAAAATTCGCTCTTCATACACTAATAGTTGTTTGCCTTCGATGGTCGATTTTCTTCTTCAAGGTTTTTAGTATCATCCGAACTACCTCACTTTCCTTATTATCTAGATCTCATTTCCTGTTATAAACCTATTATATATATGAACATTTGATTGTATATACTATATCTTGTGTTAAGCCTGCTTGAATTTTCAAGAGAACATAAATGGAAATAGAGGCAGGGGCGATGTCAAAATGGTCTGTAACGTTGCGTATGATTACTGTGATTTATATACTGAGACGAAATGAAACAAAAATTTGGAGACAAAACAAAACAAAAATTGGAGACTGTGAGGTGTTTGGTTGTAATGGACAAAACAGATAAAATTGTGTGTCTCGAGAACAGAAATATGTTTGGTTGGAGTTAACAGAACATAGAAAACAGTGTCAATGACCAAAGTACCCATGTAGTATAATATGATTGTAAATATGTAATTCATTGATTATTTTAAAACGAATGATTTCTATTAGTATTTTTTTATTGTGTCTATAAATAAGGTATTAAAAAAATGAAGAACCTAAAAATTTAATGAAATGAGCTATTGAATTGCAAAAAAATCATATAAGTTAACAAAAAAATGAATTACGTAAATAATTTTATAATTATATCAATATTTTTTTAATTGTAATTGTATTTTTTAAATTACGATGAAATAAAATGAAGAACTTAAATATTTAATAAAATGACAAACCTAAAATTTTAATGAAATGAGTTATTGAATAAAAAAATTCCACAAGTTAGAAATGCTAGTACATAATAATTTAATAAAACATCTAAGCATTCATGGAATTAATTACATAATAGGTTAAAGATACATTCAAGCCTTATATTTTATTAAGAATGTCTTTTTTGCTATTTATAGTAATAATATGGGAGTATTTTTGCTATTTATAGTAATAATATGGGAGTATTTTTGCTCAACAGCCCGCGTGTTTTGTTTCTGTGACAAGCACAAGAAAGTTGCGTCACAATTTTGGAAGCAAAAAAATTTGTTCTTTGTGAACCGGAGACGAAAAAAAAATGGGTAGTGTCACCAACCAAATACTGCTGGACTCAGGATTTTTGTGTTTTGTTATCTGTCTCCATCCACGGAGACATCAACCATACACAGGGTAAAAGATTAAGGAAATATGTTCTTTTAGGCAATTCGTTGATTTCAATGACTATGTCCGGCCAATCAGGTATGCATGTGTTCCAATTTGGGTTCGTTAAACGATTCGTCTAATCAACTTGTCTTCCATACTAAATATGGAAACTCATTCACAGTATCCTCTAGATGTTTAGCTATAGCGAAGAAGCTGTTGGAAGAGGGCGTCAACAACCCTACACCTGAGGGAACATCTTTCACTATTTCAATCGGTAACTTTGAACGTGCAAGGACCTTTTTTAGGAATCCAGATACAAGGAACTCATTTATCTTTACCGATTCTCGTATCACTTGAAATCCAACAAAATAATTATTTCAACTCTTTATCGATGGAATCAGCTTGAAAGAATTTTTAAAATAATCTCTCTACTAGTAGGGGTAAGACTGCGTATTATTGTTGTTGTTATTGTTATTGTTATTGGTCTATGTCTGTAGGAATTGTTAAACTTGTAATTAAATTCTTGTACTACTTACCATGTATCATTATATTATATTGATACCATTTCCAAAATTTTTATTAATAATCTTTTATTGTTACTAAATATTAATGATTAAGAATAGTTGTTTACTTAAATTTATAATATTTTTATCCTATTAAATTTAAATTTTTTGGTTCACAATTATTTTAATGCCCAAAATATATTTACTTTTCATATTTTAAATAACCTATCATATGTTTTTCAACAATATATTTTAAACATTGAAAACAACTTGACTAACAAAAGACATCTCACTAGGATTATAAAAATGTTAATTATAATTAAACTTAACTAAGATTATTAAGTACACTTAGCATTAACAAACTATCTTTCAAATATTAATTTTAGCAATACTCTCACATATAAAAATTCATCAAAATTTTCCTAAAAATTTATGGAAAATATTTAACAAATACTTTTTGCGACGAAACTCATAATTGTCGCAAAATGCTATCACAATAGCAACAAATCTAACAAATGGTCACTATATGTGGCACCATTTACAGCGCTTCAGAAACTCATCGCCAAATATTAGTGACAAACTAAATAAATTGTCGCACTAAGTATACATCTGCGACTGTTTCCAATTATCGTCGCTCAATATTACATTTCTATGTCCCTTGCGTAACGATTACTCCAATAGTCGCAAAAAAGGTGATTATTGGCGACGCAATATATATTTCGGTCGTTATTTGTTCCAACTATTTCTGACATTTTACCATAATCAACGTCATGTACATTGATTTCCTTAACATTAGGTGACGATACTTTTGTTCTTTGCAAAAATCTTTTGTTTTGGTAATGAAATTATTTAAACGTCGTTAAAATTTGACGATATTGTGAAGATATTTCGTAAACATTATAAAATCGTTTATTTATAGTGACGAACATTCAATTCGTCGCTAAATGTACTCTTTTAACAACAATTTATAAATCATTATCAATTAAAACGTCGCCAATACATTTATCTGTTGTAGTTGTAGTGTATGAAAGTTTGAAGAATAATGACTAGAATTGTGGAAGCCTCTCTTTCTTGTGCAGTGGATAAAACAGAAACACCTACCTCGTTAAAATCGATCGAAACTACTGGCGTGTAAATAATATAAGGGTAATTGAACAGTGCTAGATAGAGGCCCATGGGCTGGTCCATCTATCAGCATTAGAATACTTTCCAAAAACAATGACTTGGAATAGTGGAAGCCTCTCTTTCTTGTGCGGTGGATAAAACAGAAACACCTACCTCGCTAAAATCGATCGAAACTAGTGGCGTGTAAATAATATAAGGCAATTGGCCAGTGCTAGAGAGAGGCCCATGGACTGGTCCATCTCTTAGCAAAATGATAGCAACTAGAGGAGTCTGTTTATATTATAAGGTGCAAGAAATGGGGCATATGATGTCGTTCAACTTATCAGGACGAAGAAGCCGCCTTATCCCTAGTGCCGGTGGTTCGTTTTCTCATCCACAGACAAAAATATCGCCCAATTTGACCTGTAGCGTGCACGAGACTTGCCATCAAGTGAAAACCTCTCTCAGTCCATGCTTACACTGCAGGAATGAGTTCCAAGAGAAAAAGTTAAAATATCAGGAAGAAGAAGAAATATGTAGGGATATTTGCCACTTCCTTTTTACATTTGCAGCAATTGGGAATCACATGATTGTGCGTACAACAACAACACAAACAACAAGAAGAAGAAAAGAGCTCATGTTTCGCAGAAAAGGACCCCAAGGCCCCAATGTCTCCATGTCATTATTTCACTTTTCAACAACTTGACACATGGTGATGGGTGGCTGCACCTTTTTACTTGCCTTTTTTTATTAACTTTAGGTATTCCAGTTTTATCAAAATAATCTTAAGTTCCTAAAATTTTATTCTAAGAATTTTAAAAGTGTTAAATCTGAAATTTCAAAATTTCGCAGGTTCTTATGTAATTTGTACACTTACCTGTATAAAGAGTCGTCACATACTGATTGTTCAACTACTGATTGATTACTAACTCTGCTCAGCATCAAGTTCTTATCAGCTCCAAGTTTCTAGTAGTTCTAACTCTCACACTATCGCTGGAAGCGAGACGTCTGCAATTGATCTGACTAAGGAGCATACCCAAGAGACTAGGGAATCATCAACAGAAAAAATTTCTTCTCTTTCCGTTTTATAGTGACTCGAACTTAAGATTTCTTAAAAAAAGTCTTAAGTAAAGAGTTAAAATTAATTAAGCCACTCCTACTTTGCTTTTTAACTTCATTTATAACGTGCAATGTACGATTTGTCAATTCTGAAAGAGCAAAATAATGGAGATCAATGAAAGCTTAAAATTTTCCGAGAAAACGTCAGTTGAATCCTATCTTTTTTGGTTTTGATACACCGTATTGGGAAACGTGAAGTCTGGTGCGATGCGAAGTACTTTTGATATCCAAGAAACTTGAACAGGTCGACATCACATATATACATCTTGGATATAGAGTGTCAACTTTCATGACATGAGACCAAGGATTTCATAACATAATGTCTACTGAGAACCTACAATGCAGAGAAAAAGAGTAGGAGGTTGATTTTTGAGATCATGCAGGACATGGTATTTTCCGATAATGAAGTGAAATGAAAAGGAACATTGTCTATACTTTCCGAGGCATGAGCTAGTCCTCCAAAGGTATTAATACTGATCAAAGAATGAATTCATGTTCATAAAATACCAACAAGAAAAAACTAACGTTTGGGACTTTTTATTTAAATTGTTATATGGACTTGGAACATTGAACTCGGTGGGAAGTTGATGCATTGGATTGCAAGGCATGCAGATAAAAACCCAACTGGTTTGAGAGTTGAGAACTACATATAACAATGAAGTTTTTTAGCAGAGAAAACAATTGCAATTTCATAATTAACAAGATGGCTGCAGGCAACACATAAATCAGAATCAAAACATAAAGAAGTAGTCAAGATCTTAACTAGGCTATAGTTAGGTCTAGTTCATGTTATTAACATCGAAAGGTCTTGGAGTAACAGAGCTTAAGATAATTATGTAACATTTTTATTTTTGGAGAAAGAAGGATAATGAAATATGAAAAGACTATTGGTGACTCTTTCGCTGCCTAACAGACCACTTGCTGGTGTATCTGTGGACGTAGCTAGCAAAGCCAAGTCTAATTTATAAATTAAAGTAGTTTCAAACCTAGAAAGTCAAGCTAATCACAGATCATTTTCAGAATGAAGATCACAATCCTGTATACCAAGTTCGTCTTGAATCAAAATAAGTATTAACGAATAGCTAAATATAGATAGTATCAATTTGTATATAATTAGTGACAGAGCTTGTAATTGGAAGATACGGCTAAATGAAGATAGCATCTTCGTGTAACTATTTTAGCAACAGATAGGTAATTGACTGTAAGTTAAGGAAGTTATCTTAAGAAATAATTACTATGGTTCTATCTACCAGTTTGTATATATATGTGATTGAATCAAGGATGAAAGGAAGACAAATCGATCAAACACTTTATGCAATAAGCAATATCATTGAAAAGAAGATCACAACATATAATGCATGATTAACATTAGTTATCAAACAATGTCATAAAGAATCTTTTTGTAACCGCAATTTAATTATTTTTCCTATTAAGAAATCAGGGTTTGGTTTCACAGATAAGTAAATGATTGGCGGGGGGCTAATAATCAAGGAAAATCTTGTTATCCTAATTTAATGCAAAAGGTACATGTATTATTGTGATTAGATATTGGAGAATGCGAGCATGGCAAGTCTCCAACGACTTTTGTTGGATTATATTAATTGGGGAAGGGCAAAATAGCCTAACCTTGTCTAGCTTTTGGTGGTCCAGCGAGCCTCTGGTTAATTAGGGCCTAATAATAACAGGCGTAAACTATTTCAACGTTCCTTAATTTTCTAAAATTGTTTATTTTGAAATCAATGTGTTTGTCTTTACAGGCTTGAGGTAAAAGAATTACTAGCTTCTACGAAAACAAATTCTGTAAATTACAAAGTTTAGAAACAGAAGCTTTTCAAGCACCTTCCCTCCTCACCGGTCACCACAAAAGTTGTACTATCAACATCATACATTCATAATTTTTTTTAGTAGTGCAGGTTTAATAAAAGCTTTCTCGAGTACAATTACGAAGTTCCATTTACATTTTATCATCTTTACCAATTCACTTATTTCTGTCAAATTCACTCTGAGGAAGATAATCTGTTCTGCTGACCTTTGCCCCAGTTTACTCGCCTCAACATCGTACACCACTTGGACGCACCTTCACTGCTTTTGGTCTTCTCACGTTCAATATTCAAGATGATACCAACAGTGGATTTTTGTCGCTCTCCGAAACGATTACTGGACTGCGTAATGCTTACGTCACCTTTCAATAAATAGTCTGTTCCGTATTCCTACCATTGGTATGAATACTTGTACATACCGGACCAAAATCGGTACCGAAATTTAAATTATGGTACCGGATATAAATACCGGTAGGTACCGGCTAGTACCGGCGGTATTCAAAATACCGGTCAAATATCGGCCGGTACCGAAAATTTTAAAAAATTGGGGGATATTTTTGCAAAATTTTTAAAAATTTTTAAAATCTCCCTCCCTCCCTCCTACCTCTCTTTCCTCCCTTTTTTCAAAGTTTTTTAATTAGTTATTTTATTTATTTCAACTTTTATAATTATTGTGAATTTTTAATTTTTGTTTT
>JAOTAY010000004.1:24058787-24069437 GCA_025629805.1 Erythroxylum baracoense
AAAGGGATAATACATGATTTTAGTTGTGATGTTGGGATGAATTTCTTATGCATGTAAAGTGTTTGATGAAATATCTCCGGCTATCGTCGTCGTGTCTTCGGCTACCGTCATCGTGTCTCCAGCTACCGTCATCTCTACTTTGGTTGAGGTATTTTTCCACTGTAATATCATGAAATAAAATTTATTGACGGTATTGACAATATATTATAAAAAAAAATTTCTGATCAATTTACCGACGGAAACATGTAAACCGTTGGTAAATTTACCGACGGACAATGATTTTCCGTCTGTAAATTTACCGACGGAAAAATGTAAACCGTTGACAAATTTACCGACGGAAAATAATTTTCCGTCAGTAAATTTACCAACGGAAAATAATTTGCCGTCGGTAAATTTACAGATGGAAAATAATTTTCCGTCGGTAAATTTACAAACAGAAAATTATTTTCCGTCGGTATTTATTAGCTACGGCCATTTTTACGACGCCTTTGTCCGTCGGTAAAATCCGTTGCTAATACTACATACCGACGGAAAGTTAATATTTTCCGTCGGTAATTTCTGTCGCAAAACGACGTTTTTCTTGTAGTGTAATTTGCAGGTGTATACTCGACGCACTCGTCGAGAAGAACAACCAATCAATTCACATTAATCTCTAACGACTTCTTCCTCTTCATCTCTGGTAGATGATGATCTTAATCTTCAGATTACTCTTCGTAAAGGAAAAAGGTCTTGTACATCTCACCTTATCTCAAATTTTCTCTCTTATGATTCATTATCACCATCGTACTCAGCTTTTATGTCCACCTTATCTTCTATACCCATACCCAAGACTATTTCAGAGGCTTTGGCTCATCCTAGATGGACACATGCCATGGAAGAAGATATTTGCAGGCTAATCACACGTGGGACTTAGTATCTCTTCCATATGGTCACACGATTGTTGGTTGTCATTGGGTGTTCACTGTTAAGGTCAATCATAATGGATCTATTGATCGTCTAAAAGTTTGATTGGTGGCTAAGGGATACACACAGGTTTACTGTATGGACTACACTAAAACTTTCTCTCCAGTTGCTAAGCTGACCTCCGTATGTTTTCATTATATTAGCAGTCACACATAATTGGTCCCTCTATTAGTTTGATGTGAAAAATGTTTTCCTTTATGGTGCCATTGACAAGACTATCTATACGGAACAACCACCGGGGTTTATTGCTCAGGGGGAGACTAGACTTGTGAGCCATCTTAGCAAGTCCCTTTATGGTCGAAAACAATCCCCGAGAGCTTGGTTTGGCATATTCAGTACAGTGGTTATGGACTTTGGTTTACAACAGTGTGGTGTAGATCATTCTACATTTTATCTTCACTATGCAGCTGGCAGAATTCTTTTAATTATTTATGTTGTTGACATTATTATCACAGGTGATGTTAAAGCAGGGATCCAGTTCTTGAACTCATTTCTATAGATCAAGTTCTAAACAAAGGACCTAAGTCCCCTAAAATATTTTCCAGGTATTGAAGTTGCAATGTCTAAAATGTGTATTTGTTTATTCCAAAGGAAATATGTTCTTGATCTTTTAGAAGAAACTGACTTATTAGGCATTGAACCAATTGATAGTCCTATAGAGCCAAATGTCAAACTTGATGCAGAAAAAGGTGAACGTTTAGAAGACCCAGGCAAGTACAGAAGGTTGATTGGTAAACTTAACTATTTGACTCTCACTCGTTTAGACATTTCATTTTCCACAAGTGTAGTCAATTAGTTTATGGGTTCTCCACGGACTAGTCATTGGGATGCAGTTGTCAGAATCTTGAGATACTTGAAAGGATCACCAGGGCGAGGTCTTCTGTACCAAAATCATGGACACACTCAGATACGAAGGTATACAAATGCCAATTGGGTAGGTTCTTATGACCAGAGGTCTACTTCAGGTTATTGTGTTTTCATGGGAGGAAATATGGTTATATGGAAAAGCAAGAAGCAAACAATTGTTGCTCGCTCTAGTATTGAATCTGAGTACAGGTCCATGCATACACCACATGTGAGTTGACTTGGTTGAAGCATCTTCTTAAGGAACTTGGTTTTGAGCATCCATCTCCAATGGAGTTAATGTGCGATAATCAAGCAACTATTCATATTGCCTCTAATCCTATCTTTCATAAAAGGACTAAACGTATCGAAATTGACTGTTACTTTGTTCGAGAGAAATTTTAAGTTGTTTGTTTGATATGCAGAACACATGTAGAAAGTGAAAAGGCATATCATTTTCGTGTTAATTCGTACAAAAATTTAGTTAAAATTATTCAATAAATAATATGTATAAAAGACATATTTATTATATATATATATATATATATATAAAGTCCAAATTAAATTTAAGTCCTTAAAATTAGTTAAACTTTATGCATAAATATATTAATAGCTAATAAGTCTTACTTAAGGAATCTTTATAGTTATATAGAAGGCTCAAAATCAACGTTTAATAAGTTTATATTAATGTACTAGTTGTCAATTATGATAGCAAGTACTATTGACATCTCTCTCAAATTGATGTTAGTAGGTCTACAAGTGATATTTTGCTATCCAAAAACTGATGCAGCTAATATTTCATAAATTTAGTGAAAATATTTATAATTTATATAATTGTGAGGACATGTAGGAGAGTGATGCTTTGGCAACTATATACCTCTTAGATGAAGTGACAGTTGACTTCTGTATGCTTTGTGTATTTGTGATAGACATAATTAGTTACAATTTGAATGATACTAGACATTGTTGTTATGTAACAAAGTTGGTTAAATTAGAGAAAAACCATGTTCTTTAAGTAGAGCACGTAGTTAAATGATTTATACGCAAGCAATATACATGGCATCATACTCTGCTTCAATAGAATATTTAGGGACATAGTCACGCTTCTTGTATTTTCAAAAATAAAAGCATCATAATTATGCATCATTCTATAGTAGATCTTCCAGTGTTTAGACAACTTACCTAATCTACATCATTATAGGCTAGGAGTTGGAAGAAGGAACTAATTAGAAAAGTAAGTCATGATCAATGATTTCAAAGATGTATAGAACGATGCATCAAACTGTAGATAAATAGAGACACCGAGGGGATTACATCATAAAAAAAATCTAGATAGTAATAGTCAGATAAATAAGACTATCCACTAGCTTTTAGTATAACATATTATCATCAAGAAGCTCTCCTTTGTAACGCTGATATTTCCTCTTAACTTTATAAGAGTATCAACATGAGTAGTGTTCTTGAGTTTAGCCAATTGAACAAAATCCTGATTATACTTATATTGATTTAATAAAATACATTCAGGTCGATGATGTACCTCTAAACCTGAAAAATAAGTAAGTTTGCCAAGAACTTTTATATGGAAAGTAAATTTCAACAATTCTTGAATTTTAAAAATAGCCTCAATATTAGAACCTACGATAATAATATAATCCATATAGATAAAAAGGATCATAATGCCTTAAGATGTCTTTTGAATAAAAAGAGAGGATTCATATTGACTTTAAGTGAATGAAATAAGGAGGATATATCGAAAATTTTCAAAATATACTCTTGATGCATGCATCAAATTGGCATGTCAAATGGAAATTTGATGTAAACTTCTTCTTTAGCACTACCATAAAGGAACTTCTATTGACATCCTTTTGAGATAATTACCTTGATTGAGAACTAACAAGTGATAGAATGGTTCACACAGTGGTCATCTTAGATATCGATGCGAAAGTATCATCATAATCTAAACCATATTTTTTTATTTTCAAAAATGACTAACAAAACCTTGTGATAGTTTATAGATCTATTAGAATGGAACTTGATAGAAAACAAAAGCTTGCTACTAAGTGATTTTATAGATGGAAGACATTTAACATCTCAAGTTTGGTTTTCTTCAAGTATAAGCTACTTCATTAGTGTTTTTGCCAATACTCATCTTCCATTGTCTATTTATAAGAAGAGGGAATATGAATAGTAGATAAAGTAACTACTAAAGATAGATGAGGGATGAAACTAAACCTTTCTTAAGGTTTACGAACTCAAGTGCTACGTTAAAGAGGGATGAGATTAGTTGCCATAACAGGATCTTCAAATAGGGAGAGATCTTAAGGAGCTATCAAAGTTGCTGGTATTACATTTCTAATAAATCAAAAGTAGTTTAGATTGTATGGGACCTATAAAAGAATCAATAACTATAATAAGAATAAAAATTAAAGGAGAAAAGAGATAACAAGTGATAAAAGAATATTAATTTTCTAGAAAAAGGACTTTTGGGAAATTCGAATAAGATGTAAGTTGGGACCATAACAAAAAAAAACTTTTTATTTATAGCCTACCCTAAAAATGCATATTTCATATATTGAGTTATTTTAGTGCGTTTGGGTGTAGGAAGATGAATATAATAAACACATACAAAAATATAAATATTAGAATGGTTTAAAGAATAAATAAATAACTGAGTGAAAGGTGACATATGGTTCAATCTGAGAGAGCACAATCGATTAATTTGATAAATGAAAATAATAGCAATTCATACCAAAATCAAGAGGACATAAAACACTCTAATAAAAGAGTTTGAACGACAACAAAAAAGTGACAATTCTTTCTTTCATCTATCTCATTTTATTTTAGAGTTAAAGGATATGCCTTTTGAGCGATTATCTCTTTAGTTTATAGAAATTTATGGAAAAATAGATGTGAATTCACCCATGTTATCATAATAAAAGGTTTTGGTATTGGTAAAAGATTGAGTATTAACATAGTGAAAAACATTTATAATAAAAATATTAAAATAAATTCATGTAAAATGATTATAATTATCAGTAGAAGTGATAAAGAACTTACAATTAGCATGAGAAGTAACTAATGTTTTATCTTATAAATCATTTTATATTATATCAAAAGGTTGGACAACATTTGGTGTGTGGGTAGGGAGTGACAAATTCCTACTTTTCCTAAGTCCTCAAGAATTCCCAAGAAAATCCAAGTTTAATAATCATCTTTAATGTTTTTTTCAAATGAAATTTCATTAATTCTAAAGGAGTTACAAGGATGGACAACAAAATGTCAGGTCCAGATAGAAAGAGACAAGTACAATTCAGTCAAAACACAAGTAACCATCTTTATTGATTGTTGATTATGAATAATATAATCAAATTTAGCAAATTTTACTTTATAATTATTGTTAACCAATTAACTGATAAAAATAAGACTAGTGGTAAGATTAGAAGAAATGAAGGCATCAATTAAAGAAGAAGAAATATCTCCGGTAATTATGATAAGTAAATGATTTCTATTAGTAGTATGATTTCTAAGATATTTACAAAATTTGTTTACATTGTTTAGGAAATAAGCATTGTTTGTCATATGATTAGAAGCTTTACAATCTAACTACCAAGTAGATGGTATAGAAGAAGATTTACCTAAGAGCTCTAAAGCAAAAAGTGTAAAAACAATAATTTGTGTAATCATTTTAGGATTCACAAATTGAACATGATTAAAAGCATTTTATGTCAACTATACTTCATCAACCAAATCATTAGTGCTAGAATTAGTTGAAGTCATATATATTGTAGACCAATGTTATGTTGATTATAAAGCCTCTTTATATAAGACCATATTTAAGTTGTAGTCTTTAAGGGAAGATTCAAGATTAGATTGGCCTCAATAAATCCTATTTTGTGCATCCTTGACTTTTCACTTAGTACGTTCATCTATATTCTTTTTTATATCAAAAAATAGAATTATTTCCATTAACATGTTCCCATAAATCTTTTACCTTTAACAAATATCTAAGAAAGGAATGCTCAAACTGAGTAATTTTTTCATTAACATGAATTTAAAAACTTTTGTACTTATCCGAAGACATGAAGTTAAGATATTAAAGTTAAGAAAAAAGTGAAATCATAAAAGGCCAAAGATTCATTTTGAACCTTAACGTTTACAACAGAATACAAAACTGACCATAAGATTTTTGAAGCGGTCAAAATTGAATCCTAACGTTTTTAAAATGTCCAAAATTATGGGAAATCCATAATCGAATTTGTCTACAAAGTCAATAGCGTATCACTCTTTTCCCTCTTAAAAGTAAGCTCTAGGGTATATCAAACTTGAGTTAAATTGTTCCCTATTAAGACAAACTTTAAGTATTATATGAGACTTCAAATAGATGAAAGAAGAGGATCCTTTTGTTCTTCTACCCTCATGTTATTTACTTATTTATTTTTAGAATTGAAGTTGACCTATACACTTCCAATATAAAGCTATGTTTTTTTGGAAATTAAAGGATTATATTCCAAAAGAAGGCATAACCATAAAATTACAAGGGAAACTACCAAGTTCATCCTATCCAGAATGGATATACAAAATTACAATCCCAATATTCGTCTAATTCTCACTTGCGAGTAGATGACTCGTTACATGCATTACATACAGATTAGTCCAGATGCCCCATTTCTGATTTATTGCTCCTATGGCTTTAGTTTTGTTCCTTAGTAATAAGAATTGCCCCCTGATTTTACTAAGAATGGATTTTGTGAAGTTTGTAGTCTTCATTTGCGTTAGCTTGAATTTTCTGTTCTTTCTCTCCATCTATACTTCATATACTACTACATTGAATGCTAGCTTAAGAAGTTCTTTATCTCCCTTCTTCTTGTTGTGAATTATGAGCTGTTTAACTAATTGGTTCTAAAAGTGGCTTAACTCCTTTGCATTGCAAGTTGTTTTGATTTTGCTCCATAAGGTGCATGTAAATTGGCATTAGAAGTACAAATGATCTCGTATTTCTCGTTATTTTAAGCATAAAACACATATAAGTTCTATAGGGGTTGAGCATTTAACTCTATCGACAGTTGCTAATCTATTTTTGAGGGTTTGCCAGGTAATGTATACAAACTTGGGATAGTTTATAGGGAACCATATCAATTAGTGATATTCAACTTCTATTTTAGATTGTAGGAATTGCAGATTAATTGGTGAATTTTCCTAAATTGTATTATGTCGAAACTACTTTGTCTTCCCTGTTTGAGTTAAGTCTATAATCAGTTACAACTTCTATTAATCTGTCAAACCCTCTTTGTTTAAAGTTCCAATACTGGTTCTCCAACATTTCATTCACTTAGCTCTAAGTCTCATTATACGCCTTAAGTGAAATAAGTCAGGAAGCATAGATAGGTGACCCTTGGTGAACTAATTATCAAACAAGAATGATGTGTTTCTACCATTGCCAATGATTTTTTTAATGTAAGGTGTCACTTCAGCTCTTAACTTTCACAAATTGTACCATATCTGTGAGTCATTTGAGATATTTTTATCTCCTAGAAGCTTTTCCTTTGCAATTTTTTAGTATATGTCCATTATACCTAGAGATTCTCTTTATCTACTATTAACTTCCAGTTTCTTTTAGCAATCAATACTTTACTAGTAAGTTGTATGGTATTGAGTCCCAAATCACCTTATTTTTTAGGGTAGCATAAGTCCTTATAGGAAACTTTAGATCTTGAACCTTTATATAGATCCCCATTCTAAAAGAAATTCCTTAACCATTTCTTAATATCCTTGGCTAATTTCTTAGGAAGAATTAAATGAGAGATCTAATAATTATAGAGGTTAGAAAGCATTGTCTTGATTAACGAAGCTCTTCTTGCGTAGCATAAATCCTTGTTACACCAGTTCCTTGGCTTCCTTTCAATTTGTTACAAGAGTGGCTTACAATCCTTGTAGGATGGTCTGGATGTAGTAATTCGCACTCTAAGATAAGTGAATAGTGGATTGTCAATCTTAATAAGGGTTACGTTCTCTATCTCCTACCTAAGAGATTTTGCATCCCTGGAAAGTCGCAAAAGGCTTTTACTAAGAGTAACTCCAATCCTTGATAGGCTACTAAATTATTTGATGGAGTTGATTATCAAATTCACTATAGATAGGTCAACCTTGTAGAAAAGCAATAAGTCATTAGCAACTTTTAGATTGAACTACGTCAGATATCTACACTTTTTGTGATACTTGAATGTTAGATTTTTCTTGATGTGGTCAGCAATGAGTTGAATTAGCACCGCCATACATATTGTGAACAAGTAAAGGGATAGAGGATCCCCTTACTTAAGTCTCCTTTCCCTTTAAAAAGGGGTGCAGCTTCTCTATTAGTGAGACTTCTAAATGTGGATGTAACTATACACTCCTTAATTTGTATAAATTTCTTAAGAAATTTCATATCTTTCGTAGCAAATAGCAGAAAATTTCAATCAATTGAATCAAAAGTTTTCTTGAAATTTACTTTGATTGCACACATTTTTCCAACTCCCTATCTCATGTGACCTTTGAGTAAATCCTAAGCAATCAGGATATTATCACCTAAATTTCTACCTTGTACGAAAGCACCCTATGTTGTTGAGTTTAAGGAACAAAAATTGGCTTTCAGCCTCAATTGTACCATGAAATTGTTCTAAATTCACCCATTGTGCTTACATTTGTGAACAAGACAAATAAAATTATAATTGAAGGCTTTCAACATTGTACTTTTCCTAAAGAATTCTTGATTAACTTTGGAAGTTTGGTCACCAATCCATGTCTCCGTTAAGTCCATCATGACCTAGAGCTTTATTTGGATTTAATCCTTTAAGAGCCTCCTTTATATCCCTCTCGCATAACTTCCTTGTCAAGCTTCCTGCTTCCTCAATTGAGATTCCAATCTTTAGGAAAGATTGCAATGGGATATTACGAGAGGTTGTAGCTTTTCTTAGAACTAAGCAATTTTATGAAACATTGTCTAGCTATATTGAGAAAGAACAATAGAAATACCAATACTTTTTAGAGGGAGAAATGCAAAGTAGGAATTGATACTTCTAGCGATTTAAAATTTTAAAGTATACAATCTACGAATGTTTCACTTCCAAAACTTGGCATAGAAGGTCTTATTAAAATAAATAAAAATTGGTTGTATTGAGTGCTTGGGTCACTACGTGGGACGGTTCCCCAAATGCTTTTCAAATAGAAAAAAAAAAAACTCAAAAGATCATATATTCAAGTTAAATGTATGGAAGTTTAAGCTCACCGTTTTTGTGTGTGTATCTTTTCAGACTATTTACAGTGGCAATGGTGGAGGTCCCAGACGATGAGAGGATCTTGGTGAGGGCTAAAATGTTGTCCAAATCTCTAATCTCTAATCCCTAATTTTATATTTTATCAACTGTTGTAAAATTTTATTATGATAAGTAATAATTAATTCACTGTTTAAGTATTTAAATATTTCAATTAATTTAAATTTGGATTGACAAAAACAAATATAATTAGATTTTTTTATTTTAGAAAGTGGGTCACATTTGGCCATGTGATAGTAGGACTCACTTTGTTACGTGACAATAAAGTGCATTTTTAGATAAAATAATACCACATTAGTATTACGTGATATCTAACTAATTAAAAAGTTAAGTCCATTAAATTTTCTATTCTGTTTTAGAAGTTTTAAAAACATCAAAATTCAATTTGAATGCTTCTAATTATTATAGTTTGTTCTATATTCTATTGTAAGCGTTGAAGTTCAAATTTTACTTTTAACTTAAAAAATTAAAAGTTGAAGATGCAAAGACTAGGAGTTAGACTAATTTTAAGATAAATAAAAGTAGAACTAAAGTTAGATGGATAAAAGGGTAGACAAGGATGAGATTAGATAAAAAAAGGTTATAATTCTATGACAATATAGAGACAAATTGAAGAATTTTTGGTAAGAAATTTGTCTTTCTCAATAAGAAAATTTAATATATGTAAAGTAAGTTGAATTTTCAGCTCTTAAAATTAGCTAAATTATTATTTACAAGTCTTTCTACACCTAATAAATCATATTTAGGGAAAGATTTTCAAATCTTTATAATTTATACAGAAGATGAGATATGAGATCAACTCTTTCCAATAGTGTGTTCATGTTTATATCCATCCTTATCACAATATTTCACAGCAATCCACAGTTTTAATCGATTAAATTATGTCGTTGTTGTATCTAAGAACGTACGGAGTGGGAGTATATTAAGTAATTGTCAAACTGTTTGTTGTACTCATTACAAATGTATACAATGTAAGAATCCTCTTAACTTTCGAGAACTGACTCGTTATTGAACTAAAATCCTCCCAGCGTCACTCAAATTTAGAGTCAAGCCGTACAATTGCAAAGTTTGGAAATACCCAGTGTTATTCAGTGAATTTGGCATAAACAACTGTTGCCCAAAATAAATAGCAGCCTAAATCGTATGACGTGTCTTTTGTCGCTTTAAGAAGTTTGCAGTGATAACATGCATTTTGAAACATATTATCTATGTATACATGTTTTCTTATCCCATAGGATAAGGGTGTCACTTAGGGTATGCTTGTTTAGAGGGAATGAGAAAGGAGGAATGAGTATGAAATGAAAAATAATAGTTGGTAAGAAGTTATGATTGGATAGCTAATATTATGATTCCTTGATTTTAGTCATTAGTCCATTCCTCTCCATTACTAAAGGAAAAGGAGTCATTCCTTGGTGTATTTGACTTCTATAGCCTAATGATACATGAGAAACATATAAGTATTTAATCCATAAAACAAAAACTACATGACAACATTATAACTCAATTAATTACATGTTTGTAAAAGAAATGGAAA
>JAOTAY010000004.1:24082489-24099022 GCA_025629805.1 Erythroxylum baracoense
TGGATGTTCATTGCGACAGTCAGAGCGCTATTCATTTAGCGAAGAATCAAGTTCATCATGCACGTACAAAACACATTAATGTGAGGTTCCATTTTGTTCGTGAAATTATTGATGAGGGAGATATTCTTCTTCAGAAGATTGGGACCGTTGACAATCCTGCTGATATGTTGACAAAACCAGTTTTGTTACTCAAGTTTAAGTATTGCTTAGACTTGATTGGCATTCGTAAAATTTTTTGATTGTCCCATAGGGGATTGGGAGACGACCATTGGGAGTTTCACTTATAAGGTTTAAGCCAAGGTGGAGATTGTTGAATATTGTCTCAAAGTAAAAAATGGTGGCTTTTCGGTGGATTTTGGTGCACAAGTTGGCAAGCTATATTTTATAGTTGGCCTTCACCCATTAACTTCTCTATAAAAGAGAAGCAGAAGCAGTAGAATAGAGAGAGGAGAGCAGAAAATCTAAGAGAGCCTAGAGGGAGAGAGAAAAGGAGAGAAAGAGTTGCACGAAGAGAGAGAAAATAGCAAGAAGTTATTCGGGAGAGAGATAGAAATTCTCTCAAATGGTCTTTGGTTTTGTATTTTTCCACTTTTTTCTCTTTCTAGTAGGAGTGTATGAGCTTGAGTTAATTTTGGGTCTTTGGAAAATTAAGTGATAAATACTATTGTATATTCTCATTGATTATAGTGAAATACTCAATCGTCTCCAAACTGGACATAGGCATTGCCTAATCAGTATAAAAATCTTAGTGTTTTTGTTACTGTTTTATTTTTCACTCCAAATTGATTAATGTTTCTGCATAACACACAACAACTTATATCATTAGTTCTACAATCCCTCCCCTGCCAGAAAAAAGAAAAACACGGATCAAATATGTGGTAGGAGAGTAAAACTATACATGTGACCATGTTGGTAGGAAAGTTAAATTTGTTGATGAAGCATAAATGTCAAGCATTGATCGTAGATCTATGCAGCTTTAGTGCAATTTTCTACAGTGATTGGGCAGGTCAATATCTCCCGTAAAAAAACTTTGCGCGATCCATCATTTCTGAGGTTATTCATGCAGAATTTGGCATGAAGGGTACTTCAGATAAGTGAGATAGGCATAGTTTTTGTGGCAGCCTCCTGTAGTGTCGAAATTAATTGTCTGCCCGACAAAAAAGATTTCGATGTTATGTTCATAGCAGGTTTTGATTAAAGAATCCTTATATGGCATGAATTGATTGACTGACTTTGAAAAATTACTACCTGCAACAACACGTTATTAAGCGCATGTTAAATTTAGCACCTGCTGCCATCCATTCAATTACTGAGTGTTATCTGGGGTAAATGTGAGTCACATTCAAGTCAAATAATTTACTGTCATATTCTGTGACGTTGATAGCTCCAATTGGGATTTTGTGATAGAAAAAGAAAGAATCGAGAATTTAAGAAAGTGCTAGTCCGCTCCTCCCTCTTTATTGTTATTTTTTTTTCAATTCTTATTAGTATTGTATCTTTCTTTTTTTATATAAAAAATTATGATAGCCATTTAGGGTGCATTGGAGCATTCCAGAGGCGTTTAGAAAAGTAGTATAGGGAAAATGAAGAAGATGCAAACCGTTGGAAAGGGAATACCATTCACTGCATACAAATTGAGCAAGGTATACATATAAATTAACTTTTGTCATCTGGTGACTATTGGATTCTTCAACACCTAAATGAAAAACTAGATAAAAGGAGAAAATAGGACGAACAAAAGGTAGGACCCTTTTTATTTTTGGCCTGTATTTGCATGGGACCTCACCTATTGTTGAAATTTTCATATTAGCTATGAATTGTAATGCATAAGATTTGACAATTTTAGAATCAGAGAGGCAGTTTATACCAGTTGGTAAAATTTGTTCAACTTACTCTTAAATTCGTGTTGGATGAAGAGGAGAATTAAAGGGGACCAAGACTCATCTTCCTCACGATGCCATGCTACACAAGAGAGTAGATACTGCGTATATATATATAGACATGCATATAGATGCTACAATGGACTACAATTATAAATTGTTTTTGGCATATATTGGTAGATAATTAGATGCAAACTTTTTGAGCATTAAAGTAGATGTGTTGTAGTGGTTGGTTCTGTGTTCCTTAGCAATTTAATTTCTTTATCTCCAGACTCTGGCATCCAACCACAAAAATAAAATTTGTGAGAAAAAAGAAGTGGAAATACGAACAAGAATATGAAAAGGACAAAGAGATATTTATTATTGAATTGAACCACAAGAGGACCCCTCCATTCCAACCCCACACAGTGTTCATCGTCATTCATCAACATCTTTATTTCATTTATTTATTTCCATATAAGCTTTTTTGGATTTGGAAGTAGACGTTTCCTCGTTCTTCAGCTGTTTGTATCTTCTGACACGCTTTGAAATTGCTATCTTTTTAAAAAAAAAAGTTAAAGCAGCATGAGTCATTTAAAAATACTCTCTTTATTTATTAGGAATTAAACTGTGTATTATTGGACTTTTCTAAGCTTGGGGAGGAGTTGTTATTGTATACATTAAAGCAGTACTTGTTTTTGTTGAAGACATTTGCATACACATACACCTTTCTTCATCTCTCTTTCTCTCAAAGTTGATTGAAACACCAAAAAAATATGGAAAAAGAAAAGATTCTTGAAGAATTTATGTGAAAAGGGTTGCGGTCAAATCAGAGAAGTTCCGTTGTTTTGATCTGTTCGCAGGTACTACTCACTCAAAGGCAAAAAAGGAGAAAGATAAGAAAGATAACGTGTTGTATGGATAACAACCTTCCATTCCATATAGTTAATTACTTGCACATCCCAATTTGAATCATATAGAAAACATTATAGATACATAGGATATGACTGAATATACTTATATAATTCTGCTCTCTCATATAAAAATTTGGTCTTTTTCTCAAAATATATTCGTTGCTGATAGGAATTGCTGGAAAAAAATCAGATCTTTATATGCAATAAAATGAGGTTCATGTAATAGGGGAAATAAAGATGGGTATCTTTTTCTCAGCCTTTTAACTTCATCTTTCTCTTCAGTTCTCTTTTTCCTTTGCAGCGGGGGAGTTGCAGAGATTTGATTCTGAAAGGGTTGTCTGTTAAGTGAGGGATAACACGTAACAGATCACACAGAGACAGGGTGGGTGTGATGTTTTGTGTTTCTGATGTACTTTTTTTTTTTTTCTCTATATCATTGATGCATATGTATCTATATCTCCTTTCTCATCAATTCATGGACTTTATTAGTCATTGTAATTGAAACTTCTTTCCTTTACACAGAAGAGCAGATGATCATGAAGCACGTGCACACGCAGATGTCCGTCACAGCAGGTTCCAATTATATAAAACGATTACTATAATCAATACCTCTCTCTCTCTCTCTCTCTCTCTCTCCCTCTTCAATTTATATTTTTTTTCCTTTACATAAGCGGCGATATCTCATTGTTTTACTTCCTTTCCCTTCTCTTTTTTTCGCTACGTATTCTAGATGCTCTAGAAGATGAAGTGCTCAACATTTGTGCGTGCAATCATATGCTCCAAGCAAATTCTTTCAGAGTTTGCGCAGAAAATACGTTGATCCTCACTAAATTCACTCAAATCTCAAGTCTTACCCTTCTCATTTTTCTTCATTTCTTCTAAGCAACGACTGAGCATTCCACCTTAGTCCCCAACACTCTCATCAGTTCTAAGCTCTCCTTGGTCCGTTGATCTGAAAACCACTCAAAACCAGTATATTTAGTAAGTTATATGTTTACGTTTGTGCACCTAGAGAAACAATGGTCGTCCCAATTCCTTATTTTGAGGATATACCAAGTGTGTAGGAGAATATGATATGTAGATGTGAAGACCAGGTAATTGACGTAGTCTGTTTTTTCAGGTGACACTTAAAAGATCATATTTTCAAAGAACTCAACGAACTAGATGGCGACGTTCTTTCACGGGAATCCTGAAATTCAAGCAGCATCAGCAGAAGGACTTCAAACCCTCGTACTCATGAACCCTACTTATGTTCAATACTCTGACAGCCCTCCTACTCCTACTCCTCCGATCAGCAATCTCGTATTCCTCAACTCCGCCATCGCCGCGGCTCAGCCTCCACACATCTCCCACACGACACCCAACACTCAGCAATTCGTCGGAATTCCCTTGGACCCTAACTCCCACGACAGTTCTTCAACTTTGCATGGATTTATCCCTCGTGTCCACTACAATCTTTATAATTCAATTGATCCAGCATCGGCGGCGCGTGACGTACAACGCGCTCAGCAGGGTCTCTCCTTGAGCCTCTCTTCACAGCAACAGCCAGGTTACGGATCACAGGCTCAATCGTTGTCTGTTGAAGATATGAGAGTCTCTGGCGGGTCGGTGTCGTCTACTTCGGGAGTGACTACTGGAGTTTCTGGTATGCAAGGTGTCTTGTTGAGCTCCAAGTACTTGACGGCTGCTCAGGAGCTACTTGATGAGGTTGTTAATGTTAATAACCCTGGCATAAGATGTGAGTTGTCAGAGAAACATGGTGGTACTGGTACAAACAGCAGTAGTAAGGTCGCCGGAGAGTCATCGGCCGGTGAAGGGTCAGGTGGTGTGGAAGGAAATGGAAAACGTGGAAGTGAGCTTACTACTGCAGAGAGGCAGGAAATTCAGATGAAGAAAGCTAAACTCTTAAGCATGCTTGATGAGGTATGTCAAAAAAAATTTGTTTTTGCTCGTGTACCAAGAGGTTTTGATGTTTCGTCTTTTCTATACGATGAAGTTTGGCCAGAGTGGAAATGAAGAGGGTTTAAGGTTTCGCGGGCTGTGAGAATAGAAGGAAATAGAGTTGGGTCTCTTTCAATGGCAGAGTCCCATTAAAGGGAAATGGACTCCGAATTTCTGTCAGGTGCTGTTTTAAGTATAATGAGGTCTTAAAACTTTTTGAAATGTTGAAGTCCCACCTCTCTAGAACCTGGTTTTGATTGAAACCATATCTTTTCCCGAGTGTCGAAACAAATTAAGGATTGTCTAAGTAGATGTCAGCCAAAAAAAAAAAAGAAAGAGTTTATTAAAAACTCGAATTTCTGAGTTTACAAGGGCTTCAGGAACGGGAGAGTTTCAAAGGTTGCTCAAATTCTTCAAAAAAAAAAAAAAAAAGTGTTTCATAGGTTGCTTCAAGCCCATAAGCCTGTTATTATATCACCTAATTGGGAAACTATTTTCTTTTCATTTATTGTCTGAAGGTTGAGCAAAGGTACAGGCAGTACCATCACCAAATGCAGGTAGTGATTTCCTCGTTCGAGCAAGTGGCAGGATTTGGGTCTGGAAAGACATACACAGCTCTTGCACTTCAAACAATCTCAAAGCAGTTTCGGTGCTTGAAAGATGCAATAGCAGGTCAAATTAAAGCTGCAAATAAGAGCTTAGGTGAAGAAGATTATCCAGGAGGGAAAATTGAGGGTTCGAGGCTCAATTATGTCGATCATCAGCTTCGACAGCAAAGAGCACTTCAGCAATTGGGAATGATCCAGCACAACGCTTGGAGACCCCAGAGAGGATTGCCTGAAAGATCAGTTTCTGTTCTTCGCGCTTGGCTTTTTGAGCACTTCCTCCATCCGTAAGCTCTCAAATTTGTTATTATTTGTTCAATCTTCTTTTGTGATTTCAATCATTCTCGTCTTATTTGATCACTCTAGCGTTAAATGTTTCAACAACTCTTAACAACTTTTTGGACTCCTATTTCAGTTATCCAAAGGATGCAGACAAACACATGTTAGCAAAACAGACAGGGCTTACAAGGAGCCAGGCGTGTCCCTACTCTGCTTTTGACGTTTACTTTTATTTAATTTGTCTCAGTTCTTATGGTCAATCATACTTCTAAATTTTCATTTTCAGGTGTCTAACTGGTTCATCAATGCTCGGGTTAGGCTTTGGAAGCCAATGGTAGAAGAAATGTATTTGGAGGAAACTAAGGAACAAGAACAAAATGGATCAGAGGACAAAACAAGCAAGAGTGAACAGAATGAGGATTCAACTTCAAAGTCAGCTCCACAAGAAAAGAGTTCGGGTACTGAAAACCAAGCTAAGAGCTTCAAGTCCTTCGACAATTCACCAAACCTGAACCCTCCTGCAATTTCATTTTCGGTGACTTCTCCATCTATTGTGGGAGGAAATGTAGGAAACCAGACCGGTTTCTCGATCGTAGGATCATCAGAGCTAGAAGGAATTACACAAGGAAGTCCTAAGAAACCTAGGAGCATTGACATGATGCAATCCTCAGCAATAGTCCCGTCTATAGACATGGATGTCAAGCCTGATGAGGCAAACAATGGTCTTGTTCCCATGAAATTTGGAAACGAGAGGCAGAGCAGAGATGGGTACTCATTCATGGGAGGTCAGACCAATCTTATTGGAGGTTTTGGGCAATACCCAATTGGTGAAATCGGAAGGTTCGAGGCAGAGCAGTTCACACCAAGGTTCTCAGGCAATGGTGTCTCTCTCACTCTTGGCCTTCCTCATTGTGAAAACCTATCCTTATCTGCCACTCACCAAAGTTTTCTTCCCAGCCAAAGCATTCAACTAGGAAGAAGGATTGAACTTGCTGAACCAACCGAGTATGGAACCATTAGTACTTCTGCTCCTCATTCTTCAACTAGCTACGACAATATCAGCATTGGAAACAGGAAGAGGTTCGCTGCACAGCTGTTGCCAGACTTCGTGGCGTGATCAGTATACATGAAGAAGTGAGTAAAAAGAGGCTTGATAGGTTGATAATCTCTTTTCCACTATTTCTTTCTGTTCCCACAATAATTACGGATCAGGGAAAACGTATGGTAGTGTAAAGAGAGAAAAAAAAGAAGAAGAAGAAGAATTACTTGATATAGGTCTATACATTGGCATAGAACCATCGAGTTCTTAGTTTAGGACTCTTTGACAGTATATATGGTTGGGGATTGTTTATTATTTTTGTAAGTTTGGAAGATGGATAGTCATAAGAATCAGATGTTGGGGTATACCAATATTGTATCTATTGTGAGCAAATATGGTGTCAACATGAGTAATTAATGGAATAAAGAGTATGAGATACCAGGAATCTTGGTGGCTTCCAAAGAGCTCGGGGATACGAAATTCTGTGCATGGAGATACTGCAGGACAGAAAACGAACATTTGCAGTCTAAGAATGAACTGAGAAGCATTAGGATTTTGCAATGCAAAACGAGCTTTCCGATTGTTCTTGTAATAAACAAGAAAAGTTGGAAATATTTTGATGACAAAATCACTGGAGTTGAGCGTAGATGGTGATATCAGATATTCATTCTACTTCAGAAAGTCGCGGAGCAGACAAGTTATGTCAGCAAAGGATTTAAGGCATAAATTCCTCTTATATAATATGTGACCTAATGGAAAGTGTTGCTGTTAAGGACAAACAGGGTGCATAATAAAATTTTCGTATTTTCCTTTCTTTATAAAGGATTACTTCTACTTCAAGGATAGCGTGTGTATTTGGTACATGGCTGAATATGATATACTGTTCCATCACTAACCTATTGTGAAGTCTCGTTACATAACATGCACATCACATGGTGTATTCAGCTGCCACACAAATGTTTCTCAGACACCTTCATGTTCTTGATGTAAGCTTTTACTCATGGCTAGCAGACGCCCATATGTCCGGGCTGGATGGGCTAACTAGAAATACAAAAATAAAACAAAGAGCACGACAAAACGCATACACAGGCAAAAGTACAAAGTTCAGATGCACAATAAATCACGCATTATGGAAAGCAAAATCGATAAGATAATGCCATTCAAATGACATAGCTAGTTTAGATTCAGCCATTCTTCACAAAAATTGTCAATATAAACCTTAAGAGTTTCGTTAACACACTGATCAGTGACATCCTAGAAATGGAAGGGTTCTTACAACTAAGCAGAAGCTCTGCATTATATAATTTACAAATTTGATGCGAAATCTCAATTTTGTAATGCATGTTAAAGGTAAGTGTCTGTAAGCTGTAGCTTAGGCAGTTACTTTCAAAACCAAGAGCCAACTCTTTGCAAAACAATGTCGATAAACGCTAAACACAATCCCTGCGTGGCGAAAGATTGGAATCAAAATCACATATAAATCGATTAAGGTGAATTGACTGTACTGCGATTGAGCCAAACATGTGCCAACCTTCTCTTGGCAATCTTTGACCTGTAACACCACACCTCGAAAGCCTCAGTCAAGTCTGGATAATGAACGTGCTTATTTCCTAACCATTCCGACAATATCTCAGCCTGGTCTCCTGATGGCAGTGCAACAACTATTGAAACAAATGTAGATTCCAAGGAATGCCAGAGCTCACTGTCGACCTTAAGTTTCACAGATTCCTCACTGATAGTTGCAACAGAATCAATTAAAGGTTTTGTAATCCTTACAAATGGAAGCCAAACCTTCAACATATAAAGTCGTTTCGCAGCAGGTAAAATAACAGTGCCACACCCAATTGATTCTAAAACCTTTGCTGCCACCTCCACAACCTTTAACCTTATTTCAGTAGTTTCAACGGCTGAACTTGCTTGCTCAACAAACTGAACTATTTTACGTGATGCGTCTACCCAACCATTGACAAAATCCTTCATGCTCTCCAAAATTTTTAAAATCTGACAAGCCCATGACAAATCTGATAGATGAAGCTGAAATGCTTTTATTCTTCTTGCCTCAGAACCAAATTCTACGGGCTCACATAATAGAGATTCTAAAACACCGTTAAATCTCATGAATAGTTCTTTCACACATTTATTTGCCTCAGATTTAATATTTTCATCAGCAGTTAAAAGGGGCCCATCATCATCTTCTGTGAGCATATATTCAAGTTGCTCTTGAGCAGAAGTTTTAAGGTCATTCATAGGTGAAGGAGGTGATGATGTGGCAAATTGAATGGCAGTCAAAAAAATCCTACATATAGCTGACGAGTTAACTGGCTGGAGACGGGAAAGAACTGGTTGTGCTAATGATCCCATTTCTGGAATAATTTTAAGAATTTCTTCTTCTTCAGCTTCTTCCCAGGGGACTGCTTCCAAATAACTAACACAAGCAGTAGCGATTTGTGGGCAGCCGAGCTTGACAGCTACTTGTAGAATGCCAAGTGCATTTGTTACGCCATGCCAAAGGTCATCTAACGAGTCATCTAGAACAACATAAAGAAGGCGAAGAACATTGACATGGTGATCAAAATCTGACTCTTGACAGTAAACTTCAACACAGCTTCTAGAGTCAAGGATCTGACATGTAGGCCAACTTTCAGAAAGACGGTCAGCAAAATACTTGCTCTTCTCTACCAATATGTGAGAGTGACAATAAAACCAGTCATCTCGACCATTTTCCGTCCGTAGTCTGACAACAACATCACTGGTTGAACGGTCACCAATCTTGTTTGATGCCTTCGTTAATTACCATAGGGCAAGTAAAACATTAATAGAGATCAGATACAGCTACAATCGTATATTAACAGCTACAATTGAATATAAATAACAATAAGGGATACAACGAGATAAGTGTAATCATATGAAAGAAGTTCACAAAACTACAAGTCGTTCAATGGCAAACAGAAAGTGATACCCTCATTGATCATAGTTTGTAGCTTCTTGAACACAATTAAGCATTTCAACAAAAGGGTACAGGAATTTGTCACATACTCTAGCGTAGGATCCAATCACGGGTCGAGACACAAAGAAAGTCAACTCTTTTTTCCAGGCTGTGTTCTCCCTTTCCCTGAAGAACCTATGTCGATACAAGGAAGAGACTTGTCCTCGACAGGGTCGTACAACTGCTGCTATTTTTCAAACCTAGCTGCTGTGTTTTTCTTGATAAAAGTCTGCTTACCTCTTTATTAACCATAACAGCCTTTAAATAGGCTTAAGGATAACCTAATTAAGACTCCTAATTAAATATAAAATATAAAAATAGAAACTCAATAAAAATAGAAAACATAATTTGTAAAAGCCCTAAAATACGAAAGAAAATCAAATAAAACAAAATAAAAGCAAACTTGTTACCGGCTATCCTATTAGCCACATTTCTTGCGTCGCGAGTAAACTTTTCCTACAAAAGCATCCTCAACATTACTCCCTCCCTGCCAGATAAAACTCTTGAAGAGCGTTGAAATCTTCCCATGTAGCATTTTCATCCAAATCGTCTAGCCAACACGTCAACACCACTTGTTTGCCTCTTTAATCCTAGACCAAATAATAGAGTGGGAAATAGACACCAATTGGCCATCATGGAGGACTGATAGGGAGGTCAATGAACTTGGAGTATCACCCTTAAACTTCTTTAACAAGGACACATGAAAAGCATCATGGATATGACTCCCCGTTGGTAGCTCCAACTTGTAGACTACTGTATCAATTCTTTGTAGTACTTTACAAGGACCAAAATATTTTGAAGACACTTTGTGAGGTCCTCTCTTCCCTATTGAAAGTTTTTGGTAAGGGTGAAGCTTCAACCAAACCCAATCGCCCTTTTCAAAGGAGATCATCCGATGACTAGCATCATATGTAAGTTTCATTCATTGTTGGGCTTGTAGTTAACACTCCATTGTTGACTGTAAAACTATATCCCTCCTCTAAAGAGCGAGATCCACTACCTCCACTCTAGAGGAACCGGCTATACAATCAAGTAAACACAGAGGATCCCGTCCATACATCACCTAAAATGGCATCGCTTGCAAGGAAGAGTAGAAAGATGTGTTGGAACAATACTCTGTACACGGAATCCATTGGAGCCATCGCTATGGTCTATCGCTCAAAAAGCAATGCAAGTAAATCTCAATGGCGCGGTTTACGACTTCAGTCTGGCCATTTGACTGCAAGTAATAAGCCGAAGAAAATGCCAATTTTGTTCTTCACAAACGAAACAATTCTTTTCAAAAGAGACTCGTAAAAACCTTGTCTCAGTGAGAAACAACTGTCTCGAGTAACCACTGCAAACAAAAGACTTTCGTAAAAAATTACATGAGCCACAAATATAACAGTGAAAGGATGAGCAAGTGGAACAAAGTGCATATTTGGAAAAATCTGTCTACAACCACCATCAAAATTGACTTCCATTGGAACTTTGGGTAATGCTTCGATAAAA
This sequence comes from Erythroxylum baracoense, assembly GCA_025629805.1. Lineage (NCBI taxonomy): Eukaryota > Viridiplantae > Streptophyta > Magnoliopsida > Malpighiales > Erythroxylaceae > Erythroxylum > Erythroxylum baracoense. Next base: position 24,093,604 of record JAOTAY010000004.1, read on the forward strand.
TCCATTGAAATATCAGCCCATACTTGTTGGGGCAGCAAAAGAGGCTATAGAAGCGTTGCTGGGTATATGTTCTCCCACTTGTTGTGTTGACAAACCAAGCAACTCTGCACAAATTCAGCCATTACTGATTTCGTTCCTTCCAAAAACAAATCTCTACGCACCTTTTGCAATGTCTTCTGGACCCCTTCGTGAGTCATATTATGAATGGCCAAGATGATGGTTTGTACTAGGGGAGAAGTTGACAACAAATGGACCTTCCCCTTGAAAAAGATCAAGCCATCCCTTACTTCCCAAGCAACTTCAGCCTCCCATTCTCTATGCTGTCCCGTTGTTGTTTTAAGTCATCCAAGGCTTCCACTTCTTGTGGAAGGACATCAAAAATAACAGCCAATGACATAGAAATAGCAAAGAGTGGGCCATCCTCCTCATCACATCAGGAAAGTGCATCAGCAGCTTAGTTCAGTCGCCCCACCTTGTACTCTATCCTGAAATCAAATTTCATTAGTTTACTAATCCAATGTTGTTGAGTTGAAGTGGTTAACCTCTATTCTAACAAAAATTTTAGACTGAAGTGACCGGTCATGATGAGAAAAAGCCTCCCTCAAAGATATAGATTCTAGTGGGTCACGACTTTGGCAAGACCAATAAGCTCTCTTTCATATGCCGCGAGCTTATAATGGCGATCTGCCAATTTTTTGCTTAAAAATGCAATTGGATGGCCTTGCTACTACTACCAAAAGCATCACACTCTACCACAAACTCTTCCTCAAAATTAGGCAACCTCAAAACAGTGGCTTCAAAAAGAGCCTTCTTCAAGTTAGAAAAGACCGAAATGGTCTTTTTTCAAAAGGCTAGTCAGAGGTGCTACCAATTTTCCATAAATTTTTTTATATATTTCCTATAGTACACTGCTAATCCTAGGAAGCCCCTAAGAGCCTTGGCCAATTGTGGTATTGACGAATCTACTATCGCCTTCTTACTTACATCTGCTTACGCTCCTTCACCATGGACAACATGACCCAAGTACATCACCTGAGTCTCCCCGAATGTGCACTTAGATTTCCAAAGAAAAAGATGGTGAGCTTGCAATAATTCAAAAACTAAACGTATGTACTAAATATGCTCAATCCATGTCCTACTATATATTAAAACGTCATCAAAGAAGACTAGGTTAAACTTACACAGATAAGGCCTAAACACCTCATTCTTCAAACTTTGAAAAGTTGAGAGAGCGTAGGCCAACCCGAAGGCATTACAAGGAATTCAAAATGCCTATTGTGTGTCCTAAAAGTTATCTTCTCTATATTCCAACAATCCATTTTAATTTGATAGCATCCTCAACGAAGATCTAACTTTGTGATTGTTAAGCTCCCTATAGTCCACAAAAAACCTCCATGTTCCGTCATGTTTCCTCACTAGTAATACAGGTGAAGAAAAGGAAGATTGACTTAGTCTTATTATTCCTTATTGTAGCATAGCAGCTGGTAAAGTTGCTCCTTTGTTCATAAAGTCACAGGTTCAAGTCACAAAAACAGTTTTGTTGTAAAAATACAAAGGAAAGGTTGCGTACATTATAGCCCTCCCTAGACTCTCACAAAGCGGAAAGCCTTGTGCACTGGGTACGTTGATGTTGACCTTTGTAGCATAGCCTTACATTGCTTCTCTATCTCATCCTTTTGAAAGTGAGGATAACGATAAGGTCGCACCACCACCGATCCAGATCTCGGCATTAAAAGAATTTTATAATTACAACTTCGACTCGGCAATAATCTTAAAGGTTCCATAAACAAATCTAGAAATTATGTCAACAAATTTCCTATAGCGATGGAGGTCGAATGTTGTCCCTTTATTTTTGTCACTCTCGATTCAACACTTGAAACTTGCCCCTTCCATTGCTCCTTCTTCCCATCCAGCTCAAAACTCATCGTTAGAGATGCAAAGTCCCAGAGTATAGGGCCCAACGTATGCAGCAATTTGACACCTAAAACCATATCAAAACCATATAAGGGAATAGAATAAAGGTTAGTGGTAAAAGAATCAAAATCAACTTTAGAGTTACTACCTTATAGATACCCAAACTAGACACTTTTTTTCACTGGCCACCGCCACCTGCAATCTTGGCCACTCCCTAAGTGTAATACCAATTTTGAGTATCGCATCCTCCCGAATAAAATTTTGGGTGCTTCCCCAATCTACCAATACCCACAACGGCCACCTAACTACTAGTGCTTGTAATTGCATAGTTTGTAAGCTCTGAATCCCACTTATAGCATGTAACAAAATATCCGGATTGCCTAACACCTCTTCTTCCTGCTCACTATCTCAGTCTGGCACTTTGATCCATAAAAGCCTCTTGCACTTGTATCCCGTTAAGTAAGATTCATCGCAATTAAAGCACATCCCTTTAGCCCTTCTTTCTGCCATCTCAGCCTTTGAAAGCCTTTTGAAAAATGAGGATGGGGTGCTACTGCTGGTAGTTGACCCTGGCAATTTTCCTCCTCCACTCACTCCTTTGGTGCTTCTATTCTCAACAAAGGCAACACTGGTTGCAACTGATTTAGGGGTTGTCCACCCAGCTGAAAATTTGGAGCTGCCTTGTAATATACATTATTGTTTCCTCTCTAAAGCCTGTGCCATATTCATTTCCACTCCCAAATTACCGGGTTGTTGCATCTCTACCTCACTTTGAAGGCTCTCCATCAATCCTGCCATAAATAAATTCAACTTTTGACAGGGATTTAAGTCTATAAGTCTCGCTAACAAGGACTGAAACTATCGTTGATAATCTTTTACAATTCATGTTTGCTTAAAATTTGCCAACTCTCTTAAAGGATTATTGCACATGAGTAGTCCAAACCTCATAAGACAATGTTCTTTAAATCCGAAACACTCCAATTCCAACTTCTCCTGCTCTAATTGATAAAACCACAGCTGCACTTACCCCATCAAATGGAAGGCTGCCAATCCCATCTTTTCTCCCTCTTGGAACTTTTGATTCCCAAAAAATTATTCGCACCTCCTTAACCATATAAAGGAGTCTTCTGACTCATCATAGGCCAGAAACTCAAGCTTGGAGTAGCATGGTAACAACTGACCCCTTACCTGCCTATTTGTTCTCTCCTCTGAATAGTTTTGGCTCCCTCAGTTGCCAATACTAGAAACACCAACATTGTCCCTTCTTGAATCCTTCCTTGATCTATATACATGGTGTAAGAGCTCCTCCATTTGTTCTTCTAGTGCTTGCTATCTCATGGCCATAGTTTGCATAAAAGCCTCAAACTTGCTGATCAAGCTTTTCGGGTCACCCATGACAGGTGGCTCTGATACCAAGTTGTTATGTATTCCAGCCTAGGATCGAGTCAAGAGTTAAGACATAGGGAAAGCTAACTCTTTTTCTCTAGCCGTGTTCTCCCCTTCCTCTGAAGAACCTATGCCGACACAAGGGGTAGACCTATTCTTAACAAGTTCTCCTACAGCTGCTGCTGTTTTTTTAATATGGTGACTATGTTTTTTCTTGATTAAAGTTTGCTTACCTCTTTATTAACCATAGCAGCCTTTAAATAGGCTTAAGAATAAATTAATTAGGACTCCTAATTAGATATAAAGTCAAAAATAAAATCCCAACAAAAATAGGAAATATAATCTGTAAAAACCCTAAAATACAAAAGAAAATAATATAAAAGCAAACACGTTAACGGCTGTCCTGTCAGCCACTTTTCTTGAGTCGTGAGTAAACTTTTCCTAAAAAGGCATCCTCAACAGAATTCTGAGCTCTAATTCATAGTCCCATAAGTAATACAGGTAGAAACAGTTAAAAAAAAATAATGAAAGATATAAATTGGAAAACATAGGAATAAACTGTTACCGTGTGCAAGCAGGAAAAACTTACAAGTGGCTCCATTATAGATTCAGAACCAAGGATAATGTCCCCTACGCATTATGACTCCAGTAATCAGAATCAAAGGTAACTGCATAGTTAAGTTTACAATATTTTGAACAGATTAGCGGTATTACTGGATGGAGTTCTTCCATCAAGCACAAGGCAGATCAGAGATTGAATTCACTATCAAAAATTCAATATAGTACACTGGATTTTTACAAAACTAATCTACTCAATTATAAAGTAATCTTTGGGGTCTTCTAAATGCATCTTTTACCAAGAATAACGTATAGGATTCTTAGGCATAAATACTAAATTATGAAACCCGAATAAGAGTGGGGAGAGTGAGAGAAAGGAATCTTTCTCAGAAAATAAACAAAAACCGACAGCAAGAAAAAAACTAAACCAGGCTAGACAATACAAACAAATATGCACCATGGGACATAACTGGCTTCTCATCTTTCAAATACTCGTTTTTAACTAGCTTCAATCCATGCCCTCTTCGTCATCTTTCAATCTTTTGTTCAAAATCAACACCGTTTATGCCCAAACACTTGGTACATGTAAATGTGAAGCAAATGAAGAGACTTGATGGAACAGGAAAACAACTAAAGATAAAGGAGCTTCCATGACTGCGATGAAAAAGAATTTATAAGAAGAGCCAAGCAGGTTCAAACAGTATGGACCAGAAAATTTTGTTTTGATGTAGAAACCAATATGAAGCTCAGAGAAGATTAGAAACTGCTAGTTCAACCCCTTAAAGTTTGAATCTTTACAGGCAGATGTGAAGTAGAGAACTGAACGAAGTTTTTAAGATTGAGAATCCAAGACCTTTCTTTCGACTTTACTTGTAATATGACTTCTGTCTGTATTTCGCATCAACAGACAACATGGTAAAGCGCCAGTGATCTCTCTCTCCTTTTCTCAACTCGCAAGTGTGAATTAGATGTGGGTGCTCTATTTCATTATGGATCAACCCAAATTTAAAATGTTCGTAGATTTTGGGCTTTAGTCGATTCTCTGAACCCACATATTTTGTGATTTCATTCGGAAACATTGGATTTGATCCTATGAATTTTCTAACTGAAAGTCAGGATTGTCATTTTGTACATACTAAGACATAGACTGAGCAACTGTGCAGTCGTAATATAAACTAATATGTCCACTTAATTTAAAATTAAAGATTATTATATCAATCAATATATTATAATAGAAAATTTTCAGGGGAAAAATAGAATTGTTATATTGAAGTTTAAATTTTGTCATAGCTACAAGATATATTCATTAGTCGTGGTTTTTTTTATATTTGCATAATAATTTTGTTAAAAGGCAAGGTTAATCTATAATATTCGAAGGATGGGTATAAAACGTAAAAGTTGTTTAAAATATAGTAAAATGTATTAACAACATTAATATTTAGGGAAAAACTTTTCTTAATTTGTTATCGTTGTGAAATGTATTCAAGAAATACATCATAAGAATTAAAAAGCAACAGAAACATAAGGCATGTTAAAAGGGAAGCAAAACAAAATTTAACGC
>JAOTAY010000004.1:24108901-24120337 GCA_025629805.1 Erythroxylum baracoense
ACATTCTTGAATCATTAACTTTGACTCTTTCAAAGACCTAGCATTTCATATATAATATGAAATCTTGCTAATTGATTCAATTGGGATTATTGAAGGTAAGTTATTGTACTAGGCATCGATATAGAAGAAATAATATTGCATCTTACAATATCTTATATTGTATGTTACTCCTTACATAAATCCATACCCTTATAGAATTTTTGTTATGAAAATATTTACTAGAGAATCTCATTCCCTATAGATAACTGAAAATATAAAACTTACCACAAGGATCTCATCGATGTGCTTCAGCATTCTCAATGCTTAATTTCTACTTAGATTTAAATAGTTTGAACTATTCAAAATTTTAAATCATCATTTCATTTAATACATATGACTATATCACATTATATGTATTAAATGTTATCCTTTTATGAATTGTTATTCCATCCAATACATCACATGTATAAGATTTAACAATTCGATTCTATCATCATCCTTTCACCAAAGGTTGATTTGGTTATTCTTCAACTTTATAAGTTTCACAAGTTCCATACAATTCATAATAAAAAGGGATACATATATCCTAATATCTAACTTTATGGTTCTCATTATGTTGATTTAACCAATATGATATAAAAGGATAATCTCAGTTATCTAACTTTTAATTCTTGCTACTAATGTTAAGCATAAGTCTCTTTTGATTCAGCATATATAAATTGTATAAAATTGGATAAACTACTTTTAGTTAACAATCTATTTCTAACCATGCATTGCACATTACAATAATGTTGAATCTAAATTCAACATCAAATACCCATAAGCATGAATTAGAGATACTTATGATCTTTATCATATCAAATATAGGCAAGAAAAGTCATGCAATAATTTTCTTCTAGTGACAACTATTATCATATTGTTGCTAAGCCTTTAATTGTAGTCCACAATTATGTTTTTAGTAGGCTAAATTAACTGGAACAATATCATTAAGGTACTATACCTTTTAGCTCTACTAAATGCAACCTTTTGTATCTTCCTATCATGGTGTTGACATACATCTTACATATTGTCTTTAAAGTTTATGAGACATTACTCAACTCAAAATGTCAATATATTTTGTCATTTATATGATTTTGACATATTTCTAAAACTTTGTCACTGAATCATCAACAAGGATTATAGCATAATAACATAATGGACATACAATTTTCTTTTCTAACTTTTGACAACACTTTTCAAACATATCCTATGTCCAAGAACTTGGGTTCAGTAACTTAACATCAGCTATACTAAATAGGGTAAGTTTCACTCATAACAAAATAAATATAAGAAAGCAAGTAATCAATTATATGTCATAACTACCAAATAAGATTAGGACTTTAATCATGCATTTGATTACTCTCACTATTTTATTTGAAATAATAGCCCTCACTACTATTCAGAAAGATTACTCTAATCTTTCTAGTGAGCTAAGATCCCGTTCAAGTATAGTTGACCTTGAGTTTGCTCAATAAACCAACTAGACTTAAGTTAGGTAAATAACAACTTTATCAATCACATCTCATGTTACTCCTAGATCTGTTAGGTCCAATATATTGTTCCTAACATTGCCTCTAAATTTACGTGATCATGAGTTACTCATCCAAATCATATAAATTTAGTTAAGTAGAATCCATTATCATACGGGTTAAAACGACCTTGAGTTTGCTTAACAAGCCTATAATAAGTAGAACTTTGGTTTATTCTTATAGTAATGGAAGGCAACAATCACATTCTTAACGCTTACTTAATATTTTAACGAGGGATTTTAATTTCCTTTTATCTCATCAATCACAAAATTGCATGTAAATATCACATATATAAACATACAATTTATCATGCATATATATATAAACTATGTAAATAAAGTATGCAACTTATGCACTCATAATCAAATTATATGCATAAAATATCAAGTTTCATTTGATTCTAGTCATTAATCTTCATAATCTAAAATAATATTTCCAACTTCTTGGAAAAATTAAATTAGATTAAAACCATCAATTCTTAAATAAATTAAACTCCTATGCCAAATAAAAATTTAATTTGATTTGAAAACAATTTTCAAATCTAATTGGAAACTATTTCCAATTTATCTTGACTCCTCTAACAATACTTAATTGAAAACAATTTTCAATAAATTATTCCACTTATTATAATTTAGAAAAAATCCTTTTCAAAAATATATAAGTAACACTTTCTAATATAATTAGAAATTTCTATCTCTAAACTCATTAGAAATTACTATTTCCTTAATTAGAAAACTATTTTCTAATGTTAAAAGGAAACTACTTTCAAAATTAAATAAAAAACTTTTAAATTTAATTAAGAAAGTCATTTTATATTATTTATTTAGAGATTTATTTCTTAACTAATTAGAAAATATTTCTTTAATAAGTTAGAAAACTATTTTTCAAAATATTAAGGAAAGCACATTTTTTTAATTAATAAATGAAAACACTTTTCAAAATTAAATCAAGAAAAAATATTTTTTAAAATCAAGAAACTTATTAGTCATAAATAAAGAAACAATTTATAAATAAATTAAATAATAATTCTCTAAACAGATAAAATCATAAATTTAATTTATCTCAATCAAATTTAAATAAATAAATTTAATTACGAAACATTTTTTACTTAAGAAAACTATTTTTTAATTTTAAAGAGTCTAATTAATTAATTTCAATCTAATTGAAACTAATTAATCCTTATTTTAGAAACTACTTTTCTAATTAATTAATTTCAATATAATTGAAAATAATTAATTCTAATTTTGGAAACTACTGTTCCAAAATTAATTTAGGAATCAATATAATTATTAATCTTAATCATATTAAGAAAAATAATTACCTTAATTTTAGAATTGAATTTTGTTTTTAAAACAATTTTTTAAAAAATGTTTGGAATAAAAATTATTAAGATTGCATTAATCCTAATCCTAAAACATGTCTTATTTTGATACTAGAATAGAACAAAAGAGTATCCAAATGCCCTTTATTCTTAGTTTTAGGTTAGAAAAATCTATAGCCAAACAATCTCATTCCTAAACCTATGTCCAAACATCATCTTCTTCTTTGAGAAAACCTTAAAATCAAAGAGGTCACCTACAACCCATGCCACTGCCAACCACCACCCCTCTCCAAAACTATCGGCGAAGACCACTGCTAGTCCTCAACTTTACCAATGGCAATTTGCCAGTGGTTCTCTTGGCTGAACCAGTGGCATAGCCATTGGTGGGCAACTCCTGCTGACGGCTTCTCCATGGCATCACCGGTTTCCAGCAAACCCCGCCGTTGCCGACCCTGTCTCATGAATTCGCATTCAAGCAACAACAAGTACACAACCAGAAATTGCACAATCGCCACTAGAGCCAGCCAGCCTTCAGACGAAACTGCAGCAACTAGCTCCATCTCATGGAGCTTAACATGGCGAAACCCTCAGTGACATCTCATACCACCGCCGACTTGCATTTGTGGTGAACATCGCCCTTGCTAATGGTGGGCAATGCTTGTCACTTTCCAGTAATCACACAAAACAATGGGACTAGATACAAATGCAAACGCAATCACCATCGTAAGCCTCTTGTTTATTTCAGATCTAAGAAAGATTGAACAAACAAGCATAAGCGCAGGCAGTAGATGCGCATAAAGAGAGACAATTCTAGAACTTTAAACATAAAGATATGGTTTCCAAAACGCAAAAACATAGAACATATGCAGAGGTGAAACGCAATTCCAGAACAAACACTAGGCAATTCCAGAAATCACAATAACCACTTTATGCAGTTATTCATTTTCAGAATCTCAAATAAAAACCTAACTACCACAAAACACACATAACACCAACTGCAAAATCTTTGTTTCATTTTTCATAAATTGTATAACTCGCAAACCAGAAAACACAACCAGTAATTTGCAAGCAAACCCAAATCGTAGACATACAACATACAGTATTCACTGGCTTCTTTTATTTTTAAGAACTCCAAGGCTCACCAAAACAATTACAAAAAAACAAAAAATGCAAGCCTTTTATTCCAGAATTTTAAAATTATTCAAGTATCAGATATGATCTAATTTTTCGATTCCAAAATTTGAACAATAATAATCAAACGTTTAATCAAATTACAGAATTAAAAACTTGCTCTGATACCACTGTTGGAAAATTGAGCCAAGATCTGATCTCGACTGTAACGGAATAATTACGAAACTTTTTCGCAATCTTTGATTTCCCGAAAGCCAAGAGCTCTTTAATTCTATAAAATGATTAACACAAATCATAATAAAGCGGAAACTTAATTAGTACCTTATTCCGAAGCTTGATAATAATCTTTTCGTATCCCTGGAATCGTTCCGAAACTTATCTGTCTTAACCATCGTAACTGCATAAATGTCTGGCCTCTAACGGTATCCACAGAATAAGTTGAGAGAACTCTGTAACTCTTACAGATAGAGTTAAGCAAGAAGTACAAGCTCCATAGAGCTTAAGTCTATTTATAATAGGTTCTAGGCATTTTGGTAATTTCATTGAAGTTAAAATCTAATTTCAACTAAACTTTAATTAGAATTTTTTGTAATTCTAATTAAATACCAATTTTGCCTAATATAAATAAATTCAATATCTCATATTGATCCTTATTTACTAAATATCTCATATTTAATCATAAAGTTTCTTAAACTTTACAATCAAGTCCAACTTAATTAAAATATCTTTTCTCTCTTCAACCTAGTTTTTATGTGAGACCCATTAAGTTTTCAGATATATTGGCAATGAATATAAATTATAACCCTAAATCATATTTAAGATTAGATAAAGTAAACTCCATTAATTTATCTTTTATTCTCTATTTAAACAATATATATATATATATATATATATATATATATATATCAAAATTGGCGTCTAGCAACACATTATGATCACCAAAATATTTAGTAATGTCAAAGTGATTTTCACTAACTTTTTATGCATAATTTTTTCGTACAATTGAATCTTTTCATCATAAATATTTCGATTAAACGTAAAGCATGGAATTAATGTCTACTATATTTTAAGTCCAACCATATTTGTTCTTTACCATTGGCTATTGATTCAATTAATGACATTTATAAACTATTAACAAAAGGTCACTCTTAGGAGTTACAGCAAAAGCTTGCTTTAGCGATTAATATGGTGTAACAAAGCCACGTACCATAGTGTTTGTTTAAATTCAAACTTAATTAATGAACTTGTAGTGATTAATGGAGGAGTATTAACATTAGAAATTCACCTACAATTATGGATAGTCATTTTCACAATAAACCCTTAGGATGGTATATAGGCTAGAAACCTATGATGCAACTCTCATGAGGCTTATTAGGGAAATATTCCACGAGTTTAGGAGTCATAGCGAGAACTTGTTTTCTCGATTCATATAGTGTAATAATGCCACGTACCATAGTGTTTGTTTAAATTCAAACTTAATTTATGAGCCTGTAGTAATTAATAGAGAAGTATTAACATTAGAAATTCACCTAAAATTATGGACAATCCTCTGCATAATAAACCCATAAAATGATATATATAAGCTAGAAACCCTTAATGCAACTCTCATGAGGCTTATCGGCAAAATATTCCACGAGTCTAAGAATCACAACGAGAACTTACTTTCTCGATTCATGTGGTATAACAATACCATGTACCATAGTGTTTGTTTAAATTCAAACTTAATTTATGAACTTGTAGTGATTAATGGAGAAGTATTAACATTAAAAATTCACCTACAATTATGGATAATCCTTTGCATAATAAACCCCCATGATGGTATATAGCTAGAAACTTGTAATGCAGCTTCCACGAGGATTATCAGTAAAATATTTCATTAGCCTAAGAGTCATAGTGAGAACTTGCTTTCTTAGTTCATGTGGTGTCAAGATGTCACGTACCATTGTTCTTGCTTGAATTCAAACTTTGAAAATGAGCTTGTAGTGATTAATCATTATATTATATAGAATGAGGAATGACGATTGCATTTAGTAATTTACTTTTAATTGTATAGCTTGGTGGATGAAAGTTGGATTTCTCATCAGAAATGGTCTGCTGAATACTTAGAAGAAGTTAAGAATTTCATGCAATTTGTAAAAGATCACATAGATGTTGAATGTTGTATTTGTTGTCCATGCATATATTACTTAAATGTGAGCATTTAAAGTCAAGATGTTGTGTATAATCACTTGCTAATTTGAGACATAGATAAATTCTATACCCCACGGCTTTATCATAGTGAACGCTCAGAAGCAACCTATATATAAAAAAAGTGTTGGTACAAGTGTTGATGATAATAACAATAATGATGTAGAAGATTGTGATATTAATGATGATGGTGATGATGGGATTGGTAAGATGTTAGAGTACTATGGGAACTCTATGGAGACTATAAATGAAACTAGTTTACCTAACATAATTGGTAGTATTACAAAAGATATTTTTGAGAAGTTATTGAAAGTTGCTCAAGAAGAATTATATCTAGGGTGGTCGAAATTCTCACAGTTATCTTTTGTTGTGAAGTTGTTGCATTTGAAGGTTTATAATAAATAGAGTAATAAGTCTTTTGATATGTTAATTAACTTGCTCAATGATGCATCACTTGTTACACACAAATTTTCCAAATCTTACTATGATGCAAGGAAATTGTTAAGGGACGTTGGATTAGGATATATATTAATAAATGCTTGTAAGTATGATTGTGCTATATTTTAAAAGGATGGTAAAGATCTTAAAGACTACCCTATTTGTGATACATCAAGGTGGTGAGTGGATGGTGGGAGAGGAAAAAAGATACCACTTAAAATCTTGAGATACTTCCCTATTAAACCAAGACTGCAAAAGCTTTTTATGTCAAAAAAATAGCTATATATTTGAGGTGGTATAAACAGAAACACATTGATGACAACACTATGAGTCATCTAGCAGACTCAATGGCATATAATGGCATGGAAAGACCTTGATGGAAAGTTTCCATGGTTTGCATAAGATTTTCTTAATGTTCGACTTAGTTTAGCCTCAGATGGATCCTTTTAGTAATATGAGTAATTCTTATAGCAAGTGGTCGATAATTCTAGTGCTATACAATTTTACCTCCATGGAAGTGTATAAAGGAGCCTTTTATATTATTGTCTTTACTTATTCTAGGACCTAATGCTCCTAATAAGGACATCGATGTATACATGCGACCATTAACTGATGGCTTAAGCCATATATGGGAAGTTGGATTAGACACTTTCGATGTTATTGAAGGTCAAACATTTATAATGCATGCAACTACTTTGTAGACTATAATTGATTTTCCAGCTTATGGGAATGTCTGGATGGATCACTAAAGGATATATAGCCTGTCCTACGTGTAACCATCAAACTTATTCAGTGAGGCTACGTATGTTACAGGGAACATCGTTGTTACTTAGAACATGGGTATAGATGTCGAAGAAGCAAATTGTTTAATGACAAAATAGAATTGGATGAAGCTCCTTTGCACTTGTCTGATAAGGATATAGTTTATTAGCTATCAAATTTAGATGACATTAAACTTGGAAAACACCCAAGTAATAGAAAGTAGAAGTAAAGTATTTTTGAGCTCAATTAGAATAAAAAGCATATTTTTCAATTTTTCGTACTGGAAGGAATCGCTATTAAGGCATAATCTTAATGTGATGCATATTGAAAAAAATATTTGTGAGAATATTTTATGAACTATGATGGGAATTTGTGGCAAATAGAAAGACATAATTAAGGCTAGATTATTCTTTAAAGACATTAATATAAGAAAATATCTGCATTTGAAAAGAAGAGGTAATGAGTCATACATTATTCCACCTGTTTGTTACAACATGACAAAAAAGGAGAGGCAAGCTTTTTGTCAATTTTTTAAATCATACAAGTTTCCTAATAGGTATGCATTTAATATAACCTGCTGTGTGAATGTTAAAGAGGTAAAAATATTGGGATTGAAAAGCCATAATTTTCATGTACTTTTACAACGAATCATCTTGGAATACGTAGGTGTTTGCCGAAGGATATGTCTCAACTTTGTTTCACTTAAGTGAATTTTTTAAGCAATTATATTGCAAGACATTTCAAGTTAAAGAGCTTGAGTAAATGAAAAAAATACATAGCTTTGATTCCAATTCCCTCAAGAGGTGTTTACAACTTTTAGAGACAATAAGGTGACTTTTCTCTATATTGATGAGATTTGATTGAATAAATGTAGGGATCTCATTAAGGTGGTTAGAGCATTGTCTTTCCCTTGCAGAGCAATGAAAGATCATTTATAAAGCAAAGGTTGGAACAATGGAGTTTTTTGTATCTGCTATAGTATTCAAACTTGGGATCTTTACTTATGTTTTGAGCTACAAATCTAGTTAATGTTTCCATGCATAATATGAAGATATAAGGGAACAAGTGGTCTCCTTGTCTCAACCATTTTTCTAAAAGTGCAAAATGGGAGCTCCATTAATTAGGATTATGAATCATGTTGTAGTGACATATTGTATTATCCTATTCCTAAATATCAAGGGGAATCCAAATGCTTCAAGAATATTGTTGATGAAGTCCCAACTTAGTGAATCAGCCTTATAGAAGTCCAAATTGATTACACAATTCATAGGGGCATGTTTCCTTTCACAAGATCTTAACAACTATTGCGCAATGAGCTCGTTGTCACCTATTAGTCTATTATGGAGGAAGGCACCTTGAGCTGCATTTAATTATTTGCTCAGCACCAATTTTAGTCTATTAATAAGGATATTAAAAATGAATTTATAAGTGACATTGTAGTAGAAGATGGGCCTACAGTCTAGGATTGTGTTTGGATTGGAGACTATAGGTACCAGGTTGATGAATGTTTTATTGAGTTCTTTTAGTAAAGATCCCTTGTTGAAAAATTCTAGAATTGCATACTACAAGAAAAATGTCATTTTACAACGGAAATTACTGACGGAAAACACAAACATTCCGTCGATAATACATATGACCGATAGAATTTACCGACAGACGAAAGCGTCGTAGATTTAGTCGTAGCTAATACTTATCGACGGTAAATTTTCTACCGTCAGTAAATTTAGCATCAAAATATTATCTTTTCATTGGTAATTATACGGACAGTTTGCTCTGTGCTGACCGTCGGTACAGTTTAGCGACTGTTGTGTTATTCCGTCGGCATATTTACCGATGGTAACAATCTTACCATCGGTATATTTGCTAAAAGCTTAATCGAAGGAAATGAATTTCTGTCGGTAATTCCTTCTATATTAGCGATGGAAGTACTCGTGTATCGTCAGTAATTTGTCTTGTATTTACCGACGGACATTTCTTTCCGTCTGTAAATGCGTTACATAATTTTTTTAAAAAATATGTAATATATATTGTCATTATATTTAAATTATGGCTAATGCGTAATTTTAACAATTAGAAATTTATAGTATACATTTAATTTGCGGAAATAGAAATTTTGATTAATGATTAAAATTTAAAATATCTTAATTGATAATAAAAACATTACATAGTAAATAATAAGTATTTGTAATACAAACTAAATGACCAAAAGTACACTATTGATCTTGAGATGGCGGATGCTCTGGTTGGCCTTTGCGCTTTAACTCATCCACCTCTTGACGGAGCTGAGAGATGAACTACATCGACTGTTGTTGCTGTGCCATCGACTGTTGCAACTGTTTCAATGTTTGTTGCAATTGAGTCGACAATGTCTGCACTGTGCTCTCAAGTGCTTCCACTTGACTAGTGGTGGACTGCCTAGCAGATGCTGCTGTACTGAATGTGGAGGATTGTGAATAACAAGTGTTCGCAAATAAACCTAAACTAAATATCCTCCCACGACAATCCCTACCATCCACTGCTTTAAGATAAGTTTCAGTGTCATCAACAGCTTCAGATTGTTGAGATCGTTATTCAATGCTTTGTTGTATTTGGTCATATCAGAAAGCAATGTTTATAATTATTAAGTGATAATTATTAAGCATTATTAATATTAAATCATAAATTTCAAATACATTGAGTTCTCTACAATGATTGTTGACGAATATCACACCATCATGCTTCTTAGTGTGAGTGTGCAGAAATAGCTGACGGGATGTAGGCCTCATGCCCATAGACTTTTCCTGCATAAGAATAAAATGTTAATTATAAGTTAAATATATTTTATAAAAATTTCGGTAGATTTTCCTCTATTTTTATAAAATCTACCCCCTGTTAAACAAAGAACAAAACTAAAACTACAGCCATATATGACACCAGTATAACATACAAATTTTAACACAGCAAATTCAATTAAAATACAGCAAAAAAAGAGATGAGAATATAATTGTAAATTGTAGATACTTACAAGTCTCTGTGTATGCTCTTGGTAGGTAATAGATCCTCCTGTATGCACGGGAAGACTCTCTCCCTCGGGTCCTCCACGTCTGTTAGCCAAATTACGCTGTAAAACGGACATGGCCTCAGGTGATGTCCAATACTGTAGCCAATGACTCTATATTTCTTAAGAAATGTAAGGCGGTTGTACAACTGCCCTATGTATCGCACCAATAAAGTCGCGATAATGTGTATGCGCTCTTGACTCCCATACTTTATAGATAACCTGGTCAAATTGAGAATTTCAAAAAAAGTCTTTCTGTAATAAAAGGAAAATATTCGATAAATACTTTTGATGCAATACTATTTATCAAATTAATGTATAAAATGTTAATTAACAAAGGAAATAATAATTTCTGTCGTACCTCAAACTCGTGAAAGTAAAATTTCTTTGTTGCCTGAAAGATATTCTTCCATGCATAGCCCTCATGATCAATCTTCTCCTTGAATTTTGACATCATGTTTCTTGAACAAGGTCCAGATGGAAAAAACCTAATATAAAAATAAATAAATTTATACAATATTTAAAATTTAAACCAATAACTTAATTATAACATATAATGGTTCATGTATTTTCACTTACATATTATTGACAATTGTGATGTATTTGCATCCATCGGGTCCCTTAGCTCCAAGCTGGCAGTCGTCTCCTTCATCCGCATTATTTACCCCTAATGCTAATGGAGTGGTGGATGATGTATGGGTAGCAGTAAATGATGGAGTGCTAGATGGTATAGCCTCATCTGCCAGTGTAGTAGGTGGAGGGGGTGGAGGGGGTAGAGGTTCATCATCTCTAGCTGCTACACCACGAGATCCTTCACCTGTATAGTAAATACCTCCAAATCGTGGTTTGAATCTTACTCTCGGAAAATTTTATCTTCTCTTTGGTGCCATATTTCAACCTGAAATCAATATTTGAAAGAAGTTTTTAGAAATATTGCAATTTCATTTCAATAATTTATACAATATATTGAAAAGGAAATAATTGATTTGTTCATACAATATTCAATTACAAAC
>JAOTAY010000004.1:24130497-24142765 GCA_025629805.1 Erythroxylum baracoense
TTATTTTCATGTGCAAGACCTTCACTAATCACGTGTATTTGTATGCCATATTATGCATGAGCATGAAAAATGCATTTCTAAGCTCTCATTTATCACTCATATTTACTATTCTAACCTCCCAAAGGTAACGGGATGTTACAGTGAATACTTAGACCAAGAATTATTAGATTATCTCAAAGATAATGGGATTTTATCTCAATGGACTCCACCTTACACATCACAACATAATGGTGTGGCTAAAAGGAGAAACCAAACCATGTTGGACATGGTATGGTCGATGATGGGCTTTACAAATTTACCAAAATCCTTTTAGGGGTATGCATTCGAGACAGCTATTTATTAGTTAAACAGAGTTCAATCAAAGGTAGTTGATGTTACTCTATATGAGATGTGGACTATCAAAAAACCTTATCTTTCTCATTTGAAAGTTTGGGGCTATCCCGCTTATGTGAAGCGAATATAGTCAGATAAGCTTGATGCGAAGTCTGACAAGTGTTTGTTTGTAGGATGTCCTAAAGAAATAATGGGAAATCAATTTTACCATGTTGAGGAACAAAAAGTGTTTGTTTTAAAGCATGCTATTTTTTTAGAGAAAGAGTGTCTTCTGGGAGCAAAATTAAACTTAAAGAAGTTTAAGATGTTCGAACAGATGTGGATCAACTACTTGAACCTGAGACTGTAACTTATACAGATAAATTAACAGTTTAACCTTCCTCAACACAAGAAGTTCATAGGTCACATAGGATACACTCTATTCCCAAGAGATATGGATTTCTGGTGATTGAACAGAATGACATATTACTTATAGAAGATAATGAGCCTACTACCTATGAAGAGATTCTGAAGAGTTCAGAGTCTAAGAAATGGCTCAGCGCCATGAAAGCAGAAATGGATTCCATGTATGAAAACCAAGTATGGAATTTAGTTGAGATACCTGAAGGAATAAAACCTATAAGGTGTAAATAGGTTTTAAAAAGAAAACCAACAGGGATAGTAATGTGATTACTTATAAAGCAAGTCCTGTGGCTAAATTTTTCTATCAAAGAAAAGGAATAGACTACGACGAGACCTTCAACCCAGTAGCAATGCTTAAATCCATTAGGATACTCCTAGCCGTTGTCGCTTATTATGATTATAAGATATGGCAAATGGATGTGAAGACAGTTTTCCTAAATGGAAATCTAGCCAAGGATGTGTACATGACACAACCAGAGGGCTTCATCTCCTATGATGGAGAAAAGGTATGTAAGCTTTAAAAATCCATCTATGGATTGAAACAAGTATCCGGGAATTGGAATATCCGCTTTGATGACATAATTAAAGAGTTTGGTATGTATAAGAAGGTTAATGGGAGTGCAATCGTACTATATGTAGATGACATATTATTACTAGGAAATGATGTCTCTATGCTACAATCTGTGAAGATTTGGTTGTCCAAAAAATTTGCTATGAAAGATCTCGGTAAAGCAACTTATAACCTCAGGATAAAGATCTATATAGATAGATCACAAAGGTTGCTTGGTCTTTCACAATCAACGTATATAGACTCATAGGATAACACTCTCAAAATTTATATGTCCTAAGACATAAAATGAGAGGATGCACATGAATATGATCCCATATGTATCTGCAGTAGGATCTATCATGTATGCTATGCTGTGTATAAGACCCGATGTATCATATGCTCTAAGTGTTATGAGCAGATACCAATCGAATCCTAGCAAGGGTCACTGGGTGGCTGTCAAGAACATCCTCAAGTACTTGCGAAGGACCAAGGATGTTTTCTTTATATATGGAGATGGAAATATAAAATTAAGTGAGCATACAGATGCCAGTTTTCAATCTGATAAGGATGATTCCAAATCCTAATCAGGTTTTATATTCACACTGAACGATAGGGTGGTTAGTCGAAAGAGTTCCAAATAAGAGACGATTATCGATTCAACAACTGAGACAGAGTACATTACAACTTCAAACAGAGTAAAGGAAGTAGTTTGGATCAAGATGTTCATTACTAAACTTAGTGTAGTTCCTAGCAGTGATGGTCCTATACAGTTGTATTGTGACAACAATGGGGCTATTGGACAGGCAAAGGAACTAAGGTCCCATCAACGGTCTAAGCACGTACTCCACAAATATCATTTGATCAGGGAGATCATTAGTCATGGTGATGCACAGATAAAGAGAATTCCCACCAAGCAGAATATTGTTGATCCATTAATGAAGCCATTGTCATATAATATATTTGACTCTCATATACTTGCCTATGGTATTAAATACCAAGGCGATTGGCTTTAGGTCAAGTGGGAGATTTGTTAAAGTATTACCCTAAAAGCAATTGCTTTTAGTGTGTTTTGTACAAAGTTGTGTACAAAATTTAATTTCAATAATAAATAAAAACATATCTCATTAATTTGGTGTTCATTATTTTTGAATTGATATTAATCTATAAGTAAATTAATGAAGTCTATGATATATGACATAGCATGAAGAAAATTATAATGTGATCATACTATTGAGATTCCTATCATGTGCAATTATGTCAGTATCTAAATTATCCCTAGTCATAGGATTAATGAAACTGGACATCGTTAATCTGGATAGACTAGCACATGTCAAACTCCTTGATTTGATCAAGCAGTGGATCTCAGAAACTGTAAACATGAGATGTTTAGAGTTGAGATGTGGATGCTTACTAAAGGTAGTAAGTACATTGAATGACCTACTATGAGATCATCACATGGATGTCCTATTCTAACGTCAATGATAATCTCATCATAGCAATGGTACAAGTATACTTAGACTTAAGGTACTCAAAGCTATCTTGAATACTGATTTTGTGCTTTGACTCCATTCCTTGTTACCTTGCAAAGATCGCTCATAGGGTAGTGATTGGGTATAGCTTGAGGTATTCGAAGGTAATTGAGTAGCCATAAAGGATTCACCATTTTTGTGATAGCAGAAGATGATACCCACGACCTCTTGTCGAGGTCATTACTTGGAAATCTCTGGCTAGAGTACATGTTTCATGAAGAATATCTTCATTGACATATAGAGTAATGAGTCTTAAGACAAGAACTGATATTGCCTGGCCTGGATTTGATGTAATCAGTTTAGTAAGAGTTAACACTTTGCCCATACTCATAACCAAGTGAGGTATAGCATGGTGAAAGGACGAACTGCACAACAATTGTCTATAGGAGGGTTCATGAGATGGTTCGTGACAAGCACAGGTTCATTCGTCAAAACACTTACATTCCGGTCAATTAGGGGTTATGATGTGTTGCTAGACGCCGCTCATGAATTGCTTAGATTAAATATTAATCCAAGTGCCCAACATAACTGGGAACCTAAGGAGTCATACGCATAAGAGTGACTCCGAAGATTCGTAAAATGGTTTTAGATAGAGATCTATTATATAGAGAGCAATAAAACCAAATGGATCCCGATGAAATCGGGATATGACCCGATGAGATCGCAACATCGATATTGCTGAAACAAGTCTCTAGTGTTTTTTCATACTCTGGGCCCGGTAGGATCGATTCTAGTATGACTGGACCAATATATATATATATATATATAAAAGAAGTGTAACATGGAAGATAAGAGAGGTTAAGCATTTATGGTCTTTAAAGGACTAAAAGACAAAAAAAAGGCTTGTAAAAGGATGATCATCGTGAAAAGATTGTTTGGGAAGCTATCTCTATGGTTTTCACTTAACTCTCTCACCTTTCTCATCTTCTTCCTCTCTAATTGTTGTCACGTTTTTGCTCTCCGTTTGCTTTAACGTTCTTGCTTTCCATAAAACAAAGAAGAGAGCTAGTACTCTTGTCTTTGTTCTAGCCATTTCCGGATCAAAGAGTTTGATTCAATTAGTTTCTCCATTCTCTGCGTGGATACTATTAGAGACAATCTGTTTTGGTCGTTGTGGTTTGCGACAACCCAACGAGTAGAAGAACGAAGGAAACTATTTATAAAGTACATGGTTATTATATGAATGATTGATTTGTGTAAATGTTATGAATTCCTATATATATATGTGTGTGTGTGTGTGTGTGTGTGTGAATTGGGAATTTTTAGCTAGGTTTAATGGTATTTTCTTTTATAGGCATACAGATCCTAAAATTCAGGAAAGTCCCAAAACAAATTTTTTTAGTTTTTCACACCGTGTATATATGATGCACGCACCGAAATTTTCCTGCAAGTGGGAGCTTATTGGTATGTTGTTCTTTACTTTGTGACCCCAGAGGTCAAATGAAAAACAACTTGGTTGTTGTCTTCATTTACTGTCATATCTCTATAGTTTGTTTGAACTCTGCATCGGCTTTCACCTATCCACTTCTATCCACTACTACCTGCATCTATTGTTTGCTTAGCAGGTGTTATTTGCTTGTCCATTGTTTGGTATTGGCGTTTGTACTCCTTGCTTTTGCCCCAAACAACAAGACAGAGGCCTGCAACTATGACAACACCATCGAGTACCTTGTAAATTATAGACCAGTGCTATTTCTCTTAGGTATGAATATTTTGTGTCATTAGGGTGCCAATGAGAAGTCTCTTATTACCTTCCCAAGTACATTTACTCATTCAAAATGATTGAGCTTATGACAACGACAATAATCGTGCATAAGGGACTAAAAGTTGTAACAAATACAGGGCCTCTATCCTTCATTATTACCCCCTGAATGTAGTAAGCTGGCTACCTATTATAATGTTATAAAGTTCTTTGGCATAAGGTTATAAGTATACTGACCATAGCTATTGTAACAACAAAGTGCCTGATGATAAGTTTACTGTAAATATCTTCTTTAGTATTCTTACACTGTAGACTACTACAAGTAATTTCGTGTCCCAGTGTAGAGACCATACATTGGCATGACCCCTTTCCATTATTAATGCCACTATTAAGCCTTCAATTGTTCCAAAGAGACATATCCATCTTGTGAGAGATAGCTCACAAGGGTATGTTTTTAGTGTTATTGCCTGTAGAGGAATGAAAAAAAAAGAAGAGATCAAATAGTTAGAGTTGGACTCATTTATCTGCAGAGTTTTTGTAAAGATCAACTCAACGAGTCAGTCACTTGCAAAATCACGAAAGATGCCCAGCTAAACGACCCAGTGGCGATCATCAATATGCCTTTATTGAGTTATAGAGATTTGTCTCTCCAATATCGCTTCATGCGTCATCTTTGGCCTTACTTTCCTGTGATAAACAACAAAAGGTTACAAAGTTGTTTTCGGGAATTAAAAAATATGCATATGTAAATTTTGTTAGGAATAATTAAGATGCCTAAGTGAAAATTGTTCAAGTTAAAATTTAGAAGAAAAATTGAAAATGTATAATGTAGGATAAAAATTTGTTACGAGAATTTAGTAAGATAAGAACAAATTTGTAATCTATCTAGGGATGTCAATGGGCCGGGCCGGGTCCGGCTCGGGTCCGCGTGAGCCGAGATGGGCCTGCCCGAGAGGCGGCCGGCCCTCGGTCGGCCCATGGCTTGAGGGGCTAAGGGCTGGCCGGGTTGTCTATTTTTTAATATTAAAAATATAAAACGGCGTCGTTTTGGACAAAATGATTCCATTTTGTGGGGCCGCGGGCCGGCTCGGGGAGACCGTGGTCTGCCCATGGCCCGCCCATGACCCGCAAAACCCGGGCCAAAAACGGACCGAACTGGACCGGGCCGAAATTGACATCTCTAAATCTATCTTATGAAGTGGCAGTGCTAATTAATCTTTAACCAAATTTACATGTTTAAATTGTCTTGAATGTGTAAAAAGTTTATGAAATCATCAGAAATATCGGCTAATTTAGCTGGGCATTCTCGTTCTGGAAGATGGAGCAATGTAGGCTTATCGCATAGCCTGTAAGACTCCTAGCGTTGAAAATTTCAAAGAAGGAAAAGTCGGGTGCAGCCTTGGATAAAATCTATAATAATGCAAACCATGTCAAGTTATTTTATACTTTTCTTCAAAGGTGTGACTAATTTCCTAACAACACGGCAAAGAAGCAAAGTCCTAACACGTTTGCGCAAGTAAAAGTTCGTAACCCAAATCCATTCCGAGAAATGAAGCGAAATTTCGTTTGTCAACTTCAAATCAGCGGATTCCTACCGTCTCCTAGGAAGTACCCCTCCTCCTTTTCTAAGATGTTTCCTTGGAATGACATTTAGTGCTCTTTCAACAAATTTATACGCCAGTTCAACTTGTCCATTTTCTCAAACAGGTCAAAGAAGGATGTTAAACGCCAAATTTGAAGAATAAAAAGGAAATTACTTCCTCCTCCTCTCGGAAAGGAGTAGAGAATGAGATTCTCTATCCAATTTACTTCCTGACCGTTTAATGCTTAAAATGATGTCACTTCTTACTATTAAATAAAATTAAACAGTATATAGATTTATATCTAATTATCAAATCAACGTTATTTTAAATATTTTACAGAATTAAACAAGATAAAATTACAGAAAAGATCTGAACTCCTCGTCAAGTTATTGAGATATTGACGTTTCCTTTTTAACAGTTGCGAAGCCAACAAAAGTAAGAGCTTTAGGCTATAAAATTTAAAAGACAAACATTCCATGTAAATCCTCCAAAGTCTGCTTGACTTCTCTTCTTCTTCTTTATAACACAACCAACCAAGAGTTAGTCGAACCAATTACCTATTTAACGATTCATATCTCCTCTCTCTACACATTAAGGCTCTTATCTTTCTCTCTTCTGAACCCCTTTTTGTATATAAACTTAAACCTCTTTTTTTTCCTTGTTCTTTGAATAGGATTTTTCTTTTTCCACCACCATGAACGATCTCTTCTCAAGCTCCTTCTCTCGCTTCCGCAGCGAGGAAGCCCCCTCCCCGGATCAACACGTGATCCAGATGTCGCAGACAGCTCCTGTTACCTGTGGAGTTAACCTGGACAAGTTCTTTGAAGACGTGGAGTCGGTCAAAGACGAGCTCAGAGAGCTCCAGAGGCTCAACGAGAACCTTCAGTCATGTCACGAGCAAAGCAAAACCATTCACCAGGCCAAAGCTGTGAAGGAATTGCGATCTCGTATGGACGCTGACGTTGCCTTGGCGTTGAAGAAAGCCAAGCTTATCAAGGTCCGATTGGAGGCTCTTGACCGGTCCAATGCTGCCAACAGAAGTTTGCCTGGCTGTGGACCCGGGTCGTCCTCTGACAGGACCAGAAGTTCGGTAGTCAACGGGTTGAGGAAGAAGTTGAAGGATTCAATGGAGGGTTTTAGTTCCTTGAGAGAGAAGATATCTGCGGAATACAGAGAGACTGTTCAAAGAAGGTTTTTCACAGTCACCGGAGAGAACCCCGATGAGAAGACTCTGGATCTCTTAATCTCTACAGGTTAGCTCATTGTTTAGTTAATTAATGCTTAGTAGGTCACGATGTTAACACAAAATTTGTCAGTGGAAAAAGACGTTACTTCAGGTTTAATTATTTTATTATTTGGAAGGTTTTAATTAGACAGCGAGAGGGTAGTCAATCTGGGTCAAGACTTGATTTTTGGATTTGAATGGCCTTTTGGAATTTGAAATGTCTGAATCAGTTCGTGAAAAATTGGAGTTTAAAGGACTGAAACTTAAGAACGTAGATTTGTGTTTGATGGGTTGTCAAGTTTGGAAAAATGAGAGTGGATATGTATATGTGCAGGTGAAAGTGAGACTTTTCTTCAGAAAGCAATTCAAGAGCAGGGCAGAGGCAGGATTTTGGATACAATAAACGAGATACAAGAGAGGCATGACGCTGTGAAAGAGATGGAGAAGAATCTAAAGGAGTTGCACCAAGTGTTTTTGGACATGGCTGTGTTGGTGCAAGCTCAAGGTGAGCAATTGGACGACATTGAAAGCAACATGCAGAGAGCTAATTCTTATGTAAGAGGAGGAACTGAGAGCTTGCAGATTGCCAGAAAATTTCAAAAGAATACCCGCAAATGGACTTGTTATGGGATTATCATTTTGCTGGTGATCATCTTATTTGTGGTGCTATTCACCGTGAGGCCATGGGAAAACAAATGACGGCGGTAGTGGCGATGGTGGTGGTGGCAGTCAGCCGCTTATTTCTCAAACTCCGCCACCACCAGCTTAACCTTCTCCAAAAGCGTAGAATTAACGGACTTGTAGTTATAAACTAGTTCTGCTAATACTGAGTTTGATGTTTGAGCATTTTATTATTTAATTGATTTTTTGATGTTAAAGGGCTAAATTTTAAGTGATGCAAGAGCTGGACATGGCTTAACAAATGGGTTTTAGAGTCCTAGGGATGGCTCATCAAATGGGTTTTAGAGTCCCAGGGATGAGAGCTTCCCATGTTTATGCACGTCAACCTATGATAAGAAAGCTAGCAAAATGGGATTTGATGCTCTATCGAGACGGTACCAATAATAATCTGGTTCTATAAATTACTATACTACAAGTATCAGTCTAATTGTTTGATTTGGTTCCTTCACCGCGACGTGCATAACCGTTATTGTTTATGCGATCATGTCCCTAAATACATATAACTAC
Source organism: Erythroxylum baracoense (assembly GCA_025629805.1). Lineage (NCBI taxonomy): Eukaryota > Viridiplantae > Streptophyta > Magnoliopsida > Malpighiales > Erythroxylaceae > Erythroxylum > Erythroxylum baracoense. The sequence goes on from JAOTAY010000004.1 coordinate 24,139,010, forward strand.
ATTTCAACAGAGACATGCAAAAAAGTTGTAGATGGGAAAATTTTCCTTTTTTTTTTTGAAAAATGGGTAAATTTTCCTTACTATATCCGCTTATTTCTCGTCAACCCCCTGAGCCTGATGCATGTTCCGTTCTTACATGGCTTTAAGTATTGCTCATGAATAAAGGTGGACCCCTACAGCTATAATTGGCGATTTGGGGCATAAAGAAAGTAAATGCATGGCAATTAGGATCTCTCTTTCATAGAGTCACATTACTTAACACTATTGATTCATACAGCATATTATTGTTGAACAGAAACCTTTTGCAAGAAGATTCTCATTAAGCCTTCTCGAATGCTTGTTTAACATTGATGATGTTTTAAGACAGTGAGAACACAAATCACACCCCACAATTAAAATCCATCAGAATAGGTAATATTTCATCTACAACTGTAAGATATGCGAAGTCGTCCATTGAAGCAGTCAATGCCTTTGAACCATCTTCCAACGATGGCAGCCATTACAAATGGAAATTAAAAGAGAAATGGACATTATTTTTGCTTTGTATCCAACGAGATATTGTTAGTGACTTTTAATTGGACAACTATTGATTACGGGTTTTTATAAAATTAAGGTTAAGAAAATATGGTTAAATGGGTAGTTTCTAACTAATGTGGGATGGTTGTTTATTGAGCCTATGATAGGCAGGCTCCATAAGGTTACTATAAATAGCTATTAAAGGTATAATGCTACCTACTTAAGTAAGCTTATGGATATTCAATTTTTCTGATACTTTAAGAGACTCGTGCATTAAGAAAGGCACATAAAAATGTTAAAGATATAAAGATATATAACTTTAATAAATGTTTATTGAAAATTTCAAGAGTTTATTCATATGTTAAGAAGCAATTTAGCAACTTCTTCATCATGTAATGAATAACAAAACAGGTATTTTTTATATTTTCTCAGTCAATATAACTTCATAGTTGATCATAGGTCTATAATTAAAGTTTGTGTTTAAACTAAGAGGTGGTATCACAGCGGTTCATGATTGTATGAAATTGAACGGTGATTTTCGAATTTCTCAATAAGAAAATAAGATAACTTAATCTATTTTTACTTATATAAATTGTATATTTATTGTTTGAATTGATTTTAAATAAGTGTCGCACAGAAAAACGGGTCAAAAATAGAATTAGGGGAGGTTTTTTGACAAAATGTCGCCAAAAATTGTCCTTTTCAGTGAGTGATCAAGGAGCTACGATGAAGAAGCATGTAACTACTTCTGGGACCTAGTCAGTGTCATTTAGCGCATGTGAGAACCAGGCATTAAATGCATGTTAGGTGCATAGGACACATATCCCTAAAGTGGTTAGCGTGTTTACGCGTAACTGTGCATCTAATCCAAGCACTATGAAAGGTGGCGTAAGTTTGTGCGTGTCTGACTCATGGTAAGGACACATCTAGAGCCATTTGAGGCCTTGGCGCATGCTGTAAACAAGCCATCTGCACCAAGCCTGCTGCTGATATGAGCACACCATATGATAAAAAAAAGCCTCAAAAATTTCAAAATTTACAATATAATCCCTCAAGTTATTTTGGGTCAATTTTTAGGGTCCTGTGAATTTATAAAGTGATTTTTAAAAAGTTTTTCTGAATTTATTGTATTGATAATAAATAAGGTTTTAACTTCTCAAATAAGCTTATTAAAGCTATGATTGAGTAAAATTTCATACATTTGACCTGAAATAAAAGAGATATATTTGATTTTTGGTATCTCATATGGTTTATTTATTGTTTAGTATCACAAAATATCACTCTGATTGAGATTTTCTTTGTGATGAATTCTTAAATAAAATTTATTGATAATGTTTTCAGCACTGATATGTGATGATGCATATGTTCATGAGGATTTTGCATTTATGAATAGTAAATTATCACATATTTTATGCCTATATAGAAGAATATAAGGATAACATACATGTATATCCTTTGTGCTTGTGGATCAATTTTGTTACTAATGAAAATGTAGTCACCATAGTAGTCTTTCAAGGTAATATTTGAATTTTTTTGCTTGCATATTTGGGGATGTCTCTAGCTTGTATTTGGTTATTCTTCCTATAGGTGTTGGCCATATATGAGACTTTAATATTTGCATAAAGGCATAAGATGGAAGAAAGTTATTGCTTAAGTGATCTATTCGCTCACAAATGGTAGAATCATAAAAGTTAATGGTGTGTACTCTGTTGTAGGCCTTATTTATATATATTATGTATTAGCCCACAGGTATTTCATGATATGTGCGATTAGAGGCTCAGTATAGATATTAGTTTATGGCTTTAAGTATCAATGTTATCTTACATTCGTGTTGATTATTTATGTTATCAATTTTGCAGTCACCTTCTATATAAAGAATAATAGTTTCATAATTGAAACCCTCACCAGTTTCATTTGAAGCCAGATATGGATTTTCCGCTAGAGATGACATATATCAACATGGCCATAGTCAAGTATAGGCCATTAGCACCTACATCTATCATCTTGGAGGTTAAGAGAGCAGCATATATAGCCTTGGAAAGATCAAATAAGATGTGTTGTTTGTCCATAAAGAGATCCATACTAGACCATCTACTAAATGGGCTTTCAAAAACAAACATAGCAAAAGATTTCCTCAATAATGTCTCATAGAGAAATAAGGTATGTTCGAATGCTAAAATAGGTACCTTATTAAAGGAATTATAATCTATGAGATATACAGGAGTAGGAGGAGTAAGGGAATATGTAATTAGGATGGCCTACTTTTAGACTAAGCTAAATGTGTTAAATATTTGTATTCCTAATGCTTGTGTAGTTCACTAAGATCTAAATACACTTCCATCAGAGTTTGTTATTCTGTTTACCAAATACAATCCTTAGGATGAAGCTTGGGACATAAATGAACTAATCATTTGTTGTATTGCTAAAGAAGATAGGATAAAGAATACAACTTACAAAACCTTAATGGTAACTAAGGACAAGGCAAAGGTAAATTCCTGTTAAGTTGTCAATTTTGTACTAATTTTGGGATAAATTTCTTTAATGTATTGAAATTATTGTACGAAATTGATGGACTTGTTTCTAAATTGTTCTCAGGTGGTTTTCAACACGTGGAAGATGAAATCGGACCAAAAAGATGGAATTAAAAGAGAGACAAGTCGAATTCCCAGCTAGCAAAAAAATAGATCACTAAGCATGGGCACGTATAAGGGAAAGGATTTTCTGCAGAATCTTATTTTAAATCAGATTCGATACATTCAAGATCTTTATGATTTTGAAATTCAAATGCTGCCTTATTGATGGAGATTTACGACCTGAAGATCTGGAAGAGGTATCTGTTGAAGATCATGATAAGAAAAAGGAGGAAAAAATAAAAAAGCATTCAAGACGTGTACTGTTCATAGATTGACACTGTTCATGCAGACTGGAGCTATTGTTTTTCATTTTTCTGTAGATTGTTTCTTTTCTGGTTTTTGTTGTTTCTAGGCTAGAATTTTCGGATTTTTTATAAAGAACCAAGGATGAAGACTTTATCTTTTGTTATTATTCACTACAAGAAAAATGCCATTTTGTGACGAAAATTACCGATGGAAAACACAAACATTCCATCGGTAATACATATTATCGACAGACGAAAGCGTTGTAGAATCGGTTGTAGCTAATACTTACCGATGGTCAAAGCAGTTCTGTCGATAACTGTACCGACGGTACATTTGTTACCGTCGGTAACTTTACCGTCGT
>JAOTAY010000004.1:24142865-24154699 GCA_025629805.1 Erythroxylum baracoense
TCATAATAATTATAATATAAATATATATTATTAAATCACTAATAATAATACTAATAATATATATTATTATGATCTTTACACACTCCTCAAGGGTGAATGGTAAAAAACTTTTAGGCCGACGGATGTTAATAGGATAGGTATTGCGTGACGTTGTTCATAATTCGAAAAGTTATTAGTGAGTTAAATCAACCCGATCCATTATTCCACACTTCAATCTCAAATTCTCAAATTCACACTTCAAATTAAGCATTACAACAAATTTTTATTACAACAATCATAAGGAGCATTTTATCGAACACCTCATAAGTAATATGTATAATCTCTAACTAATCACAAAACAAATAAATTTTTTCATTATTTACCAACAATAATACATATAAACAACAAATCAACCAACAATGACACAAAAAATGACATACAACAATAATAATCACACAAAAGCCGATCACCCAAACGCCCACGGTTCATATATAAAACTTGCATTTTTTGGAGCAAAATACACCCAATAGGGAGCTTACCGAAAAACGACGCACAATGGGCTAAAAAATGCTCAGAAAATGACAGTGGAAGCAAGGAAAATTGTCCAAAACCAGACGACGCCGACAGAGGAGAGAAGAAGAAGAACATAGGGGGTTCTGTCGGGTTAAAGACGAAGATTGAAACGACGTCGTTTGGTTAGTTAAAGACGAAGATTGAAACGACATCGTTTGGTTTTAAACCCAATGACGTCGTTCCAATCTTACCAAACGACATCGTTTTATTTATTAACCAGTTGACATTTACCGACAGAATTTAAATTCCATTGGTATTTAAATTCATCAAATATTTAACCTGGACGTCTTGCTGCTTAATTTTGCGACGAAAAATATTGTCTGTCGGTAAACTTGATATCAATTTAACGACGGATGTTATTCTGTCGGTAAATAACAGACGTTGATCCAAACTCACTGACAGAATAGTTTCTGTCAGTAAATGTCCGAAGCTATTTAATTGTGGGAAGCATTCCCGCAATTTTTACCGACGATAATGGTTACGTCGTCGCTATATGTCGTCGAAGATTTTGTACAAAATTCTTTCCCTCCAGTTTTACCGATGACAATTGTTTCCATCGCTATATCTAAACTTTGACAACGTATTTACCGATGGTACCTTATAATCCGTTGTTAAATAGCTACTCTTTTTATTCCGTTAGTAAATTTCTGACGCTAATTTATGATTTTCTTATAATGATTCCATTTGCTCTTACTTTTGTTATGAATAGCTAAATTTTTCTTCTTGGTTAAAGGAAGCCTCATGATCATCTAGTATGGTGAGATTCTAAATAAAGTTTCTTTCATTGATGAATATTAAGTGTCTTCCGAATTGTTTTTCATGATTGAATTGATTAATTTCTAAGGTGCGCAACTAGAAATTAATTTGTTTAATTTATAGCTAGATTGGTAGGTTATGACATTCAGTCTTGCTAATCACAAGTAGTAATTAGGATTGCCATCTTTATGTTATAGTTGGAAATTCTAAGAAGACGCTTAACTAGATTAAATGCATGTCTTACATGTGTTGTCTTGTTCATTGGTTTCTTAGTTCTTAAAGCTATTAATCAATTAAACTTAAGATCATATTTAAGATGTTGACTAATAAGGATGTTTAGAATACATGTTTCTATTTATTTAATCTTAAGAGAAAACAACCCCAATAAATATTTGTTAATGGACTGAGTTTTATATCGAGGATTCATATTAGTTTGATAACAACGGTGACCCAAAACCAATGTTTGTTTACTGAATTTCTAGATTTGAATATTTTTGTTATTTTTCATTTTCAGCCAGTTTTAATTTCTTTTAATTTACGTTAAATCAAACCCCCTGATTTTGTTTTAGTTTCAACTCGTATAACAATTGCCGTTAAAGTTCTTTGTGGGAACGATCTCAACTCTTCACTAACTATATTTTTCTTTATTGCTAGAGTTGGTATTAATTTGGTTACAGGCGACAACAATACCAAGTCCTGTAAACTTAAAGGTAAGAAACCTAAATTTCCACATATAGATGTTGGCTAATCCAGTGTTTCTAGAGATCTTACAAATTTTGTAATGAGTATGAGTATGAGGTGTTTCTTCTATAAGAAGAAGGGATGCAAAAATTTGGAATGACAAAAATATAAAACCTAGAAAGAAAGGCAACAACTATCAGTTAACTCCTTGCCTTTATACGATATCTGAATCTAATCTTGCTATAGCCACATCAAGTTCTTAGTGGCTAAATAGTGGAGCCTCTAATCATATTGCTTCCACAATACGAGGATTCATATAAAAGAGAAAGTCGAATAGGGAGGAGTAAAAACTAATGGTGGGCAATAATGGAGAAATTGATGTAAACTTTGTAGGGTCTGTTTGCTTGAACCTTAATACAAGGTTTAAGATTGTATTAAATGACATATTTTATACTGTATTTTAGACAAAATTTAAACCCTATATTTATTTTGGATAAAGAAGGTTATGTTTTTGTAATTGAAAATTTTGCTTTAAAGTTATCTTTCAATGCAAAACATATTAGTATTGCCTTTTTATCATATGGCTTATATAGAATATGTCTTGACCCTAATGAGATGTATGCTTCTTCATATATTACCGAATAGGTCACTAAAAGGAGAACTCTGATAAAAGAGAAGTCATATATATTGTGGCATAAAAGGTTTAGTCACGTTTCTATAGTAGAGTTGAGAAATTGGTCAAGGATAACATTCTCCCAACTCTAAATTATGATAATCTGGAAACATGTATTGACTGTTACAGGGGTAACTTGACCATAATAAAGAAAAGGGGTTAACTCATGTTTCTAGCTTATTAGAGCTCACACATATGGATATATGTAGACCTTATAAAATTACATTGTGTAATTTAATATATTTTATGATATTTGTTGATGATAATTCATATTATGGATATGTCTTCTTACTTAAAAGAAAAGTTCAAAATTCTTGAGAAATTTAAGATATTTAAGGCTGAAGTTGAGAGCTAATTAGAAAGATCAATTAAGATTGTCAAATCTGACTATGAAGGTGAATATTATAGCAAAATGGGGTTTTAGGATAACAAAAAGGTCCGTTTATCAAATATGTAGAATCATGCGAAATAATGGCTCATTTCACTATGCTAGGTAGTATTGAGCACAACGGTGTGGTCGAAAGACAAAATTGTTCCTTAAAAGACATAATGAGGTTAATGCCAAACATGACTAATTTACTTAATTACCTTTAGGGCGAAGCCATAAATACTGCCTTATATATTCTTAATAAAGTTTTAAGAAAATTAGTTTCAAAAATGCCTTTTAAAATATGGAAGGGTATAAGCCTAGCCTCACTCATCTTCATGTATGAGGCTACCTTGCTAAGATATGTTTGTCTAATCCTTATAAAGATAAGTTGCATTCTCATTACAATCGTTGTTATTTTGTTAGATATCCTGACTACTTTAAAGGATATAGAATTTACTGTAAAAATGAAGGATCTAGAATAGTGGAATAAAAAACAACTAAGTTTCTGGAATATAATGTCTATGATGAGGGTGGTAATTCCTGCCCTTCAGACGAAGGAAGAGTGGATACCATAATTATTTCATATCCATCACTCATTCTATCAGAACTAATGGATCAAGGTTCAGTACCATACTAGTATAGGAAAGGAACCTATACCTGTATAAATTAAAGTTCTTAAGATACAATAGCATATTGAACTAGTTCAATTAAGAAGGTCCACTAGAGTGAGAAGACCTGCTATCTCATCTACTTGCAGTCTATTTAGGCGAATAAGAATATGATTTTGGACATGTAGTAGATCCATTTACTTTTATAAAAGTTGTTTCTAGACCTTATGTAGATATGTGGTGGGATGTAATCAGAAATAAGATGAAATCCATAAAGCATAATAAGGTATGGAAGCATATGGATTTACCTTATAACTATAAACCTGTTAGCTGTAAATGAATTTATAAGACCAAAAAAGACTCTCAGGCTAAAGTTAAGTAGTTTAAAGCCTGGTTAGTTACCAGAGGGTTCACTCTATGAGAAGGGATCAACTTTAAAGTTACCCTTTCTCCTATTTCCTCTAAGGATGCATTTAGAGTGATTATGGAAATCTTAGCTCATTTTGATATGGAGTTATATCATATGGATGTCAAAATCACTTTCCTAAATGGAGACTTGTGTGAAGAAGTCTATATGGAATAATCCAAAGGATTTCAGGATCAAGAAAAAGCTGACAGGGTTTGTAAACTGAGAAAATCCGTATATAGTTTGAAACAAGCCTCTAAATAATGGTACTTAAAGTTTGTTAAGGTTGTTACCTCATTTGACTTTGTGGAAAGTAAAGTTGAAAGATGTTTGTATGACAAGGTTAGGGGGAACAAGGTTATCTTTCTACTTTTATATGTGGATGATATATTGCTTGCATCAAATAACTTAACCATGCTATATGAGGTTAAACATCTTTTGGCTAAGCATTTTAACAATAAGGACCTTAGTGAGGCATCTTTTGTTAAGTATTCAAATTCATCAGGACAAGTCTCAACACTTATTGGGTCTCTCACAAAGAACATACGATGAGCGAGTGCTGCAAACGTTTAACATGGTTGATTGTAAACATGTTAAACCTATTATATCACTTATCTCTCAAGGTGAATGACTATCTTTGACACAATGTCCAAAGAATGATACAGAGAGAGAGGTATGAAGAATTTACCTTATTCTGGTTCAATTGGTGGCTTGATGTATGCTCAGGTGTGCACTAGACTGGATATGCATTTGTTGTTAGACTGTTATGTAGGTATCTGGCTAACCCAGGAATAAAGCACTACAATGCAGTCAAATGAGTGATGAGATATCTGAAGGGACCTAAGGATTATAAGTTTACATTGAAGAAAGTCAACAATATAAACATCTTAGGTTAAATAGATTCAGATTTTTCTATGTGCCCGGATAATAAGAAGTTCACATCAGGGTACATTTTTATGATAGCAGCTGATGTAGTATCATAGAAAGGTGTCATGCAGACACTGGTAACTTTCTTAACTATAGATGTAGATTTTCATGTTTGGGTTGCTTCACAGGTAATTTGGCTCAAGAACTTTATTTTTGAGTTGTCTTCGGTTGATTCAGTGGCTAGACCCACTCAGTTATGTTGTCATGATCTTTCTATTGTATTGTTTATTAACAACAATAAAAACAACACAAGGTATAAGTATTGAGTGGTCAAATATTTGACCATAAAGGAATTAATACAAAAAGGTGAGATTGTGGTGGAGCAATTAAAGACTAAATACATGCTTGCTGATCCTCTAAATAAAGGATTTCACCTAGTTATTTTTAAGAGACATATGTATAGCATGAGTTTATTGAAGTCATTTGACGCTGTTAGTTAGGAATCATTGTATTTGCTCTTAATATATTTGTACAGATTTCATATATTATGACAGTATATTTTTATATATAGTGATGATCATCAATTTGTTCTCAGTCATACAATTTTTTGTACATTGTTATAATATATGTGAAAGTCTTAAGATTTATGTCGATCTTAACCATTTTGAAAATCATTGGGAATATATATACAAATTGAGCTCCAACCTATATCTTTAGGACACATACATATACATAAATAAATCCATAAATTTGATAAGACATGGGGGTTATAAATATTTAATCTCATAAGTGTTTTGTCTAATGAAGTTTTGCATTCATTAAGAGAAAACAAAAAATTTTAAAGCAGTTAGCATAAAGTTCAGAGAATTAAGACTGAGAAACAGAATAATGATACATTTCAGATCATGCAGAGATCATTGTAGTTTACCACACTCCATTTTCTCATTCATTTTAGTGAGATATTAGATATGCCTTACAGGACCGAATTATAGACTTTCATTATCATTAGATCAAATGTTTTAAATTGGTCGACCTTTACATTGATTTTGTTTAACTACTTTTACTATTTTTATTATTGTTACAACTACTGTATTTATCCAAAAGGAAGAATGTTAGTAATTTTTTATTGATTAATTATTAATTATATGTTTTTATAAAATTAAGGTTAAGAAAATCAAAATTGATCTAGATTAAGGATAATAAAGAAGCCCAATAAAGAATCTAGTTAAATGGGTTAAATTCTAGTGAGAAAATGGGCCCCAATTAATATAGGTCACTTACTTGGCTTATAATGGGGAGTACCAATAAAGTTACTATAAGTAGCTGCTAAAGTCTCATGTAACTTGCTTAAGTAAGTTTGTGAATGTTCAGTTTCTCTGATCAATTAAGAGGCCCACACATTAAGAAAGCACATAAAGACATTAACGGTATAAGGATATACAACTTTCATAAAAGTTGATCAAAAGTTTCAAGAGTTTGTTCATACATTGAAGAGCTTGTTAAGGTAGTTTAACATCTTGTTCATCTTGCAATGGATAGCAAAATATGTATTTTATGTATTTTCCCCATTAATACAAGTTCATGTTTGATCTTGGGTCTATAATTAAAGTTTATGTTATGACTAACAGATAAACGATTAAACAATAGCTGATCACCTACTGCAGCAAAGCTGAGTAAAACCTATTATGCACTACACAAGTTGTTATAAAGTAGCAAGCGTTGTCCTTTTACGATCTAATGCTATTCAATGTGTCGACTGAAGGTTATTCTAAATATGTAAAAGAGCTTGTTAGAAATTAATAGAATTGGAAGTAAACTATAACAAGTGATATGAATGGATTTTGCTATATTTTTATATGTTATTTCATTTGAATTCATTCCTATTTTTTAATGTTTAATTGCTCATTTTGTGTTCTTATTGATTTTACATGTAGATTTAATGATGGAATACAAATACAAGATTAAAGAATAAAGTTTTGAAGCCATTAGGAGCTAGGAAGGTTGTTTATAATGTAGTCAACAAAGTGAAAAATTGGAGAAGCATTAAAGAGGTTGTCCAAAACGCAGCGCATGAAGGGAAACCCAGCACCAAAATGACAGAAGGTGGAGAGCAAAATGTAGTCTGCGCTTCGTGCAAACAAGAGCTGCATTTGGAGGTTAAGTGAATGAGAACGTGAATAGTTAAGGTGGACCAAAAATCCTTAAGTTTAATTGTCACATCAAGCTATAGACAGAGGGTGTTGATAGCAAAATAAAACAGAGAGTAGCGTGAGAAGAGAAGGAGGGTGGCAGTAGAACAAAGTGAGAAGGGAAGACAAGAGAAGAGAAGAGTGAATAGTAGCTTGGTCCAAATGTTTAATTGTCCCATCGATGAATAGTAGTGAGGAGAAGAAGCTTGGTAGTGAGTGAAGAACCGTAGGGTTTTCGGTAGGGATATTAATTAGGGTTGAAGCATTTTTTGGGGACAAACTCATGGAGGGCTAAACGTTCCAACGTCAGTTCGGAGGTGACATGGACGCCGACGACCCAGGTTAAGTGTATTTTCTTGTTTTTTTGTTTCTTTCTCTCATTAGAAATTGACTGTGTTATCCTATTTTAATTGATTTGGGTTTTATGTATAGATAATTAGATTTTCATTATTGTTCGGTTATTTATGTATGAACCCATTGGGATTGTAAAAAGATGATTTTAATGCGTTCATTGAATCATTTAATTGTACACCTATTGCTAGAATTTCGATATAATCTGTAATTATTATGTTGAAATTCATGTGTAGTGATTAATGATTCATAATCATTAGACATAATATGACCTAGGTTAAATGACGCATCATATATGGTTGTTGCCTTGATTAATTAGTTTTCCTAATTCATAATACTACTGCCTAATTAAATCTGGAGATCGTATCCTAGGTTATTTGGTAGTTAGGTTTAATTAACGATTGTATCTTGATTAAACAAAACCTAAAGGAAAACTTGGGTTAGTTATTAACCCACGATTAATAGTTTCAAGGAGAGGTTTGAGAATAACAAATCAATAAAATATGCTTAATTAGGGTATAAGCCGAGATTAAACTAAAAAATCAGGTCCTTACCGAATTCCCCAATTTTATCATTTTTTGCTTTTTTGCTTTAATTTTTTTTATTAGTCTAGCTTCATTTTATTTTCTTATTTCAAAATCCAAACCCCCTATTAACATTGATTAATTTCATTTCATAAGCTAACCGACTACTTCCTGTGGGATCGACCTAGACTCACTACTGCTAGTAGTAGTTTAGTTATTTTATTTTGATTAGCGTTACGATGCGTATGTTAATTTTGGCATCGTTGCTAGGGAGTGTGGTGTTTTAGTTTTTGTTTGTGATTTAATTGGTGTTTTGTTTGTATTTGTTAGTAATTGATCTCTTTTCAATTATTTCGTGATCTTTTCTTTATTATGTTTCGTGTTTATGATTTATTAAAAAAAATCATGGACAGAAGTAACTTTTTCTTTAACTCTTCCCCTCAATCCTATAACCAATGTCGGACTGATCAACCTAACTTTAGTTATGGATGGGATAATCAACAAAGTTACTTCCATGATAGTTTGCAGGATGCACATCAATTCTTATACAGACTAGAAGTTTTCTCTCACGACTCTGGTCCATCTTTGGAAGTGTTGATTAATATTATGAACACTAATACTTTAGAATTACAACAGAATACTCTAGAATTCTAACAGCATGGAGGGCAATTTCTAAAAACTACATAGTCTGGCGTCCAAAATTTGGAGAGTCAACACGACTCAGGTACATGTCTATAAGAAATTCATAATATTATGGCTGCTAACAATCTTCAAATTCAACAACATATACAATAGTTCCAACATAATATGTAACAGCTGTTTTAGCAAGCTGTACAGTAAATTCGATAGGATGCTCTACAATTCTAGCAAGATGCATTGCCTCGATGGGGAGATATCAATCATTTGGAGCCTCAAAGCGAAGAGGAGAAGTTGTATCAACCCGAGGTGTACCCAATGGACGTTTGTGCGAAAACTTTACAAAGTGATGAGAAACTTGAGAATTTTGAGGTCAACCCTCAACGAATTGCTTGTGTAGAAGAAGCAAAGGAGGATCTTGAAGCAACAAAAGATATATCTTTTAGCTCAGAGGTAAGTATTGAGTTCATGATTTTTTTTAGAATAACTCTTAACCTTTAAATAGTATATTAGAGTAATTAAATGAGGAAGAAAAAGGCGAAGAGACATTTGAGATCTTTCAAGAGTGCATAGACTAAATCAAGATTGAAAGTCAGTAAATATGGAAAATGCTGAATATGACAGACCTTTAATTGAGATCTTATCCTGAAGAACCTCACATGGAGGAGTCGCATGTGACACCCACAATTTTGTCACGTGAGGAGGAAATAAACAGTCGAGCTAGCAACCCTAAACAAAAGCGCTTCTTGGGAAGCAACTCAAGGGAAGTAAATTTCTTTGCTTTTGAATTCTCTCATTTATTTTTGTGCATTTATGTTTCTTTGTTGGTTTATTTTTTCTTGTTTTTAAGTTTTCAATCAAAATGAGAGAAATAATAAAACAAAAAAACAAACATTTTCTCATTTTCTGTTGCTTCTAGGACTATATAGTCATGATTAGAGAATGAGTTGACTAAAGAATTTCATGGCAACTTTAGCATGCATTTTTACTCTTGTAATTGATCGATATGCATTATCTTTAGAAGAGTAGTGACCAGTAGTAGACAAAGCTGGTGAGATTTTAAGCCTTATTAGACTAAAACATCCATATCATTCTCATTGTCTTTTGATGATGTGTGACCTTCATGACATTTACATTCCAATTTTGCGTTGAATTTCTATTTGATAACACATTTTTATCACATGTATTAACATGGATATGATTAGGCATTCTTTATTTTTCTGAACTACATTAGCCAAATAACTTACCATATTGACATGATTTTTACCTTGTTAACCCCCTTTGATATTTATACTTTTTCCTTGTGTACCAACCACATTATATGCTTTATACTTAACCAAATGTCCTACCCAAGCCATAAAGCTAGTGAAACATTTGTGATTGTTGAGTTTGTGGATGTACAAAATTCTAAGTGTGGGGGTGTACATATACGAGGGTTGGTTAATATTGAGATGTTTTATCATGTCTTATCATTGACATTCCTATGCTAATGTAGTTTCTTTTAATGTTAAAAAAAGAAAAGAAAGGAAAAGAAAAAAAGAAAAGAGAAAAGCACAAGAAAAGAAAAGAAAAGAAAAAAGAGAAAAAGAAAAGGAATGAAAAAATGTTTAAATAAATGTATCTAGGAGCAAGTGCATATATGTTGAAAAGTTGTTTATGATTAATGCATTCTCCTAAAGTTGTGATGAATGACTTATTTGAGTATATTGGATAGGAGGTAGATATTGGCTTGGAAGGTTCACTTTTCTAGTTTCAATGTATTGTTGGCATAGATTGTATGAGTGATTCCTTTGGATTGGTATATGCTTCATATGGTTGATGACTTTCATACCACTTGAGCCAAACACATCTCACCTTACCTTTGCCTATATTACAACATTGAAAAGTCCTTTGATCCGTGAATTTGCATGTGAATTATAGTCGTGGAGAAATGAAATGATATGCAAAGTTAAGGATTGTCATGATCATGAATGATGTTGAGTGTACCTATAGATATACTTTACTTAAACACATTTTCCGATTCTACCATTAGATTGCTCGGTTTCTAAAGATGATGCTTGTTGATTGATCATTAGTAAAAGCGTGGAATGCTGAGTTCTTGCTATGATTTTTGAAAGTAATTGATCTTTGTTTATGATTATATAGTCTTGGAATATATGGGAAATGAGCTAATATTTTTTGGGTCTTCGAGCTTAATTTTAATGTTTTGCACGAGGATGCCCAAAAGTTAAGTGGGGGTATTTGATATGAATGGATTTTGCTATATTTTTATATGTTATTTCATTTGAATTCATTCATATTTTTTGTGTTTAATTGCTCATTTTGAGTTCCTATTAATTTTACATGTAGATTTAATGATGGAATACAAATAAAAGATTAAAGCATGAAGTTTTGAAGCCATTAGGAGCTAGAAAGGTTGTCCATAATGTAGCCAACAAAGTGAAAAATTAGAGAAGCATCAAAGAGGTTGTCCAAAACGACAACATATGAAGAGAAACCCAACAACAAAATGACAGAAGGTGGAGAGCAAAATGCATTCTGCGTTTCACGTAGATGATGTCTGTGTAAAGCAGGCAGGAGTTGCGTTTAGAGGTAAAGTGAATGAGAACGTGAATAGTTAAGGTAGACCAAAAACCCTTAAAACAATGTTTAAATTAGCACAAATGTAGGACAACAGCGATACTCAAAACCATTAAATAGTATTTGTTTCAAGAATCTGATGACATATATTATGAAACACCTTTGGGATGAAAACATAATATATGCAATTAGACCTCCACATAAAAGTGGTCGGAGTATAAACCATTAACTCTCATAACATTACCACATTTGGGTGAATAGATCACTTGAGCAATAACTTTCCTCCATTTAATACCTTTATGCACATCTCAAAATTTTACATAAGGCGAACACCTTTGGGCAGAATAACCAAACATAAAATCAGAGATGTAACACCCCACTCCCACCGGACCCGAACCCGATATCGATAATGATATCCGAATCCGTGTCCCGCGAGGGTGGCGTGTCACATCACTTAACAATTAAAACTCGATATAACTTTTTTTTAATACACTTCTCACCAAGCATTTGGTTGGGCCCACTTGTTTTTTTTTTCAAAACATTTTGTCTACTTAAACTGAAAATGAAACATATTACATTTCAGCGATGAAACATAAAGTACAGAAAGGTGACAACTCAAATTGGCCCATTTTATTTAAAAC
>JAOTAY010000004.1:24220616-24231761 GCA_025629805.1 Erythroxylum baracoense
CCTGCAACCAAACACATTTCTGTTCTTGAGACGGAGACAATTGTTTCTGTTCTGTCCATCACAACCAAACAGCTCACCGTCTCCAATTTCTGTTCTGTTCTGTCTCCAAATTTTCATCTCGTTCCATCTCTGCATATTGGAGACAGTAACCAAACAGACTGTAAGGGTACAGTTAATCATTTCAGTTCTCAAAATCATGCACATATATTGGTCTTCTCACATATTTTTCAACAACAATTTTTCTAAATCTATTAAAAAAGGATGAAAAGCTTTCTATGGCTGAGAAATCAATTAGCAGTCAAATGGTCATAAGTTAGTAAGCAAAATGAGGAAGAAGAATTAACCATTACATTCATCAGAACAATGAACAAGGTTCTAATGACAAAAAAGATTAGAAACCCTCTTGGTTCTATTATGAGAATTGGAATAAATTGAGGCCATTACATACAACCAATGATATGTTAATATGAGAAACCACATTCTAGAAGATGCCAAAATAAAGGAAAGCAATCAGTGGTGTTTTATATAGCTTCAATGAATTATTAGTTATGATGGATAATGTCCCTTATTATAGTCCAATGCAAATAGAGATGACTCGGTTACTTGGTTGAAAAAAGCTTGAAGATTTTTTACAAATAGATCATGCAAAGAATTATTCAGAAGTCAAACTCAAAAGGTTAATTGGTTTAAGTCTATATAGCTTAAACAAGCTTTTCCCGAAGTTTCCTTTATTCGATGACTTGTAGTAAAGTAGAGGTTAACAACTTTTGACAGAATTAGGGGAAACAATGGCATCTCGATATGTTGCAGGTTGTGTAATCATCAACCTGAAATTATAAACTATTTGTATGTTGCAGGTTGTGTAATCATCAACCAGAAATTATAAACTATTTGTTCTTCCAATTCTCAATCTCATCATATATTTGGATCAAAACCCAACAGCTTTGCAACTTAGGATGATCCCAAACGGATTGGTGCAATCGAGAGCAATGTATATGATGTGAAAGGTGATATCTTAATTTTCAAAATATTTTTTGGAAGTACCATTTATGTTATCTAGAAGGAAAGGAACTAGAGAATATTCCAAGGCAAAGAGAAAATAAGTCTTCAGCTCTTTCATGAAATGATGCATTGAAAAAGAGATCAGCTTATTACTCATGAAATGCATCTGCAATGAGGTAGGTATTTGATTGAAAGATAGGAATTGTGGCGGCAGTAGAAAGAAGTAGACAATAACAAGCTCCCGCAAATGCTATGTCTGACATTTGACTAGCAGAGGAGGCATAGATTAACAATTGAGAATATGAATTTGAATATGAATGTTAAGACACCTAACTTAATTAGCCACATTAATAAAATTCTCTAGCTTATCTTGCAACTTCTCCTGAAGTTAGATGCCTTAAATTTTTTCTAATCTCATTAGTAATGAGTGTTTATTCCCTTTTACGTTAGATGTAAGTTTATGTATTGTTATTTTTCTAGTCTCGTCAAATTAGTGGTGAGTGCTTAATCACTTTATGAGAATTTGATGTAGGCTTATACTTGGTACTCTTACTTCATTGAACACAAAATTTTAACTTTTTTAAAAAAAAATTATAATTTCGATTCTTCCATAATTGTAGTCAGAATTGCAATTCTAGTTCTCATTGCAATGCTTCCAGCGTATATATGATATTTAGTCAGTATCAAAGGCATATCATATGTCATTGGTACTGACAAGCCACGAAAATTTTCCCAAATACGCAAGAGGGGAATTTTCTCTTGAAGTTTCTTAGAGGTTGGCATGTAAGCATCAATTTGGTGTCCTTCACAGAAAATGAGATACCAAACGGATATATATGTATAGAGCAAGTTAACAGCCATGAACAGAAGATGGGAAAAGTACTAAAAGAAATGATCATTAGATACATACATGCAGTAGGTAATAACTGATAGAACCAAACTCTTACCTCATATTCTTTTTTGTATTGAATACAGGCAACATAAATACCAGAACCAGCTCTTTCTATTGGTGTAGCTGCTACAGCAATAAAAAGACTTTCCCGTGGGCGTCTGTTGATTAAAATAATATTCTAGGTGATTGCATGGATCGTGCCTGCACGGACAGGGGTGTTTAATAAGATCCAAGGGATGCTTAGTTGGAAGAAAGACGTTACTAATGAGTATGGAAATAGCGTAAGCTAAAAGGACCCATAGACGTTACTGATGATTTGGAAAAAAACAGGAGAAGAAAAATAAAACGACTCTCTCTATTAAGGCTAACAAAAAGTCCTAATTATGGTGGGAGAATCCTATACCATATTAACATATATCATATATCATCATAAGAATATTTTGAAGGTGAATCTAAAGCTTTATTGCAAGTAAAATAGAACAAAGCCATGCCATGATTTAGTCTACTTTCTGACTCTTTCTTGTTTTTTGTTTTACGGTTTCAACTAATGTATCTTTTTGGACAAGCTTTACCAATCCATTTAATGTATCAACTCATTATATTGTGTAAAATGGAATTTGTCATATAGAAAACGAGTCTTGCTTACATAAAGAAAAACATAGAAAGTGTTGACTTCAGTGGCAAATATTGTGCATATATATGCTGAAGGAAAAGAGTTTATCACATGCATTGCTTTATTTATTTGCGTAACTTTGCTTGAAAGCTTGAATGCCTACTTACATCTCTATCTGCCTGTCACCAATTCAAACTAACGGTAGTCATCTTTTTTTAATCTATCAAACCAAAAAAAGATATTCATCCCACCGTTGACTTTTATGAAACTTTGGAGTATCCCAAATAAACACACAACTCTCTTGCCAGTGCTATGGCTGACCAGACCAATTACTCTCTCATTGTTCTCCTCCTTTCAGTCCCCTGATCGGAGATGAATAACTCGACGAACACCGGCGGGTTTCTGGGTTCGAGCAACATCGGAGGTTTTGGCTACGGCATTGGAGTTTCCATCGGAATCCTGCTACTAATTACCACCATCACTTTAGCCTCGTATTTCTGCACCAGAACTCAGCACCAGCCACCTTTGTCAACCCGTCGAAGAAGACGTAACAATAACAATAATAATATCTCCGGCGACGAGCCACCGGATCATCAGAACGTGGTGGTGGAGGTGGGCTTAGATGAGGCAACACTGAAGAGCTACCCTAAATTGCTCTACTCAGAAGCCAAGCGCCACAAGAATGGTGATGCCACGACTACGGCGTCGTGCTGCTCCATATGTTTGGCAGACTACCGGAGCACCGACACTCTCCGGCTGCTACCGGACTGCGGCCATCTTTTCCACCTCAAGTGTGTTGACCAGTGGCTGAGATTGCACCCAACTTGTCCGGTCTGCAGAACATCTCCAATGCCCACACCTCTCTCCACCCCTCTCGCTGAGGTGGTTCCATTAGCCAGTAGACGGTCCGAGGGTGATGTTTCACGTCATCGATAAAGTTCAACGAATTGATGTGGGAGTCGATCATCTCCGGCGACTGGGCGTACTTAATTAAGTCCGGTCACCATGTAACTTTTCTTCTATTCTTTTAGTCTGTGCAGTTAAAATTAAGAATTTTATGTCATACATATATACATCATTGCATCAGGATTCAGATAAAAAATTTCACCAAAATTGTATTAGGACTTAAATCATTTTGCCATAAACGACCTCAATTCATGATAAACACTTAAATAACTAATAATAATGCATTTCAACATTACTGCAATGATTGCAGCTGGTAATAGCAATAGTAGTAGCAGTAATGCTAGTTGTGGGAAGTCTCCAAATCATTGCCATTTAAGTAACGAACTGATCGAATGAAGGAAGATGTAAGGATAATACAGACCGTTCGCTTTACAGAAGTGTACGACAACAAAGGTGACCGTAAGTGAGTACAGTCGAGTAGATGAGGACAAACCAGAATGTGCACGAATCTGAAAGCTATGAGTTAGCCTGCAATTTGAGAAGGGTTTACTGTAGTTTCGGTTTATAGAACAAATATATTACTTCCTGGATATAATTGTGAAAGAACAGGGAAAAAGGACGATAAATCATTATGAAAACGAGTTAATCAGACACCCATAAGTAATTAATTAGCTAATATTTTCAGGAGAAAATTGATACCGTAAAAATGTCAAGGCTTATAATCGGCCATTTGATTGATTAAATAAGGAAACCGAAAACTCCTTTAACGTCTACATCACTTTAAGAAAGAAGCCCACCTAAACTTTGAATATTTGCTTGAGCAATTCAGTCATGGAAGTTGTAAGACCTTGGATTCTTGCCGACAAGTGACAACTGTGTTTTCAACCTTCTCTGCCCCAAATTTCTTCATTTTGCCCCTTTATAATATTGGGATATATTGCTAGATATTTTATTTTTTAGTAATATAAGTTACAAACTGGGGTGTCATAGTTTAACTAGATATCAAAAGGTCAAACTTGTGAATTATAACATGCTAAAGTTGTTTGTAAAAGACGGAAAACTACTGGTCTGTATTAATTTTTTTACGAAATAAAAAATATAGAATACATGCTTAGCCTGAAGCATGTTTACAGGTAAAAGAAATACAAAGCTCGTAGGAAATAGGAGTTGTAAGTTTACAGGTAAAAGAAATACAAAGCATGTAGGATATATGAGTTGTTAAATCTCACAAGTAATCGCAGGGATATACACTACAACAAATGTTATTTGAAGTTCATAACTAATAGTTTCTACTTAGCTACAAAATATCATAATTGTAGCCTGTTGAAGCAATTCTTTCAAGCAAAATTTGCAGGATTTTTTAGATTGTTAGCTATATTTAGTTTCACTACAATTTGTTTTTGTATAAATGCTAATTTGTGAATAAGTTACATTTGATATTCGTAGCTAATAATTTTTGGTGATGAATAGGGTTTCATAACTAAAATACAAATTTGTTCCAGATCGTATTGCTATTAGCTACACAAAAACAATTTCATATGTAAATTTTTTTTGGCTATGATTAGATGTTCATAGTGAAAAAAAGAAGAATTCAAAATAATATAAACGACATCGTTTTCTCTACTTAAACGACATCTTTTTTTTTAGACTAATAATCTAAAGACAAATCGATCTCCTCTAGCTTTGCTTCTTCTACCTTCATGTTCTGGCTACTCCATTGACGTCTTCGTCTTTTCTGTTTATGGTTTTCCTCTTCTGTGTTTGCATTCTAGCTACTTACTTCTATCTTTATGTTCCTCCTCTTTTATCTTCGTACTTTTCACTTAAATGGTTTATGTTCCGCCTAGTCACAGGTGTCTTTGTGTTCCTCCTTTTATGTCTTTGTGTTTCTAAGGTAATTGTTTTCTTTTTCACCACCTGCATTTGTTTTCTTCTCTTATCCCTCCGATGTTTATTTTTAACTTATTCTCTTAACATTTTCTTCTTTCATTTTTCATGTTCTGAATTATTCAATATTTGTGTTCTAAAATTTCATCTAATGTGTGGTTAACGTATCTTAAGGATGATTCAATTAGTTTATTTAGTATATTTAAAGACTTCGTGTTCATCTTCTAAACTATCCAAGCTTGTATTTTGAGCTTTACGGTTTTCGGTTATTTTCTTTTTGTTCTTATTTTCTTTTATTCTTGGCTTATCCTGCTCTCTTCTTGTTTATGTTTGCTTGAAAAGGTTGTTTTTTTCCCCCTAACTTACTATTTTATGTGCAACCTTGTTATGGGAAGATTGCTTGTTCAAGAAAGATTGCTTTAAGCTCAATTATATTGTTAGTCAAGTGCACATGGTGTTTTAGTTTACTCTGCCTGTTTTTCAAGATTTACATTTACATACTTTACTCTCTCTTTGTAGTAGACCATTCTTATATTTAAGAATTTAACTGTTAGATTGAGTCATCATATGAGAATTCAGGAAGTGCATTTCATTTGCATACATCACATTTGCATTTACACGTGAATCATGATCTAGGGACATTGTAAAAATAGTACATGCAATCACTGATTTATCCCAAGGTATGAAAGATCTTAAATGATTATGACGTGCCTGTGTGTTTATTATGTCTTGAATTTTGTTTGATGAATTATAATTAGTGAATTGGGAATTTATTTTTCTAATTGAGTGATTGATAAAGTGATATGTGCATTTAGTCTAAGAAAAGTGTTAAAAGGGCAAGATAAAATGATACATGAGAATTTAGGTTGAATGAGCCTATCAGATGGTGACATATGGCATCAATAATAGAGTTACAATTGGCCTAAATAAAAGAGTGACAAATAGAGGTATAGTTGAGTGACATATGGTCTAGAGATTAAATGACAAATGGTCTAGAGATTAAATGACAAATGGACTAATAAGCAAGTGATAATTGGGAGTGTAGGAGAAAAACACATAGCATGGCTTTTAGCTTGAAACTTGGCATGACACATATCTATCTTCTTCACCACACACCCTACCCACATTTCTTACTCTTGCATGATGACCATCTTTCATGTTTTGGTCTATTGTTTCTCATTCTTTCCTCCCACCTATGACACTTTTACATAATTCCTAAAACCCTTAAAGTTTCAATAAAATTTCGTAACCCTCATCTTGTAAATTGAAATCCTTTAATCCTATCTCATTCTTAATGTATGTTTGAAGCTTGGGAGACTGGCTTAGCTTGTTTATTAAGGAAATCTTGATACAAACAAGTAAGTATTTGATTACCATATTGAGTTATATGCGAGCATAACATCCATAAAGATTGGTTCGGGATGAATTGAGATTAACTGCATGTAAGGTTGATGATGAAATGTGATGGAATATGTTAGATGGAGTGTTTCTGCTGAACAAGCATTTATATCTTAGCTATATCTTAATCTGTAGATATCCAAATGGGATGATTTTTAATTTATATTAAAATAGAGACATATGGATACAATTTTCATGGAAGAATTGAATTTGAATTATGTCCCTAAGGGCCTTGAAATTTGGCTTGAAGTTAAGTACTGGGTGTTGTCTTTGTTTGAAAATAGTCTTTAGTATTTTGGGTATAACTCGCATAATACTGAACCAAACTACATTAACTTTATGTAGTTATAACTTAATACATATAGGAGCATGTTTTTAGAATAATGTGTTGCTTAAATACCTAATTTTCTATGTCATAATGGTCATACAAAACTGACCTAAAAACTAGTCCTAAAAATAAAGTTGAAAACAAAATTGAAGGAAGTGGATAGTGGACTTTCTATTCACTCATCCCATGATCATGCGAAGGCTTGCATGATTGTGGGAAAGGCCTTGAAGTGAAGAATATGTTGTTTTGTGTGATTATGGAATTAACTAAGGATAAGTTACATTATCTTGGTGCTTTTAGACTTGATTAAGGCTTAAAATGAACTTAGTTTGATGTTGAATCAATTAGTTAAGTTTTTGATGTGTTTAGGTTGATAAATGATGTTATAACTTGAGGATTGGATTGTTTGATATCAATGTATATGAATTTGAGAATTATGAGTTGTTAATCATATAAAGATGTCCTTATAAATGCCAATGTGATTCAAAGTATATAGGTAGAGAATTAGGCATGATTGAATATGAATTAGGAAATTTTGTAATTATAATGCTAGAAAAGGATTAGTGAATGTCTAATTGATGAATTGAGAGTAACCAAACATACTTAAAGCATAACCTAATTGCAAACAAGATATATACAAGCTATGATGAATGAATGAGCAAGACTTGTGAATAAGGTTACATACCCGGGATAATCAATTGAGCATGCACTGAACATAACACATATTTATGTGTATGATTGAGTACTTATTTGATTAAAAAAGTTAGCAACATGTAAAAATGTGTGTATAGTATGATATAGATACATAAATTGACTGACAACATCTAAACATTGCCAGATCATCAAAGCAATAGCTAATTTCGAGCATACTGTGAGTAACCTAGATATTTGATCTCAATTAGATTTGTGCTTCTGTTTGAATTTTTTGTTTTTGTTTAATCCTTGTATCTATATATATTGAAATGATTTGGATATGATTGTGATATTGATGATTCCGAACAATTGATTATTGATTCCGAACAATTGATTGTCTGAGGAGTTCAATATTTGGTACTATATTGGGATTGTTAATTACGTGTATGTGAATGTGGGAAATAAATGCTCAATTAAATGTTGAATGCCATACTTGGGACTAACGAATCATCTATGTACACTAGATGGAAGCGATTGCTAGCGTATTATGTGAAATGATATATCATGACATTGATATGCATGATCAAAAAAAGGAGTTGTGACTGGAGCGATCAAAGTGAAAAAAAAGGAACTTAAAGCTCAGAAATGCGCACACAGAGCCACAGGTTCAAAGATTAAGGAGCCCAATACCCACAATGCTTACGGGACAACATCTGAAGTGAGCCTGATATTCACAACAGATATGGGACAATTATATAGGCACTCGGTCATAACAAAATTAAAAACAAAGTGGAGTCACATGTGCATTTGCATATATATATATATATATATATATATATATAATGTATATGTTATGTGAACTATTTTGAGGAATTTACTGAATTATGTTAAAATAGTAATATAAAATATTTATGTTTCCAATGTGTTTGTTAAAATGTGAGACCTATATATGATGATTTGGTAGACAATTAAATGATGTGATAATTGGGATTTGAGTTTAAATAATATGATGTGTTTGAGAACTTGGATTATATGTGTTTGCAATATTATGTCCTAACTTAAGTGAACACGTCAATGATGGTTCAGTTACTGAGTTTATAAACTTATCAAAATTGCATTATTGATTTTTAGGTATCGGGATAACCTAATCTCTAAGACAATCTAGTAGCAACATAGCGTTGTCCATTTTAGAACCAAAAATGGCTTAAAGGTCTGGTCAGCTGATACTGAAGCATCTAGATATAATATTTTAGTCCAGTACCTAGTTTTATGCTGTACACATTGTATAGAGTTGCGAACTTTGACATGTTATGTATTGTATAAATAGGAGTTATAAGTGTAAGAACAAAATGGATATTTATGTTTATGAATCAAATGCAAGGAATGTAATGACAATGTATGCTTATATTCATGAATGAAATGAGGGAACTTGGTTTTTTTGAAATGTTTATGTTCTATATGATGTCACGATAAGTGATGTGACTGTTTTGTCACTTCCGTGGGGTATGTGCTCGCATATTCTCTGGGATGTAGGGTATTTGCTCTATGGAAGTGGGATGTTACATCATAACTGTTCAAACTATAGAAACAATCCACACACCAATTGCCAAATTTATTTATTTTTTATATTCCTAAAGTTACCTTAAATATTTTATCTGTTGAACAATTATTTTGATTTGTTGTTAATGTCCAATTTCTTAATTTGTGGCTATTTATGCAAGATTCACAGATATGGGAGATCATTGGGACCGAGTGTAAAGATGGTCGCTTGTTTGAACTTATATTATTTCTTCTTCCTTCCAATAATATTATTGCTTCTATTGCTTCTCAGATTTGATATGTTCAATTGGGTCATCTTTCCAATTCTAAATTAAAAGCTTTAATTTTTCTAGTGGTTGTTTGGTTTGTGTCATAAACAATAATGTTGATTATATTTTATGCCAAGTTTCAAAACGTTATGTTTTACCCTAAAATGGAACTATACTTCAAAAATTTTGACTTGGAATATCATTACAAATTGGGCATACAAAAAGAATACACATATCTATTTAAATATATTAAAACATTTTATGATCTCCTTATCTTACAAAACAAGTGATAACTGAAATTTGTAAAAGAGTATACTCTAAATTTCAAAAAAAGGGAAATCTTATAAAAAATGTCCATATCCAGTTCTTACTTTAGAACCATATTAATTATTAGAACCTTTTAGGAAGAAGTTGCTCTTACTGTTGTTTACACAATCAATCAGACTCTTTCTTTAATCATTGATAATGTTTCTCCTCAAGAACATTTGTCTATCTATCCTCTAAAATATCATATTTTAAAAGTATTTGTTTCATTCTTCGTCAACCATATGAGTATAGTAAATTAGAGTTAAGAGCACAACTTTATTGCTTTCTAGGATACGGTATTGAGCATAAGGAATATTATTAATTAGATACTCTCACCAAACGTCTTTGGATTTATTGCCATCTTATTTTCTACTAATATAAAATGTTCTCAACTAAATCTTTCTTTCAAAAATTGACAAACCTATTGCATCTCTCCTATTGAATCTACATATACCTCTTTTTTCTAATGAAGTTTTTACAAGAGATAGCACTTTTGATAAGGTCTAACCTTTTACTTCTCCTAAAAAATTTGTTATACCTGTAGAACTTATTGTAACTTTTTCCAATTTCTCCTACTCTATCACTTCATTGGTCTACTTGTACAAGTTAACCCTTTATTCTTTTTCATAATTATGTTTGTTCTATCACTAAGACCTTATGAGCCTTACAGACATCGTGAGACTATTTTTAAACTTTTTTTGTAAAACCCCGAAACTTTCCTTCTATTGAATAAAAATTTTCATGTTCGGTGAATAGTATTTTTGGATGAATAGTAAATTTTTGTAGAACCTAACCTCGAAATAATGAAAAATATCTGGAATAAGTATTAGAGTTTAATGATACTGAAATGGATTGAAAATAAGTCATATAGGATGGATTTTGGAGTTCCGAAAGTTTACAACTAAAATGCCCTTTTTGGAAAGTAATGGGTATTAATAATTTTAAACTCATTTGAAAATTTTTAAAGCTTCCAATCAATAAGTATTGACCATAATTAGAGTATTTCATGGTCAATTCGATGGGAAGATGGTTGCGAAATATTTTCGGAATTTAATTTGGTTAATTGATGAATTAAATTCAATAAATGGCAATTTGGTCTTTTTATGTGTCATTAAAGCACAATTTGGTCTTTTTCTACATGTCTTAAGGGTAATTTGATCATTTTACATGGTGTTAGTGGAAGAATGAGTCATTAAAAGAGAATCAATAGGAAGGTAAAGTGTGGAATCCATTAAAAAGAATAAAGCAAGACTTTTGTCTTCATTTGAACATAAACGTGAGAGACCAAACAAAAGGGATAAAAGAAGAGAGGAGAAGGGACCTTTGGCCAAGGAGGGAGAAGAAGAATGCAGCTACCATTTTTCATGGTTTT
>JAOTAY010000004.1:24252329-24273700 GCA_025629805.1 Erythroxylum baracoense
TAAAATGTTTTTTGTTTGTTTGTACTGTCTTGTGTGGCATCCACATATCCTCCAGGGGGTATTATGTGGGTGTTACAAGATGAGTTTAGTTATAATTTAGAAGATTTGTAATGATAGCAGACATTCCTCTATAGATGCAACTCCAAAAACGATTATACAGTATCTCAACAACTTTTATGTTCAGAAGGAGCTTGGTCCTTAGTGAATTAAGTTTTTGTCACATATTTATTGAACCGATATGGAACTAGTTATCAAACCAAATCCAAGAGTCTTTTCCATTCCTAATTTGATTTTTGATAAGGCAATAAAGTTAGCTTCTCAAACTAAGCATCTCAATGTATGGTGATGAATTTTCCTTATTCTCTATCAAGTTCTAAAAGTTATCGTTCAAAAAATAACAGAGATGCAACCTTCTAACACAAATTGCTTCTTTATCACTTATTGACCTCCAAATCCTCTTGGCCATTAGCATTTGGTTTTTTATTTTGAGGGAGACTAGGCCCAGTCCTCCCTCTTACTTGGGATAATAAATAGTTGACCACTTAATTTTAGCACTATATGGGTTATTTATATTAACAATCCGTATAAATCTTTTGAAAAGCTTCTTTATTCTTTAAAGAGTCTAGTTGAGTGGATTAGATGAGCACCCTAATGAGTTTGTAAGTTCATTAAGACGCAACTTGGATTCTTCCAGTTAGGGATAAAAATCTGTTGTGCCAAGTAAAGACTTTCTTCTTGATTAGCTTAATTAGATGTTGTAGCTAAATACATATATTTTTTTTGTTATTGAATCCATATTGGAGACATCTGCAGAGAAAATCAATTTTCTTTTTTTCCAAATTAATTACCAGCTTTGACATTTAGAGAATCTCTTATGGGATGACATAATAGTCTTTAGAGAGTCAAGATCATCACCACAAAATAGTAACAAGTCATTAGCATAAGCTAAATTGAACAACTTAAGCATATGGAATGTGTGATGGAACATGAAACATTCCATATTGGAGATATTCCTTCCTATGATTTTGGTGAGGAGTTAAATTGCTAAAATGAATAGGTAGAGAGACAATGGATCCCCTGCCTTATGCCTCTTTCCCCGTGAGACAGGGGAGTGGCTTCTCCATTAATTAAAGGATTAAATGAGGTAGTTGAAATAAAATCTTTAATCTAGGAGATGAACTGAATAGGGAAGCTAAAAGCTTAGAGATAGGTCATAATAAATTGCCAGTCAAATGCTTTGTAGAGATCAATCTTCATAGAGCAGCTTTTGATTGAAGGGTTGGAATTATAATCTTTAAATAACTATTAAGTCATTAGAAGATTATCTCCTATATTTCTTCCACTTATAAAAGTACCTTAATAAGGGTTTACGAGGGTTTAAACGTAACATTCAACATCAAAGCAAGTACCTTAGCAATGACTTTATACACCAAGTTACCATAGGAAATGGGACGAAAGTCTTATAGGTAGGTTGGGTTTTCCTTCGTAGGAATAAGACAAAGGTAGGTCCTGTTTAATTAACTTAGCATTTTATTGCAACTAAAGAATTCCATAAAAGACTCCACTACCAAATTACTTGTACAGGCCTAAACATGTTGAAAGAAAGATGCATTAAATCCGTCAAGGCTTGGGGCCTTATTTGGATTAAAACTGAACAGTACCTGCCTGATATCCTTTGGTGAAATAGGTCCAGTTAACAGGGAGCGAGCCTCTAGGTTTATATCATAGTCGATTTCAGCCACTAAATTGAGGAGCTATAAAGGGTTTTTTTCCAAATAAACTATTATAGTATTTGTATGCAATATTCTTCATTACATTTTGATCACTAGAAAGATTCCCATGAACATCCATTAGTTCATTGATTATTTTGACATTTTTGTTAGCTGCTAATGAGTTAAAGAAGATGCCTTAGCATTTTCCCCTTCTTGGAGCCAGTCGATCCTGACTTTTTGCCTAATAAATGAGTTATGAAATAAGAGAGCTTAGGAATAGTTGTTCAGAGCTTGTTTTTTTTAGAGATTCAGCTTTTCGACATTGGGGCTTTTATATAGCTCTATTTGATAGATAGTATTTGAGGCTTTCCTTAGTAACCTTCAACTGAGCTTCAATGTCTAGACATGACTGTTACTTGAGTAACTAGATTTCCTTTTTCATTGCTTTAAGTTTGGAGATAAGTTGGAAAGCTTTACATCTGGTGAAACTTATTCATCCCTTTCCTGATAGCTTCAAAAAATCTTTCAACATCGCAATAGGAAATTATAAAATTTGAATGGAGCTTTGATGTGATTAGGATTAATCATACCGTTAACTTCAATAGTTAAATGATCTGAGCACTTGGGAGGGCCGAATTATGAGAAGCTGATAAGAAATTTATTAAGCCACTTATTGTTCACTAATGCTCTATCAAGTTTTTTCTCATGAAATAATTCCTACTTTGCTTGATTGCCCATGTGAAAAACTGGCCTATTAAGCTAAGATCAGTTATGACAAGGAGGTTAGTGATTAAGCTGAGTTCATTTCCTAAATATTTCCTGTGTTAACGCTCATTCCTTCAGCCTCAACTAAAGTGAGTATGCAATTTAAATCCCTAATGAGAAGCCAGGGAATTTCGACTTCCATTTGTAGCCTCTTTAAATCATTATAGAGAAATCTCCTTTGAATGCGAAGTTTGTAACATAAATAGTTGAAATGATGAAAGGACTTGAGACATATAAGTGTATCACTTGGTCTGAACTAAATAAGTTAGCAACCTGGATTAGAGTTGGATTGAATCCAACCACTACTTTACCATTATAATGATAGGATGGTTTGATAAGAAACACTAGCTACTTCCCAAAAATAATGGCTCCTTCATTTTTCCAGCCTTTATTTTGTTCAAGAAGACCAACTAAGGTAGGCTGCTTCTCCAAAATAGTATCCTTCACGCGTTGCCTTTTTTTTTTTTTTTTGAGGATTGATGAGTCCTTTAATATTCCAAATTCATTTAGGACATGCGGAGCCTAATGAATTTGAACAAAATATCATTTGTGAAGACACATATGTGACCATGTGATTGATAGACTAGAGATTAATTAGCTCTTTTGATTTCAGTTGTTCACAATTGAAGTCAGAAGTTAGAATAAATAAAGGCCAGTTGCTGGAGTCAGAGAACGCCTACATTACTCACAGCAGAACCAACACAACTCATGTATTGCAGGCCAGTACACATCAGACCAACCATGTGAAATATGTATTTATAAGCTTGAATTCCACCGAATTGACCAATTTAAATGTAAAACCAATAAGGAAGTGTTAGTAAATTAATATGTTTAGTACTCGCTTTTTTATCCTTTTCACTGTTAAAATATTATTATTATCATAATACCATATATTATCAATCTCTCCTACACTTGTTATTAGGGGATTTAAATAGGACGGCCATGATAAGATATCTACGAAAGTGGCATTGTTCATGGCGGTGGTCATTAAAATCTCTTCTTAATGAACACAAAATCAAGACGACGGTTCGTTAAACCACACTCGGGTTGCTCCGGTAAGAATTCGATTCTTCAATCCACATTATGTTATAATATTACAAAATGGAAGGAAGCAAATCAGAAACTCTAGGTTGAAAAGAAAAGGAACATGCTTTTCCAAGAATCTTTGCATGCCCTTGTAGACCAACTTCGCAAAGTTTTCTTTTCAGCATTGATTTACACGGCTCAGGGAAAGCAAATATACGTTCCTGTCCCAATGAAGATCCCATAACTTGCTAAGGCCTCTTCAAATCCAATGGCAATGCTTGTTTCCATCAATAGCTGTTCCTAAGTTTGCAGGAGCTACATTACTCTTACAAGAAAGAGCTAAGTTGAAACTTCTAAGAGTACTGCATTGCAGCTAAGCACAGATCCATAACACTTCCCTTAAACAGGTGAAACTTATCTCATAGTTTCGCCAATTGATTACCAACATAAGGCAAAGATTTAATTCCATTCGAAGACCAGATTAGAAGAGAAGCAACTCTTATTTGTTTCGTACTCCTCTTAAAAGTTCAAAGTAGTCGCAACATTCGAGAAATCAAGTTAAGTTGGACTGATCACACATCCTAAAATTTACATGTCTTATACAGCAATCTCTGCCACAACAAGATTAGCATCACACAGTGGAGTTGCCGTCTTTAGTGCTGCGTTAATTTGGTTTGAAGGTTGTTCTAAGTACCGAGTGTAATGAAACTCAATCTGTAACCTGTGATGAAGAGGAGTTGAATCCATTAAACCTTTTCTGATATCTGTTTGCAGTTCCCTGATAGGTATTGCAGCCAAGAAGTTCTTCATGTACTCCTTGCACGAGTCCTTCCCCCGGTTTAACACTTCTCCTTCTTCCTTGCACTTCATTTGTTGCTCAGAATTGATTACTACGTCCCCTGATTCCGAGGTCTCCTTCTTTAATTCAATCGGCTGTTTCTTGGTGTCCGTGGAAGTGGAAAAAATCTGCCGATCCCCCTTTGATCCTTCATTGTTGGATTGGTTAACATTTGGTAATTTGCAAACAACAGTATTGCAGTCAAATTTCAAAATATATGCCTGATCACATCCCTCATAAAGTCTCTCTCCTAACGTGTCAATAACGTAATAAGCTTCTGGTTCAACTTTCAGAATAAAGAAATGGTCATTCCAACTCACAATATAAACATGTGGTTCACTATTGCTTTCAAATTCCGAACTAGCCCGACTGATCTCATCCCAAATGTTATCAAAGGACATGGCACCATGCAAAAAATCAAATCTTCCTTCATCCATTCCATCAGGACGAAAAAATCCAATAAAGGACTTTCCAGGAACTACAGACAAAGGGCGTACTTTGGCTTGAAGAACAGTGTCAAGGTCAAAGTGTTTGTCAGGGAACCGCTCCCTATATGTTTGATTCTCACAGAGGCTCCTCCATTCCAGTGATCCTTCTCTTATCAGACTATCAAATTGAGACTTAATAGGCATAAGATCACGATTGTTCTGAAACCAATCAGCAATGACAGCAACACAGGCTGTACAGGCACTTTCTCCAGCTGCACGCTCACTTCGTTGATCAATTGAAGCAAAGAACACCTCAGTTTGAAGCTTCATGCGTCCATCGCGGCTTACTACTTCTTTTACCTTCCAACTACCCACTGCAAAATTATCATCCCCAAATTCAGAAATTGATGATCCATTTGCTAATGCATCATCATCTGCTTTATGCCACTGCAAAAATAGTTGCCGCTCATTGAATCAGAACTAAAATCAACACAGGAAATTTAAACCACAACAGTCTTAAGAGACAAACATCTTATAATAAAGAATAAGAACAGATGATCTACCCCAAGAGCAAGAACTTCATCAGATGTAAGTTGACGACGATCAAAATCAATATCATCCCCACCTTCTTCAGCATAAGCCTTCTTCAACAGTGGCTCTCCTCTGGCCTTAGGTGACCTAAAGTTCAGCTTTCTCTTCCTCCATGGCAGTATGCTCCTTTTTGGACTTTGCAGTAGAGATGACTCAGAGATTGATGGAGTTAAATCATCACTCTGAGAGCAACTCACATCTGACTTCCGGTTGCTATAATATATCCAATCCTCATCTTCACCACTTTTTCTCATGTTGGAATAAAATGACCCTCCTCCACAGTTTGCATATGCTAGTGTGCCATAACTGAAGGATTTCCTAATAGTAGAATCATCCTTAAGCTCATCTGATTCTCCTTCCTCAAAATCATCAACCGAGTCCGAGTCAAATGGATAGTTATATTCACAATCGTCACTCCTTGCAGAACACCTGCCTTCACTACCTTCTAGCTCTCCCTTTTTCACTCTCCTAGTGGAGACATATTCTGTGAAAATCTTTACCTTTCTAAGACCTGCTTTTATTGCAGACAGCTCATCCTTGTCAGTTTGTACAGTTTCTCCAGATTGAGGAGGCGATAAAACAGGCACTACTGCTCTCTGTACTGGTTCTATATTTTCTGGAGCAGTTCGCAACTCACACAAGCTAAGTGATATCTGCAAAGCCAAGCTAAGCTCAGATAAGGAGATCAAGGAAGCAAAAAAAAGCGAGGGAGATTTAATAAAAAGTTTTAGATTATGGTGATAAACATTGACAAAATTATAAGAAAAAAATGCATACACAGAGCATGGGACAAGTCTCAGCAACAGCACCAGCGGAGATCATTAGAGGCAGGCTTAATTCAATTTCTTTTTGCCGAGGAGCGGAAGCAAATTCAGCAAGGTTCAATGACGCTGTTCCTAGGGCAGGAACCTTGTTCTTTGGCCCTTGTTTCACACCCTGCATTAGAAAATACCAACAAAATACTTTTCAAAATGCATAATTGGAATTTGAAAAATATAACAACAAAAGCAAGGCATGAGGCAGAAAATAACAACAAAAAGGTATTTCTGTGGAAGGAGACACGAGAATTTGCTTCAGAGGGAAACGAATTCTAAGATGAACGAAAATCTTGAGGAGGGTGGAACAGGCGAAGCAAACAAGAATAAGACATCCATATGCCTATGATGAGGATTCCAATGAAAACTCTTCCAAGGTCGCATAAATGAATTCTACAAATGGAATATTTCATATTGGAAAAGGCTGAACAAATACCGAATCTCATTAAGATTTTCATTGGTCAACTCCAAACGGAAAAACTGAAAATCAGTCAAACAACCTGAAATGATATGCAGTAGAGTTAGAGCTTTAGAAAAGTCAAATCAACGATTGAATCTTAGCAAACAAATCCAACCCCTATGATGGTGAAGATCGATCGGAAACTCTTTACCCCAACAAATTTTAAAAGAAAAATAGACAAATAATAAAAGGGGAAAATAGAATACTATCAGAAATAGCTAATGATCCGCAAACGATAAAACCAATATATCAGCAAAAACAAAAAGCACGCCAGATCATAAAAGTAACCAAACCGCATGTTCAAAAAGAAATGCAGAAACACAATTACCCCAAAACCAAACCTTTAATGCCATAAGATTTCCCAGACTGTGTACCAAATCCAAAAAGGTCCGCTACCCACATCTTTTCAGAAGACAGAAATTCAATGGAAAACAAACGAGCCATAAAAGATCTCACAAAGAGAAGGAGAAAATAGACATAAAAAAGAACAAAACTTACGTTAAAGACACAGAAAGCGATCTCCCAAGGAAGAAAGTGGTTGTCTTTATAGGCCGATAAAGCGCACAAACTCTGAAACTCCTCATCATCCCAGTCAACAACGCATTTCCCTTCAACACAAACCTCGACTTCTTTAGTGAAATTCCTCTTAACTTTTCTTCTCAGTGGATTGAACGCCAATTTCTGACCTTTCCATCGAACCTCCACCGTTAACTTCTCCGAACACTTATTTTCAGGACCTGCCACCAGACCCCATCCCTCCATCCGCCGTACCACCAGCTTCACCTCGTACTTCTTCGAAACCAGGGGCGGCCATGGCCGCCAACTTATCATCTTCACCACCATTCACAAGGCCCCAAAAAACTAGAAAAACTAACAGGCAATAAAATACCTTTTCTAATTTTCCCTTCCTCCGTTTCACTCACACGAAAAGCGAAACCCAAAATATTTGTTAGAGAAAAGTTTTATAGAAAGACGAAGAATGTTAAAGTGAACACAAGACATGCGGGTCTTGTCAACGAGGAAAAAACGAGTAGATGTAGCGTCTAGTGTGGGGTTAAAAGAGATACATTTAGATAAAGCATTAAAGGAACTAGGGTTAGAATAGAAGAGCAAGTTGGTTAAAGACTCCAATAACTTAGTTGACTTACGTATACAGTATAAGTGTCTTGCTTTCCTTCCCCGTATCTGCATTAGCCGTCTGATTCTTCTCACCTTTGATTCTTCCGTTAAACCTTAATTCTGTTTCCTTCCTTTCTTTCTCTTTTCCTTTAATTTTTTTGATTGTATGGTTAGCCATAAGTTAAATAATTTCCCAAACTTCAGGCACATAAAATTTTCTAATCTTGTTATGATGTTCCAATTATGTATTATTTAATTTTATCGACACATTTATATAAATCTCGTATAAATATATAAATAAAATTTAATAAAACGTATTAAAAATTAGTTTATGAGAATTGGTTTTAAGAAATAAAAGATGTATTCCTAAGTTCAAGTACTCGAAATTATGTCTCCTTTTCTGTAACTTAACTCCCTATGCCAAATTAGACTTTAGTTGCATAAAATATCATGTGAATCAATGGGCTTCCTTTCACTTGCTCTTTTGAAATAATCAATAATATACTTTCCCAACGTTTTCTTGTTAAGATTGAATAATGTTCTTAATTTATTAGGTCATATGTAGTTTTCCTTTGTTTTTTTTTTAATAAAAGTTATGGGCATCTCCTCAGATTTTTCTATTTCTAGAGGAAAAAACTCTTTAAAGATTTTCGTAGATATACCTAAAGAACTTTTGTCACATGAATAACCATGTTGTGGGTGATTGAGGCTTAGCAAACTACAAAGGCAATATGTATTAAATTAATTAATTTCATGTATATAATGTATATAATATTTACATAATATCATTTAAATAAAAAACAAAATACCTTTTAAGATGTAATATTAATTTATTATATTTAGTAATAATTAATAATATATGTATTAATTTAATATAATGATAACTTAAGTTTTATTAAATTTTTTTCTTTATGTCCTAGTACAAACAAATAAAATAATCAAATTTTCATGTTTGTTTATAAATAATCAATTTTATCGATTAATAAAAATTATTATTTTATCATAATTGTATATTGTTCCTTTTACTAAAATTACTATATTTTAATATATTATTAAATTAATTTTTAAAAATTAATAATACTTATAATATATTAAGTCTTTCTTTCTATTAATACTACTAATAAATAAAATGATCTAAAATTAAAAGACATAGATTATAAGCAATTTATTAAAAGTAGTACATAGTCAACACTAGAGTTAAATCAAATGAGTTGATAAGAGAAAATCAATATTTACACTTACTCTACCAGATTGATAGACATAAGAATTAATTAGTACTAGCACCAAACTTAATAGGCTAAAAGGACGTGAAGAATTAATTAATATTGCATGCTAAATATATGTTTTGTATTATAGTTAATAATATGTAGATATTATAAAATAATACAAATTTTTATGACTTTTTATTAATAATAAAAGTCAATTTAGTTAATTATTATTTATTTATAAATACAAGAAAGTAATTAATCATTTTATTTACTAGAATTATCATATAATAAATAAAAATCATAAAATGCTGAATTTATAAATTAATTAGTTATTAATAAAAATAAATTATTGTATTTTAATATAAATAATATTTAAATATTTAAATCAATAAAATTTATAAATCTATTTATTTGACAGATATCATTTTTATAATTTGTTAATTATCAATCACCCTTATAAATAACTATTTAGGCAGCAAAAGCGTATCATATGTGCTTTTCATTATTATTTTAACTAAAAATTAATAAAATTTTTCTTGTTTTCGTAATTTATGAAAATCGTAAAAATAAATTTTTTGTCACAATTAAAATTCATTATTAACATTTTTTAATACTAAATAAAGAAATAACAATCACGATGATAAATATATGACTATTATAATTTCGGTAAGCAATAAAAATATTTAATTTGTTTTAAATATTTTAAAAATAAAAGTATTTCAAAAAATCAATAAAATTTAGTTATTTATTGAATGAAATTATATTTGAAGAGTAAATTCGTTTATTTAATTAATAATTTTCATCAAAAATTGATAAATTATTATTAAAGTTATCAATAAATATTACATTGGAGATTAGAATAAAATTAATTTATCTCCAATTTCTTATTTATTAATAACTATAATTAATTAGATATTAACAATAAAACAAATTTTATTGTTTTCAGTAAAAACAAAAAAGAATATTACGAATGAAACTAAAAAGATCTACTGGAACAAAACCTCTAACAAACTATTTATTTTAAAGAACCAAACAGAATAGTTATTTTTAGGAATAGAAAATACGAGGAATAGAATAGAATGAATATTACTTTGTTTGGTTTATTGTTAAAGAATTTCTATGCCAATGTTGAGTTTGAAAATATAAACTTAGAATGACAAGGAAATAGCTAACAAAAAGATAAACATATCCTTATTATTAATATTATTATTATTATAAGAAGAAGAAGAAGAAGAAATGTGAGAAGGATAAAATTATCTTCAATAAAATTATTTATTCTTAGAATTGCTAAAGATAAGTAGGAATCGTTTTTATCTATTCTCCAAAAGTTAAACAATATCTATTTTTATGATTAGTTATTATGTGAATTGTTTCTAAACACACACAGGCTTAACTAATATGCTAATAATAGAGTAGCTATTCCGTAGAACTAAACATGTCAGAAGAGAAGCGTCGATTACTGAATTATTCATCTCTTTGTAGTTGAAACCAAAGAGGAGTATAAGATCAAAGTAGACTACTAATTTTTAAAATATGGCTTAACTTTTTATTATATTTTAAAGAATTTTGAAGTATCAAAATTGTAAGATTTCAACACATAAATATGTTAAATTAGCAAAATTGTCAATTATTACGTTCGTTGTTAGTATCAATTATAATGTTGACTATTAGTATATTATCAATAACTAGTATATTTTATTCATTTGGAACTTTTAACAATAAAATTTCATTTCAGTGAATTTTACACCTTAAGTGAGGCTACTCTTCTCAATACATAACAAATTTATTTTATTATTTTTTTAAGCATTAACCCTTGAATGTACACAGGGAATACTCAAATTAAAAACCTTGCAGTGATCTACGAAAAATTATTCATATACATACAACTAATCGTTCAAAACTTTGTACATGATAATATATTGTTAAGAAGAGATCTTTGAACAATTTCCCTTGTTAGCATTCTTGGGAGGGTTAATGTAAGTGATGATTTAACAGCGTGCCATAAATAAATGAATTCACGTCCCTCAAAATGTAAGGTTAACTAAAGTCTTGACTTAAAAACAAAGGCTAAGGAACTAAATCTTATATGAGAGTTTTTCTTTAGGTCAATATCTGAATTGAAGGAATGGAACCCTTGCCCGTTAACTCAAAACTCGTTAAGTAATCAAATCTTGACTTAAAAATTAATTCAAATTCAGATCTTAACCTAAAGAAAAACTCTAATATAAGATTTAGTTCCTTAGCTTTGAACACTAAGTAATATGTCTCTGAAATTGAAGTCATTACTTCGATGATAATTAACATTAATTGTTTTCAATTCTTCCAAACTATTCTCTAAATTAGAAAGAAGCACTAAGTCATGGGTTTATTAGCGTAGATGTTGTGGGGACTAAGTGGATCTTAAGAGTTTAAACTTCCAAACAACATGAATTAATCTCCTTATGATACACGTTTAAAAAATTATTAAATATATTTAAAAGTCTATTTAATGTGTTAAGTCTTAAGAATCCTAAGTAACCAAAACATAGTGAAGATGATAATGGCTCAAGACCTTGGATCTGTCTTTGGAATCCTGAGCCTAGACCAAAGGATCTTTGTACACTATTGAAAGTAGTTGGAAAGGAATACTGGATCAAACTAAAATGCTCTCTCCTAATGATTTCTGCAATTCTTAAAGAGATCTCAAAACCATTACCTTGTATGATAATAAGATCATATGAAAAAGATTTTCCATTTTTGAAGGCTCATATCAATAAGACAATTGGGGTATCTAATGAGACTATACTCACGATCAATATATGTGAATCCACAAAGAAATCATGTGCCTATATCTCCAGCAAAAGAAATACTAAATTGACAGATAGAAAATATTGGAGCGTAAAAGATGTCCTTTGTTGAATTGATTCAAAGCTTGATGATTTATCCTAAGAAACACATTAAATTTAAAGATTGATGATGTATCTCTTCCAAGCTCTACAGCTACATCAACATCTACTCAATCAAGTTGCACAATTTGATTCTAATTTGTGAAGATATATTGACCAACATTATTATGGATCATACTTTTCTAAGAAAGGAAGAAAATTACAAAAGGTTTGAGAAGAGCTTAAAAGAATTGAGTCAAACATGGATAAACACTATTATGTTAAATTTAATTGATCCCCACAATATTATAATTTATATCAACTTCTTCACCATTATGACAAGGTTCTTTGAAGGGAACTTCTCATCAAATTAGACTGGTATTTCTTTTGAATTTACTAGCCTTATTCTCTTTAACCAAGACTGCAACTTAAAGTAGTTCATCATCTTGCAACATTAGTGCCAACAGTGGTGAAAGATTCACTCAATGATTGCAAACTTTTAGTCTATATCGTTATCTATGGTAGCGCATTGTAGTTTAACACTTTCAAAATGATACTAGTAGCCCTGAACCAAAACAAAGTTAAGATTTTTGTTAGTTCCTATTAACTAGGTTGTTAATTTAGCCTATGTGACATTACAACTGAGCAACCTGGACCCAACAAATAAGCATGCCATTTTAAAGACAAGTTAGATATTAGTCAAATATACGATTTGCACCTCAATGTTTCATAAAAATTCTAAGTAAATCCTTATTGTTATCTATGGTATCATTTTCTCACATCCTAAATGTGCAATCATTATCATTCTATTAATATTAGAGTGTAAAGTGGTATTAAAGATAACAGTAGAGAATCACTTAAACCTTTTGTGAAATGTTGAGATACAAATCTCATATTTATCCTTTAATAAGACACTTGTTACTTTATGTGTATACTTTTCTATAATTTTCTTTGGTACAAAATGTATGTTTTAGACTATGATGTTTGTAATAAAATTGATATAACCATTACTAATAGGATTAGTGAGATTCAATATCAATATGACGTAAACAAAGACTGTTATATTAAAAATAGATTTGATCAAGAACTTAAACACAAATAAAAATGAAGGATATAAATTATCACATTCATATTAAAGGATTGTGAGTAATAAGATCCTAGCATTGATCATCACTAGTAAGTAAGAAAAGATTTAGCTATTAAAGAACCTAAAGCAAGTGTTTCTCTAAGAACAAGAATGAAAAATAACATATATGAGGTAATTTGATTCAACAAAAACATAAGATGTCCATTATAATCAAAAGAATGCCCTTATAAGCACAAACCTCTAAAACTAGAATCTTAAAATGAAATAATAATCTTGATATAATCTAATTAGGAGACAAATAACTTTGACAAGTGAGTAAATCCTTATCTCAATAGAAGTTTAAAATTTTAAAATAATAAAAAAATGAGTTTGACATAGGTCTAACTTCTAAAGTCGACATCATTTTTATTTTAAAACTCTACACTTTTAACTTAGTATCTGTTATAATTTTAACTGCAAAAATTGTTTGCTTTTTCTTCTTTAATGCATAAATCTAGAAAAAAAATCAATGTCAATTCACTTATATTTTTGACGTTATTTATGTTCTACAACTATTTCTCTATCTAGCTCCTTTGCTTGAATCAATGTTACAGGCTTCAATTCATTCTCTTGAAAAAGTAGTGCTTCACTCTTTACATAAAGATCTATTAATAGACTATTAAGAGCTTCTTTGGCCTTTTTACTCTACGCTTTATCAATAATCTACTAATACTATTCAATAGATTTCTGTCAAATGTTAACACTCCCTTTAAACTATTAACAACCTGTCTAAGCCTCTCTTCATACTTTCCCTATGTAGATGCTTGTATAGCTCTGGCTAATACTTAATTTCCATCATTTTTCCTTTCTTTAAAATGATTTTTCCTTAAATTAGCAAATTTATAAACTTGCTTTGGTGATAATAGAACAAGGTGATCGGATTACCATCCTTGGTAAAAGAATAATGGTTCTTATACTTTTTATGCATGGCTCTCCTATCAAATTGTCCAAGACATCTTAAAAGAATTTATCCAGCCTGCGTAAGCACCTTGTCATATTGCACCTTGTCCTTGTACCTTTTGATTGCAACCAACACTTACATTGTTACCCTAATCTTTTCACTCAAATTCAACCATTATAAATTACATAGATTAGGGTATTTTTTTATTAGTTGTCTCAACTTCTTACTAAGTCTACATTAGCTTCATTAGTATAACTTCCCCCATCTATGATCATACTACAAACTTGATCCTTGATGCAATACCTTGTAAAGAAGAGTTATCTCACTATGCTTTTGCATCATCTTCTCTAATATACATATTCGATGCCCTTTTAGTGACTAAAATCATTTCCTCTTCAAGCATATAAATATACTTATTATCACTAGCATTCTCTATACTAGATATACCTCCATCTACCTCCTCTTTGTTTTCAAACACATGTTCTCCATCCTTCCTCAACATCATTGGTCTCTTATTAAGAAATTGTGAAGCTATACGTCCACTACCTATATAATTGAAATACTTGACATCTTAGTTTCTAGTTGTTGAAGTAAAATCGATTTTCGCTTTCTTTTTATTTATTGTTTATACTTTTAGTTTGATTTCTTCATATTTAAGCTTTGGAGCTTTATCATCCTCTTTACTTTATAATTTTCTCCATAATGAAGAAACTACATTAGAAAAACAGAAATAATTAATATGCTCCCTTTTGAGTTGTCTTTCTACTTTTATGACCATATGCACTGTTTCTTCTAACTCTATATAGTTACGTACCTCCGGATCATTGACAATTTCTAGATTAAACTCATAAATAAATCAATCCATTATTACTTTTCGATCTTTTTTCATATTAGTGTTAACCATGGCAACCTGCATCTCTTTATATTGCATACTCTTATAATCTCGAGTTAACATTTATAACCTATGCAAAGTTCTCTATAGTAGGAACTTCTTATAACAAAATGATTCCTCATCATTAATTTCATCTCCTCCTTAGTTTTGATAGTTGACTCTTAGTTCCTCATCTAAATAAGAATTTGTAGATCCTACCAATCCACACTATTATCACCAAACTCAGTAGGAGTCAGTTTATCTTTTTCTCTTTTGAAAAGCTATAATAATAAAAACTAGCATGAAATGCTTCTCTTACTCCGAATAAGCATCTATGTTTATCCTTCCTACAAAAGAAGGTATGTTCATCTTGATACTACCTAAATTTTTATCTACCCATTCTTCATACCCTCTATCATAACCTATACCCAATATACCCCCTCCTTGTCTTCTCATTCTTCCTCCTCTTTCAACTCTCTCTTCTTTACCTCCCTTTAGGTTTAGTGTTCCTAAGTAGTTGGTAACACCTTCTATATTATCATATACCTCAAAATCATCCATCTTAACAGCTACAAGTGAGTTACATATAGGCCAGTTATGGCATCTTCATATTTCTCAAATTTATACCTAGCTTCACCAAATTTTTAAATAAGTTTTTCATATTTGGTCTTGTATGACATTTATGATGGCCTAGTCTCCCCTTACTCTTTAAAGGAAGCTATGAAACCTAAATAAGTAATATGTTTTAGCACCTGGGTATTAGAAATATATAGACCTCCTAGTTTAAGTTTTCTTCATCATAAGATCCTAAAAAATGATTGAAAAAAGAATAAGATACAATAATTTAGGGCATTAATGATTTACTTATAGATATTAAATTAAAGAAAAACCCTAGTAAGTTCAAGATAGATAACAAAGACACTAATGGAGTCGTGTTGGCAGTGTCACAACAAATAACATAAGAAGTAAATCCATCAACTAAAGTAACATAAGAAGGAGATGAGTGTTCCTGGAAGGTAGAAGAAAATTGGAATATGATTTGAGGCACCAAAAGCAATGACCCATTATGAGATAGAGGAAAGAAGACCCATAAGTGTGTCATCTAAGTTAATAATAGTAATGATAAGGTGATATAAACTCTTTAATACTTAGTGGTGCTGAAAGAATTTAGTAAAATTAATATATCAAAAGTGTAATTGTCTCTTTAGCAAATGAACTAGGAGTAGCATAATAGCTGTGATATGAGCCAAATAAGACTTTTAAGATTTGTCAGTTTTTGTTATATGTATTTTGTATAGCTCAACCTATGATAATATTGGCAAATAATTTCTCCTACATCCTGATTCTTATTATCCTAATTTTTTATCCCTTCTCCTTTGCTATTATTCCTATAAGATAATAGATAAGTGTATATTATAATATGCTTTCTAGATGTTTGAGTGTGCTTTACGTGTTTTCTTGAATGAAAATCATATGTTTAATACTTATAATTGTGTTATTATTAGTGTTTTAATTGTTTGATTGGTTTAGAGCAAGAATTTGATCTTAATTTTATGTTTCAAGGGGTGTTTGCTATGTTTATAAGTGAATGATAATAAAAAATTGAAGAAAAGAGGAATATTTAGAAGAATGGAAGACGTCACAATTGTGGCACCTCGATGAAGCAATATCGTGATAGAGGGGTATAAACAAGGCATGTCACGATCATGGTAGGGTGTTTTCTACCACGTAAATTTTGTGTATTCTAGAAATTTTGTGCTATTTTTTGAACCAAATTAAGTGGGAAAACCTGTAAACAACCCCAAAAGCCTCAAGAAGCATTTAAGGGAAATAAAAACATCAAAAAGGAGTTTGCACATTAGATTCAAAGAAGACCAAAGAGGAAATATCAAAGGCAACTCTAGAATTTTCCAAATTTCCAGATTAAGATATCAACTGTGTTTTCTTTCTTTTCTCATCATTTATTTCATTGTCTTGGATGTTGATTTCAATTATTAGGATGTTAAACATGATTATGAGTTTCTTAATTCATATTAGGGATTGTTTTTGATATTTTTTTGAACTTTATTCTTGTTGAATTCAATACATCTATGAATGCTTTATGATATTTGTTATGCTTATACTCGGAAATTAATTAAGAGAGTGAATAAAGTTATTTATGTTAAAGTGCAAAACAAGAGTTGGTAGCTGAATAGACCTGTAAATATCAGATTAATAAACAATTAAAGAGAGATCTTAATTGTGAATTAATTATCCTTTATGATTGCTTTAAATCTAATTAAATAGTTAGAAGTAGTCTTATGAATCGAGAGGTTACAATTTTATTATTATCAATATCAATTGGGATTACTTGATTGGATCTCAAGTTAGGGTAATCAAAACCTTAGGATATTTAGGATCAAACATAAACTAAATCAATAAGATAAAAGGAAGACAAAATAAAGACAGAATAATTCCTAAGTTTCCATCATTAATTAACTTAATTCTTATTGTTAGTCTCAATTGTTCACTTATTCGATTGTTTAGTTTTATTAGCTATTTTAATTTTAATAAATTTGTTTTAATTAAATCAATCTTTTAGTACCTTAAACAAAGTTCATTCGAGTTGTTAGGTGTCTAATTAGTCATCGTGGGAGCGATACCTTTTGTATTTCAAGTTATGATTTGTATACTTATGCTATTGAAAGTTTTCTATTGATCAATAAGTTTTTGACATCGTTGCAGAGAAGTTGTTAGCATCTTGTATAAATTACTTTGATTTAAGAATTTCATATCTTTTCTTATGCAATTGCAGGTACATGAACATACGGATCACTCGGAGTTCAAGCAAAGTAGAAGACTCATCAACTCTAAACATCATAAAGCAAGAAAGATAGATTCGAAGATTTAAATGCCAAAAAGAAATAAAAGGAATGATGGCTAAGGAAATAAATCATAGCGAATAGTATCAAACTTTTATGGACTTCATAAGGCTACAGTTCAGTGCCAATTAATAAGGAATTACACGACCACCAGTGCAAGCAAATACCTTCGAGATCAAACCAGCACTGCTGAACATATCACAAACCAACGTGCAATTTCATGGTTTAGCCAACAAGGATCCTAATGCTCATTTGGGCAATTCTTATATATATGTTTTAAAT
Source organism: Erythroxylum baracoense (assembly GCA_025629805.1). Taxonomy (NCBI): domain Eukaryota; kingdom Viridiplantae; phylum Streptophyta; class Magnoliopsida; order Malpighiales; family Erythroxylaceae; genus Erythroxylum; species Erythroxylum baracoense. The sequence goes on from JAOTAY010000004.1 coordinate 24,270,197, forward strand.
TTTAATATAATGGGTTATCGAAGGATGCAACCAAGATGAGGCTCTTCCCCCTTTACACTCAAGGATAGGGCTAAGACATAGTTGAATTCACTCAACCTAGCGAACATCACAACTTAGGAGTAGCTACTGCATGCCGTTTTAGCTAAGTACTTCCCTTTGACAATAACAAAGAGGCTTATAAAATAAATTAGAAATTTCCAACAAAATGAAGAGGAGTCTCTCTATAAAGTATGAGAGTAATATAAGGAGTTATCCACATCACAACTTGTAAAGGGAGTTCCTTTTGCAAATGTTTTAAAACGGAGTTAATCCACCAATGCGAGGCACCATTGATGCAGCTACTAGAGGATCATTAATGAGTAAAAAAGTTGATGAGGTGAATGATTTGTTAGAGGAGATGGCAAATAATAGTTGTCCTTGGACTTCATAATAAAGTAGACAACAGTCAACCTTCCAGCATTAAAAGGGAATGATTATTGTAAATTCAGTGATAGCATTACAGGCTGAGGTTTCCAACCTAACTAAGCAATTGAACAACCTAAAAGATACCTTTTCCTCTCCACTCAAAGCAATTCAAGATATATGCGAGCTATGCAGATAAGAGAGCCATATCATAGACGATTGCTTCCTAGTGGATAACAATAACATAGAGTAGCTCAACTTCATGAGAGCACAATATGGTCATAGAGTAATAATCCTTATTCAAACACGTATAATCCTGAGTGGAAGAACCACCCAAATTTCTCTTGTTCTAACAATGCAGGGACTCAAGTGAGAGCTTAAGGTGCATCGAAATTTTAGCAAAACAAGTTTGGTTTATGAGAATAGAAGATGGAAAAGTTAACGTGCATGTTGAATTCTAAGTTCTCGAGCTAAAAAGAGGCCCAGAAGAGGATGGAAATAAAATTTGATCAAATAATAAAGAATAATGTCTCTTTTATTCACAATCTAGGGGTTCAAATAGGCCATTTAGCCAATACATTATCTACACAAAGTGTAAGGAGTCTCTCAAGCAACACAAAAGCAAATCCAAGGAAGCAAACTAAGATTATCACACTTAGGAGTATGAAAGAGCTAAAAGAACTAGCAGAAAAACAAACTAACCATATAGAAGACCAAGAGAAAAAGAAAAAGGATGAAGAGAAGAATGAGGATCCTCCCTACGTTCCTCCTCCCTTATATCCATCGAAGATTCCATTTTCACAATGACTTCAGAAGAAAAAATTAGATGCACAATTTGCAAAGTTTGTGGAAAAGCTGAAAATATTGTAAATAAACTTGTCTTTGTGGAGGCTTTAGAACACATACCTAAGTAAGTGAAGTTCTTTAAAGATATAATGTCAAACAAATGAACTTGGGAGGATAACCAATAGGTTATTGTAACGGAAAGCTACAATTCCATTATCAGTAGCCTTACGCCTTCAAAATTGAAGGAGCCAGAGAGTTTTACGATACCTTGAGTTGCTGGTGATTTAGAGTTTGACAAATGCTTATATGACTTAAATGTAAGTATTAACCTTATTCCTTTGTTAATTTTTAGGAAACTAGGACTAAGTGATGTGAAGCCAACTTCTATGCTCATTCAGTTGGCGGATCAATTGATTAAGAAACTATTTGATGCGGTAAAGGACGTCATTGCTAAAGTAGACAAATTTAATGTGGGCTTTGTGGTATTATGATTTAAAGAGGATAGGAATTTCCTACTCATTGTTAGTAGGCCATTTATGAATATTTAGAAAGCTTTGATTTATGTTCATGAAAGCAAACTCGTCTTTTGGATTGGTGATGATCAAGTAGAGTTTTACATGAACAAAGTCTTGAAGAATTCGAAGGAGAGTAGGTCTTATATAAAGATAGACATCATAAATGATTGCATCAAAGAGCAAGAGGAGAGTTGCAATGAAGAAGTGAGTTTTGAGGAAGCAAAAAAGGATAACAGGAAGAGCTAGGTGTTCAATCACATCAAGAGATCTTAGTAATAATGAAAGTACCCATGCCACCATTCATTATAAAGCCACCATCTCTTGAGTTGAAGCCTTTACCTACATACCTTAGGTATGATTTTCTAGGTGAAGGCCAAACTTTACCCATCATTATTTCAAACTAACTGGATGGGGAACAAGAGAGCAAGGTGGTAAAGATAATTAGTAAAAGGATGAAGGCCATGAGATGGTAAATATTCGATATAAGAGGAATAAGTCCTAATATGGTGATGTATAGGATTAATCTCAAGGAAAGGAGTAAGGCAGTGAGGGAAGGACAATGAAGGTTAAACTCTCACTTGAAAGAAGTGGTCAAGAAGGAGGTTGTTAAGCTGTTAGATATGGGTATCATTTATCCAATTTCAGATAATGAATGGGTTAGACCAGTGTAATGTGTATCTAAGAAAGGAGGTATGATAGTAATGGAGAGTGAAAGTGGTGAAATGATCTTTACTAGAATTGTCAAAAGTTAGAGAGTGTGCATTGATTATAGAAATCTCAATAAGGTGACTTAAAAGGATCATTTTCCTCTTCCATTTGTGGATCAAATGATCAAAATAGTGGCTTCCCATACATTTTATTAACGAATATTTAGGGTATAATTAGATTTTTATCTATCTAGAAGATTATGAAAAGACCACTTTTACATTTCCTTATAGAACATTTGCCTATAGACAAATGCCTTTTGGGTTATGCACGCTCCAACAACTTTTCAAAGGTGTATAATGTCTATTTTTGTAGATATGATTGAGGACATAATGAAAATTTTTATGGATAATTTTTCAAATTTTGGAGACTCTATTAAGCATTACTTGACAAATTTGGAAAGAGTTCTTCAAAGATGTGAAGAGTCACACTTGTTTTAAACTGGGAGAAATGTCACTTCATGGTGCACAAGGGAGTAGTGTTGGGACATAAGATATTGTGTTAAGGTATAGAATTAGATAGAGCTAAGAAAGAGGTCATTGAGAAGCTTCCCATACTAGTTAATGTTAAAAGAATTTGAGCATTCTTAGGAAACGCATGATTTTATCGTCACTTCATTAAGGACTTCTCTTTAATTGTTAAACCTTTTACCAATCTTTTAGTTAAAGATGTGCCTTTTGTATTTGACGATAATTGTTTATATCCTTTTAACAAATTAAAAGGGGCATGAACTTTAGAACCAATATTAACATCTCTAGATTGATCATTACCATTTGAAGTCATTTGTGATGCTAGCGACCAAGTTGTGGGTTGTATGTTGTGGAAGGGCAAAAGGCTACATGCATTTTATTATGTAAGGAAAACATTAACAGAGCCCAACTCAATTACATTACGATCGAGAAGAAGTTGCTAGCAATGATGTTCACATGTGACAAGTTTCGGTCTTACCTTTTATGTAACACCCCACTCCCGCCGAACCCGAACCCGATATCGATCGTGATACCCGAATCCGTGCCCCTCGAGGGTGGCGTGTCACATCACTTAACACATCACTTAACAAAACTCGGTACATATTTTTTTTTGAAACACTTTACAC
>JAOTAY010000004.1:24273800-24304468 GCA_025629805.1 Erythroxylum baracoense
GCTTCTTAATTTTCCTAACTATATTTTTTATATGAATTTTAGGATAAGTTCAATTTCTCAAATCAGGTGCAACCTTATATGATGCAATAAATGCATGCACAATATAAAAATCAACATTATCATTTGTGCGAAAGCTATCTCAAAAGCAAAGACTGCCCAGAGGATGTAGAGGAAGGTGATTGGCAATGGTTGATTGAGAATAAATGGGAGACTCTAAATTTTAAGGTAAATTTAAAATTTAAGTACATTAATTTATTTTGTTAGTTTTTTTCTTTTATTAAAAATAAATTATTTATCAATGTATAGGAGCAAAGTGAAAGAAACACAAGTAATAGGAGAAATCAAAAGATGAAATCAGTTTCTGGTACAAAGTCGATTGTACAAATTGCATATGGGATGGTAATGTAAAATTTTGTTTACTTAAAATTAAAATTATATTTTTCTTAAAAAATAAGTTCCAATTAATCATTAATTTGCTTTGTCTTTTCTTTGTCTTTTTTTCTTTTTAGAAAGATAAAGTTTCTGATGAGTGGCCTAATATTGTTAAAGTTTGGAAGGTATCATGACAAAAGCCAAATAGAACTTGGTCTGTTCCAAATGGAGAAGAAATTATGGTATGAAATTTATAGTCAAATTAGATTTTTTAAATAAAATTTAATATTATTACTTAATTTTCAAATTATATCTAAATATGCAGAATAAGCTTCAAGAAGAGGGAGAGAAAAATAAAGAAAAGATTTCGTCTGCAGCTCTACCACTCGTTGAGCATTTCGGTCTTGTCCTAGAAAGAAAGTCAAGCTACCTATTCACACAGTTTAGGTGTTAAAGGGATAACATTAAAGTCAAGCTAAAGCTGAGGCTGCAAAGAAATATGCAAGTGATTTAGACGATGAAGTTGCAATACTTACTGAAATCACAAAAACACAAAATGAAAAGCTTTCGCACCTATTGAAAGCACAAAATGAGAATATTCAAGCTCAGGATGCAACTATTGAGAAGCAAGCTATAGAAATGAAACAAATTTCAGTTGCTTTTGCACATTTGGAAAATACTTGAGTAATTCCTAGTTTGTTACTCAATTCTTCTACCTTAGTTGAAGATCCATCAACTATCACAACATCAAATGCCCCAACTACTCGTGTAAGTTTATAAATTTATAAAATCTAGAATAGTTAGTATCACTTCTTATCAATATCATTATATTATTATAAAATGTTAGCACTGAATTTATAGCTTAATATTTTATAAACAAATTAACTAATTTTATTTTTATTTATTTTGCAAGAAACAAATCAACAGTGAACTTCATCACGAAGAATAGCCAGAAAATTTTACCTTAGCGAGTTTTAGCTTAAATTAGTATGTAGTAGTTTGAGATAATTGTAATAAATAATTTTCTTGGATATTAAATTTTCCAATTTTATATATTGGAAATTATAATTTATTACATTTTGTGATTTTTATATATTTTATATGTACTAATAATTTTTATTTGCTTGTCTAATAATATCTTGACACTAAAAATCTGTATCATTTGTGACAACTTCTATTTTTTGGCCACCAATGCAAAATTTTTTATCGATAAAGTAATTAAATTGTAAATTTTAATAATATTATTTGTGACGAACACGAACACATTAGTGATAAATTAATTGCAACATATATTATTTATTTAGTGACAACATTATTGTAACATATAACCTTCATACTTGTGACAAAATCAGTAAAACAATATAGCCACTGATGCAAATTTCTTTTACAGCTAATGTAATTTTGTTGATGAATTGATAGTTTATTTGTGATAATAATAATCACTTTAGTGATAATACGTTTTGTAAGAACCAATTTTCATTTTTTTGATGAAATGATGTTGACACTTTTTTATTAAATTATTAGTGATCAAGAAGTAATGGACACTGATAAAACAATTATTAGTGACAAATGTTTTGTCACTATTTATAATTATTTTAGTGACGATAGTGTTGTAACAATAAAATAAAGTACTGTTACGACTTTATTCATCACTACTTTATATTATTTGTGTCGACAAACTTGTCATAAATATGTAAAGTTGTTGTGACCATATATTGTTGTCACACATTCCCTAGGTTTTATTGTCAACACTTTTGTCACAACATAATTAAGTTTTGCTACGACTTAATTTGTCACTACTTTATATTATTTGTGACGATAAACTTGTCATAATTATGTAAAGTTATTATGATCATATAATTTTGTCACAAATGTCACAAGTTTTAGTTACAATATTTGTGTCACTAATGTGTTGCATAATTGTGATCGTTTCTTAAATTAGTCACTATTTCAGTAGTGAAGGAGGTATTTGTGACGGGAGGTGGCGACTTCAAATATTGGACACTATTAATAATAGTTACTAATATTACTGCTTTTAGTGACAACTTTTACTTTCACTAAAAATACAATTTCTTGTAGTGATTTGCAAGAAATGTTTTTCACAATACAATGCATGTATATAATAATGCTGGTATTAAAAGATGTGTTATGAATGAACAATCCTCTTTGTGGCACTAAAGATTATGGCACATTTCCCTTGAAAGAATTAAAAAATTAGTGAATGATGGAGTACTTAATACTCTGATTTTACTAACTTTGATGTTTGTGTGGACTGTATAAAGAGAAAGCAGACCAACATGACAAAAAAAGGTGCTAAGAGGAGTTCAGACTTATTAAAGATCATACATACAGACATTTATAGTCCAAAATAGACTTTTATGGTCAGAAATACTTCATCTTATTTATAAATGATTACTCACGATATATGTTCCTGTACTTGCTTCATAACAAGAATAAAGCATTAGATGCCTTTGAGGTATTTAAAATGGAAGTAGAGAGACAATGCGGTAAGCAAATAAAGATCGTGAGATCATATAGAGGTGGAGAATTTTATGATAGATACACTAAGGATGGACAAGCACCTGGTCCATTTGCGAAGTTTCTTCAGAAGCATAGGATAATAGCTCAATACACTATGCATGGGTCTCCAAACCAAAATGGTATAGCAGAAAAAAGAAACCAACATTATTAGACATGATGTGAAATAAGCTTAGCAGCTCTAAGCTTTCTAAATCCTTATAGATTGAAGCTCTTAAAACGACAGTGTATATATTAAATCAAGTTCCAACTAAGGTTGTTTCAAAAACACCATTTGAGTTATGGAAAGGTTGGAAGCCGAGTTTGCGACATATACACATTTGGGGATGCTCGTCTGAAGTAAGAGTTTATAATCCACAAGAAAAGAAGCCGAATCCAAGGACTATAAGTGGGTATTTCATTAGATATGCTGAAAGGTCTAAAGGGTACAAATTTTATTGTCCGTCTCATAGTACTAGGTTTGTGGAATCAAGAAATGAAAATTGCCTTGAGAATTACTTGATCAGTGGGAGTGATCAATCTCGAGACTTAGTTCTTGAGAAGGATGATGGTGAAATGTAAACTCCTATTTTAAGTAATAGATTGATTGTCATTTATAGCATCCCTCAAAGTCAAATGGGTGTTGAACAACCAATCATTGAAGTTCCATAAGCTGTTGATGACAATCTAGTAGATCCAATTTTTCAACAATCATTAGAGGTTGTTGAGCAACTAGTTGTACAAGCTCCTCCTCAGGAGGGCGCTAATACAACATTAAGAAGATCCACTAGAGATAAGAAATTAGCTATACCTAGTGATTACATTTTGAATCTACAAGAAGCTGACTATAATATTAGAGTCGAAAATGACCCTAAAACGTTTTTATAAGCCATAAGTGGCAGTGAATCTCAATTATGGTATACAATGACATGGTAGATGAGATGAATTCTATGACATCTAACAAAGTCTGGGATCTTGTTGAGTTGCTTAATGGTGCAAAAGTCTTTAAGACAAAAAGGAACTCAGTAGGCAACATTGAAAGATATAAAGCTAGATTTATTGCCAAACGATTTACTCAACAATAGGAAATCGATTACATAGAGACCTTTTGTCCTGTATTTAAGAAATATTTCTCACAAGTGATTATAGCATTGGTTGTCCATTTTGATTTGGAACTACATCAAATAAATGTAAAAACAACAATCCTGAATGGAGATCTAGTGGAAGAAGTTTATACAAAATAACTGGATTGATTCTCCTCTAGTGATGGTGAATGTTTGGTGTGCAAGCTTAAGAAATCCATATATGGATTGAAAAAAGCCTCCCATCGATGGTATTTGAAATTCCATAATATAATATCTTCATTTAGTTATGTAGAGAATATCATGGATCAATGCATATATCAAAAAATTAATGGGAGTAAAACTTGTTTTCTTATTCTATATGTGAATGATATTCTTCTTGCCACCAATGACAAGGGTTTGCTATATGAGGTAAAACAATTTCTTTCTAAGAATTTTGATATGAAGGATATAGGTAAGACATCTTATGTTATTGGCATTTAGATCCATAGGGACAGATCTCAATACATTTTGGGTCTATCCCAAGAAATCTATATCAATAACGTCTTAGAGAGATTTCAAATGAAAGATTATTCACCGAGTATAGTACTTATTGTGAAGGGTGACATGTTTAATTTGAAAAAATGCCCAAAAAAGGAGGTTGAAAGAGAACAAATAAAAAATATTCCATATGCTTCTGCAGTGGGAAGCCTAATTTGTGCTCAGGTTTATACAAGACCTAACATTGCCTACTATGTGCTCAGGTTTGTACAAGACCTAACATTGCATTTGTTGTTAAAATGTTGGGAAGATATCAAAGTAACTCAGGTACTGACCATTGGAGAGTTGCCAAAAAGGTGATGAGGTAACTTCAAGAGACCAAAGCTTACATGTTTATGTATAGGGGAACTAATGATCTCAAGGTAGTTGGCTACTCAAATTTGAACTTTGCTTATTGTGTTGATTCACAAAAGTCAACATCTAGATATGTGTTTATGTTTGCTAGTGGAGCCGTATCCTGGAGGAGTTCGAAGCAAACTTTGATTGTTACTTCTACCATAGAGGCTAAGTTTGTTTCTTATTTTGAGGCTACCTAACATGGTGTATGGTTGAAGAGTTTCATATATGGGCTTAGAATTGTGGATTCTATTTCTAAGCCATTAAGAATGTACTGTGACAATTCATTTGCAGTTTTCTTTGCCAAAAGCAACAAGAGTGGTAGTCGAAGTAAACACATTAACATTAAATATTTGTCCATTAGGGAACATATCAAAGAGAACAAAGTGATAATTGAACACATTAGCACTGAATTAAAGATTCTTGATCCCTTAACAAAAGGCATGCCACCAAAGAGTTTTAAGGATCATATTGCTAGAATGGGACTCAGTTCCATTATGTGATTTATTGTATGTACTTTCACAAAACTCTTATTAATTTTGTTGTTTTCTCATTCTGGTGTACGCATTTTTTATTTTGATAATAACACATATTATCGACCTATAATAAACATATAGGTTTATTCATCTAGTTAAAGTAGAATACGAAATAAGATGCAGCATAATACATGGAATATAATACTCACATTTAGAGGACTTATCGCCACGATTCGTGCATTTAGTTTCTTTAATTGAGTAGAGGTTTCATGACTTTTAGCTTACATCTACGACCCAAGTGGGAGACTATTGTCTGTTAGTTATCCAATAGTTTCACCATTGTGATGGGTCATCTCTGTTAGTTTTATTTTGAAACCTCACGACTTTCCACTATGAACCGTCTTCTCTACTTGTTGTTTTAATGGAAGACAACAGGGAGTATAAAAACCGTGAAATAGTATTAGGTCTTTAGCTTGACATTTTTTCTGCAATCATCATTTGATTGAATTTGCTAAAAGCATAGAAGAGTCCTCTCACCCATTTGAATCTCATCGTCAATGGCAAGAAGTATGAGATTAAAATTCTGCATTTCCATTTTTATTGTAATAGGCATGTATATGGTTTAAATTCATGTCTAACATATTCATCTATATTCAACTTGATTTATTTAATAAATTTGAGCTTGGATACAAGAAATTCAGGTGTGTTTCAATTACTCTAATTCAAATTTAGTTAATATTAAGTATGGATTTGATATGAGTATATATTAAATAAACAAGACATAATATGTATTTAATGTACTACTAAAAAAATTTAAGATAAGAATCCACCAACATTAATAGTTTTTAAGAAATGAAAATCTTCATTAGAAAATATTGGCTGGAGCATATTAAAGGTGCAATCTAATGAATGCATCCTTAATTATAGTATATTTATCTTTAAATGCCGTATAAATTTAAAATGTAAAGAAGAATATTTTGGATTTGATTACTCGAGTGATGTAGAAGTGACAATTCTTTTATCAAATATGCTAAAAGTATAGATACAAGTATGCATTCTAGTGATAGGTAGGGGCGAAGGCTAAAGGTATTGTTATACTTAACGCCTAAAAACAATTTTGTTACCCTCCTCACATGCATTTACGTTAACTAGCAGCGATTATTCACATACGAAACACTAATTTAGCTTATATGCCGTTAATATCTAGTTGGCAATTAACAATGGTTCTTGTGAGATTAATAGAAAAAAAGTCTTTTTAGTTCCGAATTAAACACTCCGATAGCTCCTAGAAACTGCTGGCCATGCGTCAGACATGGTGATGTACCGCTTTGTTTAAGATTGTCCGATATTTCGATAGCATTTGAACCCTTCTGATTTGACCGTTTCTATAACACTAGAAAAATAAGTGTTATTAGTATATGCATAATGCATGAGGATTAGTATATATTTAATTAGGCTAATTGTGCTTGTTCTTCTGATTCACCAAGAAAAAATGGTCCCTATTTGGGCAAAGTCTTGGGTAGATTATTGTCAGAAAAGTGCGACTAGGACTAATAAAGTTATCAAAAGTTAATGGCCGACAGCTAATTAAACAAACAGATACTATGTTCTACCGGTTATAGTATAGTTAAATTTAATAGACCTATTCTGCGATTTGGCGTCAAACAAGTGTTGTGTGGTTGTGCATATCACACCGATAGCTATCAAACAAAGTCATGAACCATGAATGCATGTTAATGATTTTATGACAACAGAAATTTGAGATGAGACGGGAGAGACGACTTGCTATGTTTGGTTAAATTTTCTCCACAAAAATACTAACTATGTTTAAAAGTTTGTGATTGTAGATGCCATTAATTTGTAAGAAACTATGAAGTGACATAAGCAAATTAATGCGAACCCTTTAAATCACCCTAAGGATGAGCCTCACTGTTTAGTCTTTCCTTTATTAAGATTAAATAAATGTCTCCCTTAAGAGGAAAACAAATATATTGAATCCTGATTATCCGGACAATATTTATTGGTTGTTAATCATGATAAGCTTTTCATAATTCATAAAAAACCATATATTGAAAAGGAGAAACCCAAAACCTTGTTGGAGCATTAGTAGTGGATAAAGAAAGCAAAAAGTAATATACAATAATGTTTTCTCTTAAAAGTGGTTTATTAGAAGTTGGAATTGAGATTTTTCAAAACATGAAATTTGTCACTCAAGATGGAAACGAGTTGAATTCAAAAAATATCATGTATGGAGGCATTAGTTGGATCAACCTCGTCTTGTTTGGCTGGTTGTCCTTGAAACCACCATACATGTTGAAAAGGAATAGGACAAGGCTAATTAATTTCATTTACATCATTTTCTATTAATTGGTTTTTGGATTTTGGATTTCATTCTTTACAATATCAAAACTAGTAAAACAAGTTAATGTTGGCTTTCTACGTATCAAGAACTTGGAAAAATATCATTATCCATAGTATAAAAGAAGTACGACCAAAAGTTGAGCCCCCCAAAAGGCCCTGTGAATGGAAGAAGCACCAAATCACTTCCCCTATGCTCCCCTTGCGCAACTCTGACGCAATGGTACTACTAACCGAGGATTCGAACTCGTGACGTGAGGCGACTTAGGCCGAAATCTGGTGGCTCTGATACTAACCGGGGGACTCTGAAGGGCACACAAGGAAAGTATGATAACCAACTAGCTAAAACAACACCTTTGAATAGACCATCGACTAACTAAAGTCAGATTGTAGGCTACTGTAGTATTTGGTAGACTATTGTGGAACAACATAGGAAACTTGTGACTATCGATAAGTTCCAGGTATGATGGCGGAGACGCAAAGCCCTTCTCTCCACAGGCACACAACTCTTAGCTTTCCTCTTAGGAACCTTACACTCTCACAACTCCTTTTCCCCTTTTGAAACAATAGTCGCAACAGTACTTACACTCTTTTCCCATTAAACTCTAATCTCATAGCAGAATTGTTTTATGCAGTCATAGATTGTCTTATACTTTCTGATACACAAGATCCTTATAAGAGGTGAGTGTAGAGCATACTTGTCTCTGTATAATAACAGATAGTAACATTACTCAAGACTTAAGTTTTTAGGAGAGGGAGAACTTAGATAGAATGGAAACACACAAACTACTATTCATTGAAATCAAACGTTCAACTTTTACCTATTTCTTCCTATTTCTGCCTCCTTACAATGGAAGAGGAGCCTTGCTTTTATAGGTGAAGCAAGGTTAGAAGAGTAAAACAATCAAAGTACACACTGATTACAACTTTTAAAAAGAAAACAACTATAAGTACAATCATCACACCTTTCACAAAGGTACTTTGAAAAAGCAAACAACTTTTTAAACAGCAAACAGTATGATGATAAAAAGGAATATTACATAATGGTTTGTGGGCCACAAAGATTTTCTATCATCAAAAGACACAGAAAGGAAAGCACCTAAAAAGACGAGTCCTATGGAATCCAATGCATTATTTGTCACTTAATGGTCCATGTCATGTTTGCAAATTAGATGGAGAGTTTGGATTACTTCAGCTATCAGTATCATTTTAATATGTCTTTTATCGCTTACTGTGACTAAGCTCACATGTGTGAAGTTTATGCAGGAATTGATTTAACTCATCTTCATTAGGATTGTAATTATCATCATTAGGGTTTTGAACATCCTGAAAGACTTAGTTAAGAGGCTGAGAAGGTCCTGTAAGGTTTGAGACTGATTCTTTTATGTCATATTGAGGACTATTGAGACCTGGTATGATAACATCTGGTGCTTCTGGTTTACCAGGAACAAATTCACTTGGATAAGGTCCAATAGAGGAGGAAATGATCGGTGTATTAGGAAAATGATTTATCTCTTTGAGAAAATCTCTAAAAGATTGGAGCAGATTGTCTTGATATCGTGGCCAACATAATGAAGTATGATAAAAATGGACATGGAGTTTAGTGTAAAGGGCTCCAATATATGTTTCACGATTTGGAAAATAAAGGATGAAGAAACAATGAGTATATTGTCATCTAACAGAAGCATTCCATAGACGATGTTATGATATTACCATAGAACATTATTGCTTCCATTGATCTAATGGTTGAAACCATTCAAGAAATGTCCATAACAAAGACCTTTCATTGTTCATGTCACAGAGATGTTGGTAGAATTGAAGAGGGGATAAGGTGATGACACAAGCATAGAGGGCAGAAAGTGCCCAAAGATACTATAATGTGTTTTCAAAAAGAGGGTCATGAAGAAAAGTCATATTAAGGTAAGGTGCTTTAAGGTTGAACATTGTGGGACTACTAAGAGAGTTAGTTTCACTAAGGAAATGATGCAAATAATAAAATAAACTCATATGAGTAAGTGAGGCAACTTCAGAAACATTAGTAGATGTACTAGCAATGGGAGGAAAATATTTTTTTATGGCAAAGAGGGTTTGATGAGCCATAAGAACTTGACAATCAAAGACTTTAAAAGATAAAAGGTTTGAGAAGAAGATACCTCCCTGAAGAGGAAGAAGATATTTATATTGAGAAAAAAGAAAGAAAATATTTGGAGGCCATGGTGGATTTTGTCTGAGAAAATTAGATAAACACGAAATGTAAGCTACCATGTATGCTATGAACTCACGAATGTAATTAACAATTCTGAGGAATTGTTGCGTTTGTTTTATAGCGAGATTTTGATCAGGAAAGTATAACAGCTCTTGTGCAATATGTGGACCAGGCTGGTAGAATCCATCTTTGAAATGCATACCCAAAAATTCAATCTTCTTTGTACTAATAATGCTTTTAGAGGCTAAAAGCATGATGCTATACTGTTTAGTAAGATCTAAGAATTGCTAAAATAAAGCCTTATATTCTTCATGGGTCTTTGAGAACAAGAGAATATCATCAATGTAGATGATTGCACTATTGAGGATAGGCTCATAGATCTTGGTCATGGTTCTTTAAAATAATGATAAGCCCAAATAGCATAACAGTCCATTGGTATTGTGCATTGGGAATATAGAATGCAGTTTTGTACCGCTCAGTTGGGTGAACACTCAATTGCCAAAATCTAGCTTTAAAATCAAAATTGGAAAAGATAACAGCTTCTTTTAAAAATAGTATCTGAGTACTGATCTTTGGGAGACGAAACTTTTCATCTTGTAGGAATGCATTCAAAGGCTTGTAATTAATCACCAATCTCTTTTTACCGCGCTTTTGCTCTAAACGTTTGTTCACATAGAAAGGCTGGCAAGCCCGATCTGACTTTGTAGGCTCAATGAGTCCTTGCTTCAGAAGGATAGCACACTCATCTTCGTAGGATTGATATCCTCATTCTTTTTGAAAGGTAGACTTATGAAAAAGTCAGCATTTTCCTTAAGAGGATATGGATGAGAAAATTGTGCATATGATTCAGGACAGTAGTCTAATAGCTTATATTGCAATGAGGTATAAAGTGTAGAAACTTGAGAAAGTTAAAACACATTTTTTACTTCAGTGTAGGGACTATAAAATGATCGATACCTGAGTCCTGTGGGTAGGATCTGTAAAGGTGAGGCTTTGCTGTATACGTTCATACCAATGAGAATATTTAGGCTAAGTGGATTGCTGCCAAACACTTTAATCCAAACTGTACATTATGGAAGAATCGTATCCCGATCTTTCTCTTTGTAGTTAACCCAATCTTGAATGAATTGCTATCTGCAATAGGAAAGTAGTCATCATGTAAGGTCCATGCCTCAGAAGGTAAAATGTTGGGCTTCATAATCGTACGGCTGGATCCAGTATCCATAAATCCAGTAGCTTTGATGAGGCGATCATATTTGTCTTGTTAGAAGAGTTGGATCTGGACATACGATTGTTGGACTAAAGTACGATCTAATTTCATACAGGTTTGCTGTAGCATATATAGTCATCCCTTAAAGAAATAGAGGAATCAAAGGATTCATTTTCAGAGGTCATAACAGAAACATCAAACTTAGTGTCTTCATCTTCAGTGGATTGATCCTCAATAAGATCTTCAAAGTTATTAGAAGAATGAATAGGCAAAATTAATTGCATTTGCTTCAATACCTGGACATCTTTCTTGCTTTTGTGAGGACAAGTTCGTGCAAAGTGTCCTGGTTGTCCATAGAGAAAACATCAATCAACTTTCTGATAATGATGGGATTTCTTTTTGAAAAATTGAACAAACTTTCGTTTTGTTCCATCTTTTCTCGCATAAGTTTTCCTGAAGGGCTTGTAACCTTCCATTTGTATGTAGAACTTTCGTCGATGATAGACATGATTATGATGAGATTTCTTCTTGTTGCTACAACCACAGTTCTTCTTGTCTTTGCACTTAATCTGAAGATAAGGCTTCTTGCAAGCCTGTTTAAGAAGTGGACTACCTTTAACGATATTCTTGAATAAGGCATGTTGATCACAAAGCTTATTAAAAGAGGCTAAAGCAAGCTGGTAGATTTCTACAAGAGATATATTAGCAATATCCCTTTATAAAGAAACAGCAGTCCATTGTAGCTCTGGTTGCAGTTGATCTGGAAGGGATGAGATAAAAATATATCGAAGATTAACATCATTCCATCCATTCAAAAGATAATACATTTCCGTCATACGTTGAAAATGCTTCTGTAAATCTCGCTTGTCAAGTGAACAACATTTCATTGCAAAATACTCCTAGCATATCTGCTTATCTATAAGCTGAAAGTCACCAATGAATTTCTTATGAATTATTCGAAGAAGAGCTCTAGCTATGGTGACTTGGATATACTGAAGTCTTCGATAGTTGTCAATACTTTGCCATCATTCTCACAAAGTACCAGTGAAACGAGAAGTAAACTCAAACAAAATATCCTGTAAAGAATTATACGGTTAAGTCATTTGAAGATCTATCCATGCACCAAATTCATATAAGCGATCTCTCCATAAAGTAAACCAAGGTCCTGGAGTAGGCTTGGTCTGTGCAGCTAGTTAAGTTGGTGCTGCTTATGGTGCTAGTACAGGTCTGAAAGGTTTAGTACTTATAGATTCTACTTCACTTATCTTTGGTTCAGCTTCAGTAGGCTTAGACATAATCATCAGAACTTGTGTTAAGTATAATAGTAAAGAAGACAAGCTAGGTTGAATGGCATCCACAGAATGGACAAGTGGAACAACAGAAACCCATACCACAAATTCCATTCTGCAGATTCTTGTAGAAGTAGCCATAAACATACCCACAAAGAACATGCTTTTCTGCAATACGACATTTGATATCATTTTTCTTTCAAATTTGCACTTATTTCCGTAATAATTTCTGACGCATATACATTAATTTATTTTTAAACGAGTAAAAAATATGATGTTTATTTGACTATAAAATATTTCAATTTCTCGGATTAAAACTCTATTGAAATTTAATTCATTTAGAGAATTATTAAACATCTAAATTATTTTAAAAACAATATTAAAAGTTGTAAAGAATAAAAATTATCCATCTTTTCATTAATTTAATTTTGAACACAAATAATTAAGAAGTTGTATTTCACAAATTGCGTACTATAACGCATATCTTATATTTTTATAATACATTTTCTTGACTAATATTAGTTTAGAAAAGGACCCTAAAACACAAATTAAATAATCTATGACCCCATTTATAAATTCATTTCATATCAATGGACCTAATCTTAATTATCCCTTTTAACTTTGTGAAATTGAATTATATATTCACGACAAAGATAAGGATCAGCTAAATCTGAAGGATAAGGTGAAGTAACAAATAGTATTATGTACGAAAATTGTAAATTTTATACGAGAACTTTAAATATGTCTTAAAATACTTCATTTTGAAAATCAAAAATATTTTAATAATTATATATGTTTATGTTTTAAATTAATCTTTTATGGTTTATTACTTATGAACTATTATTTGAAGGTTATGAATATTGCAATTTTTTAAATTTAAAATATAAATTAGGTATAATGTTTATGTTTAATAATCAATATATCATTTCTCATATTTTTCGGAACCAAAGTTTCCACCTTTTTTAGCATTTTCAGTAAGTACTTTTTCTTTTGTATAACCTCCTCTAATGGTTAAGTAGAGCCATGCATAATCAACATTAAGCCACTACTTCGTGTTGTTTAAAATTGGAACCATGCATGAAGTGAAAATAATTATTATTTTACTTATGATAAAAAATGAAATTTGTAAGTTAAACTTTTATACATATCTTATATCAATCTTTTTAATGAATAGTCAAATCATTCTAAAACTGCATTTAAGTTATTTTTTTACAAATTTATGTATTTAAAACCTTAATTGATAGTTGCACACAAAAAGTTCTGTCAGAGGATATAATACAACTTTCTATTGTTAAAAAATCCCCATTTGTATAACTCGGTTTAGTAACTACTTTGAGACTATTTCATTTTGTTTAAGTGAGTGGAGTATTAAAAACTAGTTATTAGTTTATTATAACTAAATTCAATTTAAAAGATCTCCAAAATAATTAGATTAAAATGTATAAGAAAATAAAATTTAATACTTACAAAATTTAAGAGAAAATATGTTATAAAGATTCAACTTATTATGTCAAATCACATAAGTAAGATTAGAGTAGCTTTTGGAAAAATATGAATTGAAGTAAAAAAAGATCTACCCTGTAATTCTTAGTACCTTTTAGTGTTAAAACACTATTAATATTATAGACAAAGAATCATAGAACAAAAGCAAACTGTTCAGTGAGATAAGTTTCAACAGGTAGTTGTGTAAATTGACTACCAATATTACTTTCATGAATTTAAATCTCATACAGAATAAAGTATAACCTATCTTCAATTGGTGAAAGAACTCACAAGACTAACTTTATGTTGAGTGAAAATAATTTTTAGATATGAAATTTGCAAGCTACTATTAATTTATATAATTTGTATTGATATAGGAGGAGTTTAAAAAATGTTTAAGTCTCTTCGAGAAGGATGTTGGAAAATTAGGGCAGAATTCCACTTTGCATGCATCGAAATAATAACGAAATCTTTTCATTTTAATTTTTCGAAAGTCAAAATTACTTTAAATTTTATAAAATGATTAAGACAAAATATAATAAATCATAAATCATAATTTGTATCTTATTGTAAAGCTTGATCCTTTTCTTGTCACTTCTCTCGAACTTTTTTTTAAATTGACTTATTTCAACAACCATAGTCACACAAATGTCTAACTTCTAACTGTATCTCATAATGCAATGAGAAAACTCTGTAACTATTACAAAGAGATTTAGGCAAGAAGTGATCTCTTAGAGCCTAAGCCTATTTACGATAAGTATTGGATTTTTTAGTAATTTAATTGAAATAAAATTTTAATTTTAATTAAACTTTAATTATAATTATAATTAATACTAATTAAATATTAATTGAGTTCAAATAAGATTCAATACCTTATATTGGTCCTTGTTTATTAAATATCTTATATTTAATCATAAATTTTTTCAAACTTTATAATAAAATCCAAAACTTCTTCTCTCTCTTCAACTCATTCTTTGTGCATGACCCATTAGGTTCTTAAATATTTTAATAATGGATATAAATTATAACCCTAAATCGTATTTAAGGTTACATAAATTAACCTCCTTTAATCTATCTTTAATTATCTAATTAAACAATTTATGTCCATATATCAAAATTAGCATTTAACAGCATGTTATGACCACCTGAATATTTAGAAATATCAAAGTAATTTTGACTAACTGTTTCGTGCTTGTTTTTTTGTATAATTAAATCGTTTTATTATATAATATTCCGATTATATGTAAAGCATGAAAAATTTTCTACTTTATTTAAGTTCATTCATACCAATTCTTCACTATTAGCAATTGATTTAATTAATGACATTATAAACTAATTTACAAAGTGTCATTTTATCTTAGTTAAAGATTTCCCAAATCAATACTAATAGAGAATAAAGATACATTACCTCTAATTATTTTAGGGTAATAAATCCTATATTAATCACTCAACCACCTTTATATAATTCATGCTATATCCGATAATTACTGACTGAGCTACCCTTGGCTAGCAGGACCGGCCCTGGGCATGGGCAGGGCAAGCACCCACACAGGGCCTATCTTTATAAATGATAAAATAGGGCTTATTTTTATTTTTATAAAAAATAAAATGAAACAAAATAAGGCCTACTCTTGACTTCATAAAAAACAACAAAAAGGTCTATATTTTGTTTATTTTTATTCTTTATGAGGGTCCAAAAATAGGTAAAAATAAGAAACTTTTTTTACTTTGCCCAGGACTTATAAAATATCAGGAACGTCACTATTGGCTAGAATCTATTATATGTAGTATAGAAACATAACAATCCCTGTTCCAGATATTTTTATTTTTAAGAAGATAAAAGGATGTTAATTAATTATAAGATGAAACTAAGGTTTATACAAACAAGAAGTTAGCATACAAGCGATTACAAGTACCCGCGTACAATAATAGTCACATGTAGAGGGATTTTACATAATTAAAAATAACCTTAGCCTTTCCTTTTCACAACCAGACATGTGTCCTTTGTAACTATTGCTCTTTGGTGAGCTTTAACCAGATAACTCCTTGCTTATCCATTCCTGGGGGATTTCATTATTACATGTTGAATCTGGAGCTACAAATGTAGTCCCAATCTTCCATGAGCATTAGAGCATTTGTTATTACGCTACTATTTGGTGCATTCTCCACTCAACATGGCTCTGGTAAGTGTCCTATTTAAACTGTGCTTATGGCCACACTCTACATGTTTACCTTGCATGATGTGAGTCTGGCGCCTATTAGGAGAGCTTTCATATCATTCATCTATACAAAGGTGCAAGGATTGCACTGTTAGATGTAGTTGGTGCTTCACTATTTGAAGCTGCATGCTATTTTCCAGTTGTTGCGGTAACACTTGGTTAGTCTTGGAAAAACTTTGGAAGGTTCTTTTTTTCCTTTCACTCCATCCTGAATGTACAATATTCCCTAATGCTATTCTAGTTAGCATTAAGTCATATTTTCTCAAAGATTGTTAACGGGAAAGCTAGTTTCTACCAGGAAGGCTAGTTTCTCCTTGCTATAAGTTATCCCTTGTGACGTCCTTATTGGATAACCATCAAACTCGCTTCCAAATAATTTGGAGAAATTATGGAGGAAAAATAAGTTTCATTAGATTCAGGTTATTCACTGCACGTGATACAGGTTAAAGAGATACCAAGATATTTCCTTATTCTATCCTTAGTATTCAACTTATCCTGATATGCTAACAATAAATACAAGAAACCTCTAGTTTAGCATACTTATGCCAAACCAATGAGTGCTATCTAACACGTGATTTGTGCTCTCTTAAAAGGTCTTTATATTAAGAATTGGTGAAAAATAATTTTTAGATATGAAACATACAAGCTGCTGTTGATTTACATTTGTCTTGCTGTACGAGATTAAAAAAATGCTCTCCTTGAGAAGGCTAATATACTACTTATGAGTGACTAATAAGAACTTAATTTAAGCGATCTAATATTTTTCTTCTAAGATATAAATAATAGATTTTTAAACTTAGACTATACTAATATTTTGACTACTTAAGATTGAAAAAGGTTCGTTTATCAAACTCTAGACATAAATGATAAACCAGGGAATCGTGTACCGTGGATAAGGTAAAACCTATCAACTGGACATTCTGAGCTGAAATGACCCCCGATGCTTTCCTGACATGCTAGTTCGGGTTAAATGACGTACACGTAAAAACCCTTTGCAGGACTCTTAATCAGCGTGCCCAAGTTGAAGATCAAAAAGCAGGGGAAAAAAAAAAGGAGAGGAAGGAGAAGAAAATGATTGCCAGTACCGTCTAGGCCAAGTTTTACTTTTCGTGGTTGATAGAGTACGAATTCAAATGCAAATGGGAAAAAAAAAAGGGAGAGTACTGTTGAAGAATAGAGATGCTGAGGTAGATTTTTGACATAAAATACAACTTGACGCTATGATTACATATTACTAGTGGAAGAGTAGAAGGGTTACGAGGTTGACATATTCGACTTTAATTTTCATCCTCAGGGTGGGATTATGATGGAATCCAGGAAGATTGTGCCAAAGACACTTTGTTTCTCCACCACATTAGTGGTCAACACCCCATGGGAAACCATTTTATTTTCCCTCCATCAAAGCTTCTTCACTATTAACGAACCAAAATCAGGCGCTAGCTAGAGTATGTATTCAGCTTTTCCAATCTCATTCTAAGCAGGGTTGATTTTCTTCTTTTGGTGGTTTGTAAGGAATAATTCATTACTTGGTGAGCTTGCTTGCTTACAAAATTTGAATGCAAACAAGTCATGGATATATGCGTTGGTTGAAAAAGTTTGATAAAAGAGAGATAATTCTTAATTAACAGTTTTGTATTTGCCTTTCACCTTTGGTTGGTCGATATAGATATATAAGATGTAATTCGAAGTACATGCAAACATTTTTTAGTTAAATACTATCGTATCACTACGTTAAAAGAAGATTACTAAATTTTTAGAATGATTCTGTTTGATTTCTGAATGAAACCTGAAAATCATAAAGACTTCCAAGTCATATTCTTGCAGCATATCATGGATATTGTTTTAAGTGTTTTAAAATGTCGCTGTGAACTGGAAGGGGCAAAATTGAGGAGGCATTAGATATCCATGGACGTAAAATACTGAAGTGAAGCACAGCAACACATTGTCTTCAAAGTTCTTACACCACCAAAAAGTTAAAACCAAGTGGATAGAATGAAAAGAAACAGTACTTTGTAAGAGGTGAACAGTTCCAACTCCTATTGTTCCTGTCAATAGGGAAATGGAATCCCTGTTTGAGATCAGGAATCCTTGTTGAGCTCTTAGATTCTTAGATCATAACATCTAATACAGGATAGTATAAAGGATTTGACTCTGTTCCAATTACTCTGTTTCAACCTTGTTTTATGAAATCTTATTTATATTTATATGGAGTCTACATAAATATATGGATGAGATTTAATGAATCATGATAGGAATATTATAACTAGTATACGATAGGAATATCATAACTGGTACAAAAAATTTGATACGTGTATTATAACTAGTATACGATAGGAATATCATAACTGGTACAAAAAATTTGATACGTGTATGCTGATGTCATGAATAAGAACATCATAACTGGTACAAAATATCTGACACATGAATGCAGATGTCACGGATGTCTTAGGTCGGAAAACGTTCAGCTACAAAAGCCGGTAGAATTCAGTCATCCAACGAGTTGACTGACACCTTCGTATCAGGTCATTAAACCTCAAGTTGATACAATTCCTAGCAGCACATACACTCGAGAGATCAATAACACTTGTCACATCTAGAATTGAGGCTTAAAGGATTTTCTAGACATGACATCTTAAACTTGCACGAACTAGCTGCACTCTACTCTAATTTTTTTCTTGGGTGATGATGTCATTTATCATTTTATTGGCATGCTGGAATAAGAGTTAGCCCATTTGATTGGATAGTCTAACTTGATGGTTGGATTGTACTCGTCCATTAGAAATCCTTGTACTCACCTCAAACATGGGCCCAAACTTGCATCTCAAAGACTAGATGACCCAGATTACTAGAACTTTGTATACGTTGTTGCTACTTCCACATCCAAGAATTACCAAGGTCAATTTGAACAAATACGAAATAGAAAGCAAAAAGCAAAGAAGTAACACGTTTGTTTTATTATAGCAATTTATGGAAGAAGTTGGTAAAATTAGAGGAGAGTGTTACTTTGTTGACTCTTTCTTACCTCCTCCTCCTCCTTTTCTTATGGACAATTACTTCCCCGACGTCAAAAGCAGCAACCTCGATTTTAGATATTTCACTTCGTTTCCCTTTGATGCGTGTTCTTCTTTTTATTTTCTTTTTTACATGTTGGTATTTATTTGGAAATGATACACTAAATTTCAATAAGAATCAAATTCTGAATTGGAATGGAGTTATATCACTACAACAGATAAGCTTTTTTGCAACGAAACTAAACGTCACTAAACACTTGAAAATCGTCGCAAATTAGAATTTGCGACGAAAAATAGTTGTCATCCCAATCGTCGCTGAATTCCGGTAGCAAAACATCTGCGACGTTTTTGTGAAATCGTCGCAAAATTTTTTTTCTACACAACAAATTCGTCGGTAAAAAATATAACCGATGAGAACATAGAACGTCGTGCATAAGTTTTTGCGACGTTTTTGTTTCATAGATAAAAGTTATTCCTGACTAAACTGTAGTTGTAGATAATTAGTTTTAGTGACGATTTTCTTTTTGTAGCAGAACAGTTTTAGCTACTAATTATTTGTTGTAGGTAAATATTTTCAGAGACGTTCCTGCAAACGTAGCTAACAACCTTTTGTGACGATTTCTTTTTGGTAGCTAATAGTTTTTGGTGACTATTTTGTTTTTGTAGTAGAATAGTTTTAGCTACTAATTTTTTGTTGTAGGTAAATATTTTTAGGGACATTTGTATAAACGTAGGTAATAACTTTTGGTAACGATTTTGTTTTGATAGCTAATATTAATTAGTGATAAAATTTTATTTTAAATTTAAATATTATGTTAATTTTTTAAAAAAATTTATTTTAATTTATTACAAATTTTAAGACAATTTGAAATATAAAAATGGTTCATTTTATAACTAATGTTGGTGACATATTTTTTAGATAATAATAAATTGAAATAAAATAAACATATAAAATGGAATGTATTTTATATAAAAAATATTTACACATCATTTACAAACTACAAGTCTTCATTTGAGTCACTACCATTAACATATGCAGAACCTAGTAATTGTTTAACCCTTTTTTTAAGCTTGTTCACTTCTTTAGTATTACGATCTAACTTAGTCTTTAGTTGTTGATTCTTCTTTTTAAGCGCCGTCACATATGCTGGTCGTGACGAAGATGCATAAACATGCTTAGGGTCATACCCAAGACCTTTGATATAGCCCGATCTTGTACCAAGGACAGTGTTGCAAATGTCATCGATATTGGGCTGATTGCCCTAAGACAATGACATCTTCAACAACTCCTGCATCTTGTCCTATAATTTAAAGTACAAAATCAAGTTAACTAAAAAATTATTACCTACTATTACACAGGAAAATAAATTGTAATATTAATTTATTTGTACTTACATAATTATTTTGTCTCTTCAGACGTCCAACCTTAACCTTTCTTGTAGTGTGTGTGCTTGTACAGTATGATCCTATCACACTCTTATCCTTGAAGTTGTGTTTGACTCTATTATATGAATTTAAAAAATTATAACCAATTATAATTTAATGTATTAAGAAATAGAATAATAAATTGAAAACGTTACACTTACAAATTCTTATCGAACGACAACAAATGATCTGGAGTCGGTGTTATGAGAATTCTTCATTTTTTCTATGTTCTCCTTGGCTTTATCACACTTTTCCTAAATTAAGAGAAATAGTGATGAAATGTATAAACAAAATTAATGGTAGGAAAATATGAAGAGAAAAAAACAAACCTGAACCTTCGCTGAGGCCCAATAATCACACATTTGACCTCAATTTTCTAGAGTCACCCATTCTGGAACATGTCTCCTTATCTCTTCATTGGAAGGGAAAGACTGGTAATATTTATGAAGTCTATATCGATGATCCTTCACCCTTTGTTTCAACAGTGAACTAACATTACTTGAAACCTCAGGCGTGTCGATATCAACGATAGTGAACTTCATCTATAAAGAACACGTATAAGTTAAGTTATTATTTTTGTTAAGTAAAATCGCAATACATATAATCAAATGAATTGAAATATTACCGAAACTTTGTCTAAAGCATTTTGGAGGAAGTTATCTTTCTTCAACTGCCTAACATGCTGAAGGCAAGGCAACTCACTCCTCACAGCAACGCCTAACTCACTGACCAATTTTGCAACTTGGATCTTATCCAACGGGCGACGTTGCGTAAGGTCAATGTTGATAGACAACTTGATGTTCATTGTAACATTTATTCATTGCAACTCAGTTCCTTTTGTCTTACCTCTACCTCATTTTCTAGTGCCAGTATTGGAACCTGAAAATAAAAAAATCATAATAAGAAAAACACACTAAACATATAATGTATAATTTCAGCATTAATGTAAATATGTTTGGCCCATAATAACAGACATGAAGATCCCTCATGACTAACAGACGATGTTGGTAAAGGTTGTTGCTGACTTTCTTCATTCGATGATGCAATTGTTGGTTGCTCTGTGGGAGGAACTTCTTCGGTCGTTACCACCCTCTTTCCCTTGTTTCTACCAGGTACCATTATAATGAACCCGTGTAAAATGAAATATCAAAATAACGTATAATCTTAACTCAAACATCAAATTTTCACATGAATATAAGGAAATTAGCAATTAAATACTAAACATTTGGCATTATTTTTTGCAAAAACATAAGTGAAATAATAAAAATATGCATCTAGTTTCGTAAATAACATAAGTAAAACATCAACAACATAAGACAATTATGAACATAACATTTCAAACAATACAAACAATTTATTTACATTCAATCATCATAATCAAGATTTTGAAAATCATCATCATTAAGTACATTATCGTTGGATTCTTCATCACTAATATATTCGAGTAAAGTATAGTCATTGTCATTTAAGTCATCCTAAGTATAGTCTTCTTCTGTTTGTAAGATAAGATGGGCTTAGACTTCACCTAGTTGAGCTATGTTGGGCTCAACATCTCTCCTATAGAATGATGATATATCTACATCTTCTACTGGAATGCCTTCGTTATTAAACTCCAATCCAATATCTTGATAAACTTTATCTGCATCCTCATCCAATTGACCAATATCCTTTTCACAAAAGTCAAAGACATTCCTTTGCTGAAAATTTTGAACAACCTTCCAATTGCTACCTAATACAGTATAGTTGACATAGAAAACTTGTTTGGCTTAACTTGCAAAGACAAACAGATCATTATCATACCATGTCTTACTAACATTTATGGTAGTAATATGCCCGTTCACTCTCATGTCAGTTAGATCAAACCATTTACATTTAAGTAGAACAACCTTCTTATCCTTGATGTAGTGCAACTATATTATTTCAGAGATGACACTGTAGAAGTCAATGATTTCGTTATCATGAAATCCTTCAATGACAACCCCACTATTTTCACTTCTAAGTCGATTATCTCGATCTTGTATATGAAATTTCACCCCATTAATAATGCAACCTGTGTATTTCTTCCCATAAATATAAGGCCCACATGCCAAACTATATAATGCTTTTGTCGCTTCTTGCACGTTATGGTTATGTAACCGTATCATCTGTACAACAAATTTAAAATAAATATGAGGATGAGACATATTCTCATATTTTCATAATATGTAATCAATATGAAACTTACTGGATTTCTAAACCATGATACAAAATTCTGCCTATGTCTTTCTTTAACATTAATAATCCCTTTTTCTACGAATTGTGCCTTTGTGCTCTCTATTTACAAAAGACAACGATAGTAAGATCTCAAAGTGAATGAAGAAAATTGTAATATGATTGTTTGAATAAAAAGGAATATACGTATTCTATGTATGTATCGACTTTCTCGCAATTGTTCAAAATATACTAATGGGTGATTACAAATTCGTCTTTAGTTAACTCTATATATGTAGAACCTAATGGCCAAACTTTTTGAGAGAAAATAATTAACCCACCATCGTCATAAATTTCAAAGTTACATTCTGGTCTATTAAATCTTGTCTCCACATTAGTTAAGTACATTGAACAAAAAGTCAAGCATTCATTTGCTATATAAGCCTCTGCAATAGAGCCCTCTGTTTGAGCTCTATTATGTACATAATGCTTAAAAGAGCATAAAAACTTAACATAAGCAGTTATAAACTTAGGAATTGTTACAAACAAATAACATAGAAAAACCTTGTTGAATTTAATATGAATTGCCTTTCAATCGAAAACATCCATCAAAATTGAACCGGTTTATAAAGTTTTGCTCCATATGATAAATGAATTGACAAACTAACCATAACATCAAAAAACAATAGGGGAATAATAGTTTAAGCTTACATAGAATCATTGTTATGTCTTTTTCCAATTTATCAAGCTCTTCAACTTTAAGTCTCTTATAACATAATTGCTTAAAAAACTCTCCCACTTGACCCAAAATAATGGACACATCCTTCGACAAATACCCACGTATTCCAATAGGAAGTAGTTGTTGTAAAAGTACATGACAATCATGACTTTTCAACCCTGACACTTTTCCCTCTTTAACACTCACACAACGACCTATATTTGATGCAACCCATTAGGAAATTTGACTAATTGGAGGAACTGATAGAATGATTGTTTCTCACTTTTTGACATGTTTTAACAAGTAAGGGGAATAAAGTATGAGCCGGCATCTCTTATTTTTAAATGCAAATCCTTTCTAATATTCATATCTTCCAAGTCTAATCTAGCCTTAATTTTGTCTTTGGATTTCCCATCAATTCCTATGACAGTCCCTAAAATGGACTCACAAATGTTTTTCCTCAATATGCATAACCTCAAGATTGTGCCTCAATAGTAATTCCTTCCAATATGGCAAGTTGAAAAATATGCTTTTTTTGTCCAATTTAGTTCGAGATCAATTCTCTTATGCTTTCTATTGCTTAGGTGTTTGCTAGGTGTAATGTCATCCAAATGTGACAACTGGTAAACAATATCATCACCAGACAATTGCATCGAAGCTTCACCCAGCTATACTATGCCATTAAACTGTTTGCTTCTTCTCCATCTATGCCCATGTTCCAACGATGACTCATATAACATATTTTACTTCATATCCTTTTTTAATATGTTGGATGGTTACACACAGGACAAGCCATATACCCTTTAGTGCTCCAACCAAACAAATTCCTATAAGTTGGGAAATCATTTATAGTCTACAAAATAGCAACATGCATTACAAATGTTTTGTCTTCAACAACATCAAAAGTTTCTAATCCAAATTCCCATAGATCGTTTAAGTCATCAATTAATGGTTGCATGTATACATCAATTTGCTTAACAGGAACAGTAGGTCCTAGAATAAGCAAAGACAGCAACATAAAAGGCTCCTTCATACACTTCCATGGAGGTAAATTGTATGAGACTAGAATCACCGGCCACATACTATATGAATTACTCATATTACCGAAAGGATTAAATTCATCTGAGGCCAATCCAAATGGAACATTACGACAATCTTATCCAAACCATGGAAACTTTCTATCGAGCTCTTTTCATGCCATTGAGCCTGTTGGATGACGCACAATGTTATCATCAATGTGTTTTTCTTTATGCCACCTAATATCTATAACTATTTTGTTGACATAAAAGGTCTTTGTAATTATAGTTTAATAGGAAAATATTGAAGGATTTTATTCGGTATCTTTTTCCCTCTCTTATCATCCACCTGCTGCCTTGATGTACCACGAGTAGGACACTCCTAAAGATCTTTACTTTCCTTTCAAAAAAGAACACAGTCATACTTACAAGCATGAATTGAAATATATCCCAATCCAAGGTCACTTAATAGTTTTTTTGCATCATAGTAAGGTTTTGGCAACTTGTGTCCAATAGGTAATGCATCGTTTAGTAAGTCAATTAACATATCAATGGACTTGTTACTCCATTTATTATAAACCTTCAAATGCAATAACTTCACAACAAATGATAGTTGTGAAAAATTAGAGCACCCTGGATATAATTGTTCTTGAGCAACTTTTAATAACTTCCCAAAATTATCTTCTATAATACTACCAATTATGTTCAGCATTCCTATTTCATTCATAGTCTCCATATAATTTTGACAATTGTCTAACATCTCGTCAATCCCATCATCACCATCATGATTCACATCACAATCATCAACATCATTATTGTAATTGTCATCATAACATGTACCGCCACTTCTACTACAACTTACTTCCTTACATTCACTATGATAAAGCCATGGAGTATAGAATTTGTCTATGCCTCAGATCAGCAAAACATTATATACCATATCTTGACTTTGAAAGTCAACATTTAAGCAATCGATGCATGGACAACAAATACTACATTCATCACCCAATTGATCTTTTACAAATTACATGAAACTCTTAACTCCTTCTACATATTTAGCTAACCATTTTCGATGATACATCCAACTCTTATCCATTTAGTTAAACAATAAAGGAAGATAACTAAAACAACAACAACGTTGTTTTAGTTCATACTCACCAATTAAGTAAACAAAATACAACAAAATGAAATGACAATCGATATATAAAACAATTAACTAACAAACTAATTAGTAAGATGATTACTACTGCATTGCAATAACAATAATGGTTACTACGAATTTGCATACCTAAAGATGCCAAACGAATTCTATGGTTTTGGCTCAAATGAAACAGAGGAAAATAGAATCTGTAAATAAACCCTGTACACAATCACCGACTAAATAAAAAATTTCTTCTTAATGGTACTATAAAAGCATATTTAAAGCATAACAAAGGATGTTAAACAATTACATAACTACTTCTCAATCAATTATCAAGATGAAGATTATATACATTTTATCATGGAAAGATGAAATCTAATTCTAAAGGATAAATTCATGGTTTAAGATTAATACATATTACGACGAACTACTGATGTCTTTAACAAGAAGTGTTGTTTCTCACCTTCAATTGAAAATTCGTGAAGAGGAAAAAGATCATTAGTGATAATTACGAAGCTTAATTAAATTTTACTAAATATCACCCTAAGGCCTAATAGAGAAAATGAAAAATAGTATTGTATTAACAATTACATATCATGTTTTTTATACTACGCTCCAAATGGGTTCTTAATAGCTAAGGAATGATCTTCACTAGGACCATTTGTTTTAGCTTAATATATCTATTATGGTTTTTGAATGATATTAACCAAGTAGTGTTATCTTTTGGTTGTTATGTACTAAGCATGCTTCCTAAAACCAATATAATTGTTCAACAAGTTACTTTCCTACTCCATTAAAAAAGATGAAATACTATTAGTTTACTTCTTGAAGTGAGGTGTTGTAATGTCAAAAAATCATCATCATTGGCTTCTTAACTATATTCAGGATTGGAGACATTATAAATATATCTTTCCCACACGCCTCATTAACTTCATTGATTCCCAAAAAAGGACATGACACATACCTTCTAGTTGTCAATAACAAATAACAAAAATTGGGCTCTTTTGTACCACTTGTCAACCTATCCCTCCCCAGTGAATCACAATATGACTGTCCACATTTTAATACACAATTGTTGAAATTAGTCCCTTACTTTATGGTAAGTTTTAGTCACTTCCTTTGTAATTGATGATGGTTTAATAGCCCTTTTCCTGTATGAAATGTTAATTTCCATAATGAGACTATCATATGACTCATGTATTATATATGGACTCCAAATAATGCAATTTGAAGCTCTAACAATGTCATCCATAAGGTAATTTCTCTACATTTTGTTAATATAGAATGAGGAAGATTGTAAACAAACGAGATTGTTTAGATATGGATATACTAGGTATGTATATATAGTGATACTTTTTGTTACATTATCAAATATCTTTCTCTAAGGAATATTAATTGTTATAATACTATCAAGTGGTAATGTCTTGTTTCATTTTTTAATATCTTACCAATTTTCGTTATATTATTGACATATGTATATGATTGTATTGTATAAAGATATGTTTGGAAATTGAAATTTAAGTTGGTGAAAAAGATATTGAGAAAAGAAAATGGACTACTGAATTTAGAGATGAAATTGTTAGGTTAATTCTACTGAACTACCCAAGGACTTTCATTGAACACCTTATAAGCATAACATAACTCTCCCTTGTTTCAAGCATTCATTCTCTCTCTTCCCTTTCTTCACCATCATTAACACATTCAAATATCAAATTAAACAATTAACAATCTCAATCTATGCAAACAACTTAACAACTAATCCTAACTTTGATGATGAAAATAACATTTAACAAACTCAATGAAAGATGAAAAATAAATCCAAAACAAATCCAAGAAGTACTTACCAAGTTGAGTACAACTGTAGGGAGACGATAGAGGACAACCCAAGATAATAGAGAAACTTTTAAAAACAACAGAGGAAGAGGGCACAAATGGGCAAAAAATTAGTCAGGAGAGAGGAGGAAGAAAGAAGTCAGGAGGCAGGATGGGGAGAGGGGCTTCGGGTTTAAAGTTACAACATTTGGCAACAAAATGTAAATTCATCGTCAAATTCCCAACATTTACTTACCATATTCAATAACCGTCACCAAATACAAGGAAAATGACAACGTTTAACTTTTCTCATCCGGTACATTTGGCGACGAATCTACTTTCGTTGCTAAATTTTAAACTTTTGCTACAAAAATAAAATAGGGTCATAAAATATATAACATTTTGCTACCAAATTGGTAAATCACTGCCAATACTAAACCTTTTAC
The DNA here is from genome assembly GCA_025629805.1 of Erythroxylum baracoense. NCBI lineage: Eukaryota > Viridiplantae > Streptophyta > Magnoliopsida > Malpighiales > Erythroxylaceae > Erythroxylum > Erythroxylum baracoense. The sequence goes on from JAOTAY010000004.1 coordinate 24,301,647, forward strand.
CTTTTCCAATGGTCAGAACTTTTGTCGCCTATCCCTCCAATTTCTCTACCAATTATGCACATGTCGCCAAAACCTAAGCGTTTTCCTTACATTCTTAATTTTCTTAATTGATTAACATATATGAGTTTTTCCTATTACCAATAACAAAATGAAAATTTTGTCTTTTACACTTACATAAGGAGTTGTTATTGATTTGCTTAATTTTTAGGAATTACTAATCTTAATTTTTAATTTGGTGGACAAACAAAATAAAATAGGGAAATTTTTAAAAATTTGTATCTTCTTTTTGTTATTACCTGAATTAATAAGGATTGCAAACCACATTTCATTTAAACCAAATTCATCACTAACATGACAACATATACCCTTTAGCCCTTAATCTACCAATAACCTTATTATTAGTATAAAAAGATACATTTAATTTAAATACCCGAGGGTTTTTGTGACAAAGTAATTTTAGTTGCAAAAGACCATTTTCGCGACCAACCACCATACTTAGTCTTAAATGGTAGACAATTTTCTACCAAATTTCCACATCGTCGCCCAAAACCAAAGCAATCTCTTTACTTTCTTAATTTTCTTAATTGATTAATATATATGAGGCATTCCTAATACATCATACAGAATGTTAAATTAATCTTCTCACTTATATATGCAATTATTCTTCATTTGCTTAATTGTTGGGAATGACTAATCTTTCATTTTAATTTTTTAGAAATAGTTATCTAATTATATTAACATGTCTTGTTAAATTATTATAATTTATTTTTTCTAAATTACAATAATTAAAATGTATAATTTTTTGAAATACGATTTTTGAAATTATAATAATCAAAATATATAGTTTTCTGAAAATTGTAAATCAATTACAATTTATTTGAACGGTCATCAAATTAATTTTCAATTGAATAATTTAATTTTTAATTCAAATTATGTTTTATTTGGAATAGGAAAATAAATTATTCAAAATTATTTATGAAATCGCAGGCTTTGACAACGAACAATGTATTAGTCGCTACATCTGACGTTTGTCGACTAAATACAATAGATCGTAGCAAACAACTACAATAAGCAATAAACAACATCTTTTACCTAAACAAGAAAAACAACGTCATTTTTTATTATGTTTTCAATGACAATCACAATAAAAGGCTACTCCGCTCTCGTTTAAGTCGTCAATATTTCTCAAAATCCTCTCTTCTATTTAGGTTCTATATTTTGGTCATCACCGTCGAAGAACCATTATTAACTGAATCTGTATTATTCTTTTGTTCTATTTTCATCAATGAAGTTGTACTAAGTTTAACTTATACCTTTAGGTATTTATTGTGAGTTCTTAATTATGCATTTGATGTATAAGTTATGTTTATGGTTGTGTTTCGAACATGCTTTACTGTCTGTCTTTGTTATTTGTATATGGGTTGGCTTCTTCCCAACAACCTTTAATGCTTCTCTCATCAAAGCTTCGTAACTATTTAATGAAAGGTCTTCAAGAATATTTTACTTTAGTTCATTTCCATTAATAGTAATATAGCTCAATATAGATAATAATATATTTTTGTACATCAAGAACATAGTCATGTCTATTCTTCCTTAAATTGTAAATTTTGCATGTGATACAAACTACACAATAGATTTCTGAAATTTTAGTAAGGTTAACTTTCATATCATTAGGCACATTGAAGATGTATAAGTGATAAACTGGACTACTTTCACTTATCATTAAAATTGGAGTTGAACATATCATCATTTTATTCTAAATCGACATTTGCAGAATATACCTCTTAACATTATTAATCAAGGAATGTCAATATGACGACTAGTTCCAGATGACCCTAATTCATTCCATTGTGAGGAATGTGGTAAAATTTTCCCTATTGAAAAATAAACAATGAAAAAAAAACTCCATTTCATACACTAATCATTGTTTGTCTTCCATGGTTGATCTTCTGCTTCAAGTTGTTTAGTATCATCTGAACAATATCACTTCCTTATTATGTACATCTCATTTCCTTTTATGAAGCTATTATATATATTCACATTTGATGATATATACTACATATTGTTTTAAGCTTCCTTGAATCTCGAAGATTACATGTATGTCTATAGAGGCGAGAGCGATGTCACAACGGTTTGTAAAGGATTAGGAAAATTGATTGTTTTGAAAAATTCGTCAATTTCACAGACTTTGTCTCATTCACGTATTCATGTCACTCTAATTTCGGTTTGTTTAATTGTTTACTAATCTGACAATATCTAAGTTCTATACTGATTGTATTTTAGGTAAACAGTTTCGTACTGGTAGTTCATCTGAAGAACTTGTCTTCCATACTAAATCTAGTGACTTATTCACTGTATCCTTTATAAGTTTAGCTATAGCGGAAATACTGTTGTAAGTAAAAAACCCTAGCTATACTTGAGGGAAGAACTATTACTGTTTCAATTGGTGTTTTCGAACGTACAAGGACCCTTCTTGGGAACCCAGACATTGGGGATTCATTTACCTTTACCAACTCTCGTGTCACTTGGAATCCAAAAAAATAATTATATCATTGTCATTTATCGATGCAATCAACTAGACTCAACTTTAAAGTTGATTTATTATTGTATCTGTAAGAATTTGTCAAACAACCTCTCTACTAATTAGGGCTCAAGCTGTGTACTATTGAGTGTGGACTGTTACTGTTCTTGTTCAATGACTATATGAATTGTTAAACTTCTAATTCAAAGTTCGTACTACTCCAAATATCATATTATTATATTGATATAATTATTTAAATTTTTTATAACTAATTTTTGCAATGTTAGTAAATATTAATGAT
>JAOTAY010000004.1:24367257-24394331 GCA_025629805.1 Erythroxylum baracoense
CGAGCCCCTTTCACAGTATTAGTGCTACCTCTGCAAGCACTGCAGGTATGATTTTTCACATCACATTGGTTAAACATTCAAGTTTAATAATTTTGTTTATCTAACCAATTAAGAGTATGTTATATACGTAATTGTAAAATATTTGTTACTATATTTTAGGATCCACGACTAATCCGAAAAAGACAAGGGGTATCACAAAAGGACACGGATTGGCAAAGATTAATAAGGAGATAGGTAAGAGGTTGGAGATAGAGATCTCCCCCGCTAAAGGACAACCAACAAACTCCGTACAGTTTGCCAAATTATCGAGTGAGATTGGTGTGGTTTCCCGAACATCATTACCTGTAAGAACAAAATGGAAAAAAAATAACTAATGAGGAGTTGCACATTGCATTTGATAAGTTAGATGTAAGTATTATAAAACTATCTAATTTGTACATGTTTTCCATATGCTTAATACGTTCTGACATAATTTATAATTTTTCGCAGCAAAAGTTAGAAGTTAAGGGAATGAGGACAGACATCGAAGTACATGCTGCTGTCAAGAAATTTCTTTCTTTAAGGTCTAAAGATCAAAGATTTCATTTTAAAAAGCATTATACGAAGCACAGAAAGGATGTTAAGCCGCAAAATGTCACAGTAGCAAAGTGGATGGATTTATGCGAATATTGGGACCAATCGGCTACAAAGTTTAGTTAATTTGATCACAAAAATTATTTTCACAACTTTTGTGACAACTGATTATATTTTTGTATTTATGAAATGTGATTTATAGATGTTATAATAGATTTTGTTATGCTTATTGTTAGAAAAATGTCAAAAGGCCAAATTGGCTAGTAGTCAAGTCAAATGTCGACCAAACTTCGGCTCCAAGGCCTTTGTAGCGAGACGGCATGAGATTGTAAGTTATTATCTTTTTAATTATATTTTACTTTGGTTGATATTTCAAAATTTATAATAAATATTACTAATAATATTTTTCAATATAACAGAGTGACAAAGATGGAGAAGAGTGTGACCAGATGAAACTATGGTATCACATTCATTATGATAACATGTTTGGAAATTGTAATTAAATAGTAAATTGTTTGCATTTATGAAATTCTTGTGATACATAAATAATTATTAAAATTAATGATATAAATAAATAAAATTCAATATTAAATAATATTGAATAGTTATTAAATAAATAAGATTTAAAAATTATTATAAATTGGAAAATTATTAAATTAAATTAAATTTATTCGGATAAAAACACAAATAAATGGCATTCTGCGACGTTTTTTATTGCATTCCACGACGTTTTAAAATGTCGCAGATTCCTCAACATTCCATGACGTTTAGGAAAACGTCACGGAATATTGACGATTCCGTGATGTTAAAATAAAACGTAACGTCGCGGAATATTAACGATTCCGTGACGTTAAAATAAAACGTAACGTCGCGGAATATTAACGATTCCACGACGTTAAAATAAAACGTCGCAGAATGTTGATGAATCTGCTACGTTTCTGAAATTGTCGCGGATTCATAGTTTTTGCGATGTCCTAAACGTCACGAAAACTTCCTTTCCCCGACATTTTGGAAGCGACGTTTTATTTTAACATCACAGAATGGCCAACTTTTTCGTTACGTTTTCATAAATGTTGCCAAATATTGATACATTTCGCAACGTTTTCCTTAAAACGTCGCAGAAAGCTTTTGCCTACACCACAATCCGTGACATTTTTTAAAATGTTGTAAAAGGTAATCTGCGACATTTTTGGAGATTCTGCGACGTTTTAAAAACGTCACAGATTGGGTTGTATTCTTGTAGTGTGAAGGGCCGAAACCTTCTGAGTATCAAATATAATATGACAGCTGCTAATAATTTTAACGAAAGAAGCCAACATGAGAATAGCTTGCATTACACTGGTAAGAGTTCAAATCAAGTACTTAACCAAACTTTTCATTGTGCCTAAAGCTCTCTATTGAAACTAAAACCAGTAATCAATAATAAAAGTAAAAGCATGATGGCATACGTGTGATAAAACTTTGATATATAAGATAGAACATACTGACACTTTCAAAGATGAAATGCTGAGGAGAGATGCAATTGTTGAAATAATCTTAAACAAATAAAGTAGAAGTTGAACTTATAGTACATGAAGATGATCCACGACTTTCATTAAAGGAGTTTCTTTGTGAGGTTCGCTATTGTCTCACGGTTACTTCTCTCAACAAGTGAATACTCATTAGATCGAGTTGATACAGATGCTGGGTTGCCTCTAATATTATCTCTGGGTTCAAGTTGTTCCATTCCCTCCTAACTTTAGAACCTAGATCTGGCATTGAATTGTTTTGCGAGAACAGTCTTTCCTTCCAGCCTCTTGTACTTCTTGATATTGACTCTTTATATCTTGAGTAAACAAGTGTTAACAGGGCTAATAGTAGGGACAAAAGAATGTGAATTATGGGAAATTCCCAAAACATACTTTCAGTTCATAATTATACCTCATTGACACTGTATTAAGTCAAGTTTTTAGGGACTCTGAGAATGATGACTGGAAGTCTGAAGCTCGTGGCTCATTTTGAATTGGAGGTGGAGACTGACTAGAAGTGCCCCTACAACCTCACCGATAGATATTATAAATGTAAAGTCGGGAATGTAAATGAACAAAGAGGAAAGGGTAAATATGGATAAAGCAAAAGGGAATCAAAATTACCGAGTTGTAAAGCAAAGTGTTGGACTGGTATGTGAAGCAGCAGATCCAGATGATGAGGAACTATCGTCAGCTAAGACCTTAGGATAATGAAGGTACCTTCTAGTGCTTCCTCCACATTAGATGCCTATGGGACAGATGGACCAATTACAGTTGCTGCAACTGTTTCATTTCCCACCATCATCTGATGTAAAGAGGAAGAAAAATTACCGAAGACCTCCCAGGATGAGCTGCAAACACCAAGAATTGTGGACGAAAATGGGGGGATGACCTACTTCTCTGGCATTCTCTCCTACCAAAGGCGTGTGTCATCCCCATTGCAGATGTAGCAACCAAGTGCTGGATTATGTGCTCTTCAAGTTCATTAGCACTTGCATCGACTGGTAACTGCATATGATGTCAAAGGTTGGGGTGAAAATGGGTTGACCCATGAGTAGCTCTAGCAATTTTTTAAAAATAATTTTTTAAAAATTAAAAGTATAAAATAAAGTCTTTTTCTTAATTGACTCTAGACCTGGGTTGTCCAGATCTAGGCTTACCCGAAGCCTAACTCCTCATAGAAAAATGTTCTAATTTTGTTTAGAATAGTTAAGCCTCAGACCAACTTGGACCTAGACCTATAACTAAGCTTGGGTCGTAGGTCGGTCCATTAAAAATACTTCAATTTAAGCCTATAGGTTACCCATTGCCATCCCTAGTCAAGGGTTGTATCATTGTATTTCTTGGTGTATATTTTACCCCCTATTTTGTAACTGAGCATTTACGAGAAAAGATTCCAAACATTGATAATAACAAACGTTCTAATTCAAACTCCCCGAAGGTAGGATGATGAAACATATTGACATTTCTTTATCAAACTGATTCGAGTTTCCTCTCTTGTTCTACTGCCTCGAGCAATTCTTGGCTACCACAATGTTTGCATTGTATTACTTAAAAGATGCAAGAACAACATAATCATAAAAAGAAAATACAAAAGCAATGTAAGTTAAAATCAACTTAATTGGATCCTTCAGATTAATGGCTTGCAAACATATTGGACATTCAGAACTTCTCTGACACCTACAAGGTGAAGTCTCAAGTATATCAAGAAACCTTATCTTTCTTTTCCTCCCACATCTAATAGACTTGCAAACATTAAGTAGAAATGGCAATGGGCTCGACCGGGCCGGAGGCAGAGGATCCAAGCTTAAGCCTAGCCTGACTTGGCTAACCAATTTCTTTTTAAAATTAAAATTACAAAATGACGTATTTTTTCTTAGAAGGGTCAGGTCAGCCAGGGCTTGGGTAGCCTGCGCCTTAGCTCGGTCTAAAGGCCAGTCAACCTAGGCCTGACCTGTTGACTTAGAGCTGGGCCAGGCCCATGTTCATTTGCCACCCATACACATTAGTCCATAAAAGCTAGTAACTTATGCTGATTAGAATATTCATACAATTACAAGAAATAAAAGTATAGATACTGCTGACTCTATTAAGCCTTATATCAATTATCACGTAATAGAAGAGCAAGTACACTAGCTTACACAGAACATACAGGGGGTTTGTATAGTTCATTGCACCTAAAACTGCTAAAAATGCATCAAGATTTAGACAATTGAGTGGTTGTAGCACCTACCATGAAAAACACGACACTAGTAAGAGGACTTGTTAAAGATTAGAGTACCAAGAACGATTCATAAGAAACACATATTAGTCAATGGACAGTTATAATCTTCTTTGAGTAACTAACTTACAATTGCTTGGGTATGCAATGCTTTATCATCCTAGAGAGAAAATTATAGACAGATGCTCAATTGCATATACATCATCATATAAATCAAAATTAACCGCTTTCTAATTCAAGTTAAGTACACTTATTTTGTCCCTTTCCGTCTTTCTGTAATATTCTCTCATTCCTCTATAAAATACAAATGATTTGGCTTGCTTGGATCAAAACCATATACTAGACTATCACCAACAAAACCTACTAACTTACTAAATGGCCAATGAGTATCATCCACTAAACACGAAAATCATATAACAACAGTTTATAATTGACATACAAAAAAAAAAAAAATTTAATAGGGAGATAATGGGAGGGGTTGACCAAATATACTTACACAATGATAAGGTAAATAAAAAACTAAAATGTAAGAACAAATGTATTAAATCATACCATTCAAGGATGCACCATAGACAAAGCTCATGCTTACTACTTGTCACCTACAAGGTAAGTCAAAATTTGAACCCCAAGAACTCACCAATAGTATAATGAACATAACACTAATCTAGGATAAGAAAAGGAAAACAGAAAAACTAACAGTTGAAGGATCGCTTTCACAAAATTCCATAAGGAAAATGTTGTAGGCATTGTCACAGAAATCCTGAATTTCTCCTCCCACAAAAACTGTAGCTGAAGTCACATGTGCTTCATATTTCATAGCCTCTTCTTCGGAGCATTTAAATAAAACATAAAGATGGTTAAAAGTTACAACTAAACAAAATTTGCATCTAAAACAATGAGTTGGATTTTGCCTCAATACATTTTCAGTATTTGGAGCTGAAGATCAAATGCAAGTAAAATTTCCATGAATATGTGTGAAAGCCAAAGCTTGTCCAATTCTAGGCGAAATTATAGTGGAACAAAATCAAACAAATAAACGAATTTAGCTTCTATGGTTGTGTTAGGAGATAAAGTTGCAGTGTAATATTAGGAGTATCACTATAGTCGTTAGGTTGTTCTTATCTTATCCTTTAGACTCCTTTGTAATCCATCTCTTTGTTGTAACTAAACTCCTATTATTTTGTTACATGAAGGGTGATTATTCATGAAATCACCCTAATTCATATTCATATTATTAAGTTAGTATCAGAGCATTATCGATCTATTTATTATGGCTCAAAATTCTGAAAATCCCACACCAAACTCTACTAACATCCTATCCTTTCTTAGAAATTCATCAACCAATCTTACAGTTCCAAACATCTTAGTACAACTTCAACCTGACAATCATGGTTTGTGGCGATAGATTGTCAAGCAAGCTCTTGAACTCGATCACTTTCTTGATGAAGATTCAGTTCCTCAAGTTATTGTTGAGGTGTTAAACAATAATCTACCATCAACCCAGCTAAATCCAGCCTATGCAATCTAGAAGAAGAAAGACCACCTTGTTTTACTATGGCTAAAGTCCACCATATCACCTTGTATTCTTGGCTAGGTATCCTAAGCAAATACTACTCACGAAACAGGGACTATTATTGATCGAATTTTTCAAACTCAAGCACGCTCTCACGTCATGTATGTATGATATCATTACAAAACCTTAAGAAGGTTTCCCTTTCTATTCTTGAATATGCTAAGAAGAAGAGACTTCTAGCTAGCAATCTTACTGAAGCATATACCTCTATCAACGAGGATGAACTAGATTTCTATATTTTGTTTAGACTGGAATTCAGCTACAGTCTATTTCGTACAAGTCTTGGCATTCATCGAGGGCCTGTTTCAAGTGATGAGCTACTTGGTTTGCTTCTTTAAGAGGAGCAACATCTAAATGAAGAATCTCAACTTATCGAAGTATCTGCTAATATGGAAAAATGATCAAACACATCAAGTCAGGGATTTCAAAAGAACAAATCTAGCTCTTCTTTCTCATGCTTCAATTCCTACAACACTAATCGCTCTTCTCAGTCCACTGATAATTCATCAAAGGAAAAACGAATTATATGTCAAATTTGTGAAAACCTGGACATGATGCTCGTAATTGCTACCATTAAGATAATAAACATAATTATCCCCCTCGGTGATAGTCCCGGTCTGTTAAGCTTGCTTCTACTACTCCCAGTGATATAGTTGATCCTTCATGGTACATAGACTTCGAAGCCACTAATCATATCACTACTAATCTGAACAAACTTTCTGTTGCTTCTACTTATGATGGTGACAACGGTGTTGTAGTGGGTAATGGTATGACCATTCCTATCCACCATATTTGTTTTTCAAAATTGATACTAATGGTGCCTCCTTACATTTCCGTGATATTTTACATGTCCTATGTATCACTAAAAATTTGCTAATTGTTTCCAAATTCACTAGAGACAATAAATTCATTGTTAAGTTTCATCCTACTCATTGTCTAGCAAGTCTGTGCAGGGAAAAACACTGCTGTAGGGATGTGTTGATCAAGGTCTATATCGATTCTGTGCCCCGTATTTTGTCCCATCTATAGTTCTAGTAGTTGAATGTGTTCCTCTTCAAACGTGGCATAATCATCTTGGTCATCTAAATTCCTAAGTCTTATGTCATCTAGTATCCTAGTTTAATCTTCTAGTTTCCACAAAAAATCTAGGTTTAGTTTGTGGTTCTTTTCAATTGGGGAAAAGTCATTGTCTTCCCTTACCTGCTAATCATGTTTCTAGTTGTTCACCATTTGATTTAGTATATTATGATGCATGGGGCCCCTCTCTTGAACTTTCAGATAATGGAAATAAATATTTTATGATTTTCTTGGATGATTACCGAAATTCATTTAGATATACTTCCTACCTATTAAATCTAAAGTTTTTAAAATGTTTTTCACATTTTTCGTGCTATGGTCAAAACTCAATTTGGGAAAAGACATTTAAAAACTTCAAACTAACTGGGGTGGGGAGTACTATAATGTTTCTTCTTTTCTACAATCACAGGCATCCTCCATAGTGTCTCTTGTCCTCATACTTATGAACAAAATGGCGCCCCTAAGCGTAGACATCGTGTGTTTATGGAAAAAGGACTGTTTATGTTGGCTCTTGCTTAATTACCACTTAAGTTTTGGGAACATGCTTTTGGGACAATAGCATACCTGTCAAATCAAACTATAGACAGTAGTATACTTATCAAACCGAACGATCACTTCTACACTCCATAATAGGTCTCCCTATCAAGCTCTTTATAATAATGTTCCCAACTATAAATTTCTCTGCACTTTCAATTGCTTGTGCTATCCCTTTCTTCATCCATATAATAATCACAAAATGCAGTATATATCTCTTCCTTGTATTTTCCTTGGCTATAATATCAAACACAATGGGTATTTATGCTATCATGTTAGTACTCGTAAAAATGTATCTGGCCCGTCATTTGATTTTTTATGAGTCATTTTCCATATTTTGATCTTGCCACTTCTTCTCCCACCTCCCAGTTACCATCTCCACCTGTTTTTTTATTTATTCTTACCTCTCTCAAATCTCATTTTCCTATATAAACCCAACTAAACTATCCTACTCTCCCTTCTTTTTTGGACTCTTCCTTATCTCAAACTCCTACGTCACCTTCATCATCTACTTTACCTTTGTCACCTTCTCCATCCTCATAATATGTCACGGAGTTCTCCTTGTAGCACTCATCTCCTACATAACCACAACAGTCTTCCCCAACACCTTTTGTTGCCTCTTATTATCGTCCTTCCAATACTACTACTCATCCCATCACCACCCGACCCCACACAAATACTCTTGAACCCAAGTGGTAAATATCACCACCAAACATCCTTTTCCACTACCTTCTTATGACTCCATTAAGTCTAAACCACATACCTATCAACAAGCTGCTAAGAGAGGTGAGTGGTAAGTAACCATAAAGGCTTAATATTTTGACCTCTTGAAAACTGGAACGTGGACTCTCAGCCCTAAACCTCCTAATGCCAATGTGGTTGGTTACAAGTGAGTCTATTGTATAAAACTTTGTCCCAATGGTTCAGTAGATCGATATAAAGCACGATTGGTGGCGAAAGGTTCAGTCAATAAGAAGGTGTCGACTACTTTGATACCTTCAGTCTTATTGTAAAACCAACAACCATTTGCCTTATTTTTTCTGTTGCTTTGTCTCGAGGTTGGTGTTTGAAGCACTTCGATGTTAGCAATGCCTTTCTCAATGGTGATCTTCAACAAACTTTGTATATGTCTTAACCTCTAGGTTTTGTTGATCATTATAAACCTAACTGTGTTTGCAAATTACATAAAACTTTATATAGTCTCAAACAGGCTCCTCAATCATGTTTTCTTCAGCCTAAATAGTTTTATGTTCAGACGAGATTTAAAGCATGTTATACCAATTGCTCTTTCTTTCGTCAATATGGATCATCTATCACTTATCTATTGGTCTATGTGGATGACATTATAGTCACCTCCAATCATTTATTGATGAGTTGAATCATAAGTTTGATCTCAAGGATTTGGGGTCTTTATCCTTCGTTCTTATTATTGAAGTTCACCATCACGTTTCCTTCCTTTATCTCACTCAGCAGAAGTATATTACTGATCTTCTACATCGTAGTCAGATGGATGGATGTAAATCAGTTGCCACACCCGTCAAGGTAGGAAGTTAGCTTACTACTTCTAGTGAACCTTGTTCTGATCCTTCTCTTTATTACATCATAGTTGGGAAACCTTATTCTGATCCTTCTTTTTATCGCATCATAGTTGGGGCTTTTCAATACACCACTATCACTCATTTAGAAATCTCTTACACTATGAATCATGTGTATCAATTTATGCAAACTCCCATGTTTGATAATTGAAAAGTAGCGAAACACATTTTATGGTACTTAAAGGGTGTTCTTCATCATGGTATGGTTTTCAAAATCTCTTTTAATACTATTGTTATGGCCTTTGTTGATGTTGACTGGGCTTTTGATGTTAATAATAGACAGTCATAACAAGGCTTTATTGTTTATTTTTGTGGCAATCTTGTCTGTTAGTCTTCTTGTAAACAAAATGTGGTTGCTTGTGAGTATAAGGCTCTTTCCTTTGTTTTAACGGAACTTGCATGGCTTCAACAACTTCTTCTAGAGATGGGAATTAAATCTACTAACCACCATTGTTGTTCTGTGACAACCTTAGTGCCATTTTTCTCTCCACCAATCTAGTTATTCATCGTCGCTCCATGCACCTCGAGGTGGTTCAGCATCATATTCGGGAATGTATTGAGCAAAATCAGCTTTATATTTAGCATATTTTAACTACTAATTAAATAGTTGATATCTTTACTAAGTCATTAAGCTCAACTCAGTTTGTTGTTCTACAGTCCAAGCTCAATTTTTATTCCCTCCCATTGATCTTGGGGGGGAGGTTGTTAGGAGATAAAGTTGCAACGTAATATTAGGAGTATAACTATAGTTATTAGGTTGTTCTTATCTTATCCCTTAGACTCCTCTGTAATCCATCTCTCTATTGTAACTAAACTCCTATTATTCTGTAACATACTATAATAACTTCTTGTATATGATGGAGAAATACATGAAGGGATGATTATTTAAGAAATTACCCTTATTCATATTCATATTATTAAGTGGTTGCAATCCCCTTCCAAAATAAGGATTAAATTCAAGCCCTTACTAGCATAGAAACCTCGAAGTATTCAAAAGATGAGAAAAACCACTAATTTCTTTACTTAACTATATAGGGTTCACCTGAGACTAAATCCATAAGAAAATGCATAACTAGTAAAGCACGATTCATTAAAAATTAAGCACCAGCATAGGATCTATTTCTATAAAGAATTAACGTTATACAAGTTGCCTCTTTTGGCATTTGAGGTATAACTTCCAAAGAAATCACACTATGAGGATAAGATGGTACATAAATTCTTTTTGAAATATTACATAAACATTAATGACCATCATGACGCCTACACGTCCAAGCATAATGAGGAACAACGTAACACGTAAGACAACAAAGGCTATGCAGAAATAAGTACAAACAGAGCGCAAACACGAAATGATAGAATTCACGAATATAAATATGCAACGTTGATAGTGGTGAGAACTGATGAGTGAAATTTAAGCAGTTGAATGTAAACGATATAATATCATGTATAGTCTATTAAACAAAACGACGTCATATAAATAATATATGTGTTCCATTGTAATTGGCAACCACTGCCAACAATTATTATAGCTGTTAGGATAACCGTTGGTGTGGAGGGAGAAATTTTTTTAATGAATTCGTCTCTAGTTTTTCTCTCTCTAGATAGAATTTCTTCCAATTTTTTATTTCTTTTGTTTGTTAACTCTATACTAGTTGCAATCCTCAGATTCCCAAATTAGCTATCACAATTACTTGTAACAAATTTTGGTATCAAAACTTGATTCTAGACCACTATTGACGTTGTGAAATGGCGGGAATCACCCGAGGACAAAAGTGGCAACGTGTGGAAGAAGGCTTACATAGCCAGATGCAAGAGTTAAGTAAGGCACAAACATGGTATACAAAAGTTAAAGGAATGGATTACTCAGTTGTATCAAAAGAAACATGTCGAACCTGGTATATGTGAAACTGCTGATCAAAGAGTTCCAAAAAATGGAAACAATGAGGGGTATTATGGGGACACTGTGTTATTCCTACACGGTGTAGCAAGATAGAGTTTCAAGTATTCATGGGAGAAAATTTGCAGACATAGGTGTTCAAAAGTGAGCAGTATTTTACGTTAGATTGAACGCAGGACGAATTGAAGGGGAGTATGGATACGATGTATTTGAAAGGTGAGGCATTAGGTTGGTATGAATTGTACATCAGAAATAGACTAACTAAAGACCCTCCTAGTTGGGGTGAATATCTATTGGTGTTAGAGAAAAGGTTTGGAGAAGTAGCATTTGAGGATCTGGGCGGGGAGTTGAAGGAGTTGAGGTAGAAGGGTTCTATAAGGGAATACTATATTGAATTCAATAGGTTGTCACAAAAGTTGGTAATGCCTAAGCCATATTTAGTGAGTATGTTTTTGAAAGGTTTGAAGGAAGAGATAGAGTATCCAGTAAAATTGTGGAGCCTAACAATGCCTAAGTAAACGTATGATTTGGCTAAGAAATATGAAATGGTAATGATGCAGTGCGGAATGACAGGGAGGTCGCAATAGAGAGGTATGAGTTATGTTGGAAATTCATAGGATTTTTCAAAATCTATTTAGACTGTTGCCTACTCCTATTTTAGGTAATCAAAAGGGTGATAAGGATGTAAGAAGGAACAGGACAACTACAAGCAAAGAACTAGATGAACGTAGGCCTAAAGGATTGTGCTTTTGAAGTGAAGAAAAGTTTGTTCCTGGCCACATGTATAAGAAGAAGATGTTACAGATGTATGTAGCGAAAGTGAAGTTGAGAATGCGGAAGTGGATGAAAGATTAGAAGAAGAATTACCAAGTATTCCCTTACAAGCTACTACAACTAACTTTCAACAAATTAAGCTGCAACGTGTGTTAGATAGGAGTATAATTCACATACTGGTGGATGGGGTAAGTACCCATAACTTTGTAGATAAAAATTTAATATCTAGATTGGGAGTATAATTTGAAGAAGTGAATGAGTTGTCTATTGTGGTAAATGGTGGAATGATTTTGAGTTGTAGTAGGGTGTGTTGAAATTGAAGGTGGAAGATGGGAGGCAGAGATTTTTGTTTTCCGGATGCTTTAATTATTGAAATAGGAGGAATCGATATGGTTTTGGGGGTTCAATGGTTGTTAGCATTGAAATATTGTGTTCAATTATCAAAATGGAACAAAAGTCTTATTGGATGAGGGAAGTGGTGGAATTAATGAGAGAAGGACACAAACATTTGGCTAAGTTTCCTGAGAAGAAATTAGGAAAGGTGGGGTAATAAAGAGGTGGTCTGTTGTTTCATGGTTGTAAATAAGGATGAATTGCCTATAGAGAAAAATGATCAGTTGGATGAAGTACGATATTCTCTATTGGAGGTAAAGTTAGGAGATTAGTTGGATGGATTTAATTAAAAGTTGCAGGAATTGTTAAAATAGTTTAATGTGGTTTTTTAGGAACTAAGACGATTACCCCCACCTTAATTCCATGATCATCAAATTCCTCTAAAAGAAGGAGCAAAAGCTACAAATTTAAGGCCTTCCTGTTACTCAGGAGTACAAAAATGTGTGGTAGAAGAGTTGGTGGATGACATATTGCAACAAGGAATTATCAGGAAAAGTGTAAGCCCGTTTTTAGCCTAGTAATTTTGATCATAAAGAAATATGGCTCGTCAAGATTCTATGTGGACTACAGATCACTGAATCATTGTACCATAAAAGATAAGTTCCCCATTCAGTTGGTGGAAGAACTTTTTGATGAGTTGAATGCCGCACATGTTCTTTCTAAGTTGGATCTTCGAGTGGGTTACCATCAAATTTGTGTTCATAAAGATGATGTTTATCAAATAAAATTTCGTACTTATAAAGGACATTACGAATTCCTTATAATGCCTTTTGGGTTAACAAATACCCCAGCTACCTTTTAGAGTCTAATGAATCAAATCTTTAAGAAATATTTACGTGGGTTAGTTCTTGTATTTTTTAATTATATCTTCATACATAGTGGTTCTTTTGAGTTACATTTAACACATCTAAAGTTGGTACTGGAGATTTTACATAAACAACAATTGTATGTGAAACTTTCGAAATGTTCTTTTAGAGTTGGTCAAGTAGGGTACTTGGGGCATATAATCAGTGACAATGGAGGTTCGACTGGCTCTAAGAAAATTCAAGTAATGGTGGAGTGGCCACAATTGCAAAACATCAAACAACTCAGAGGATTGGTTTATATGGATATTATTGACGATTTATTATAGGTATAGTAAAAGAAGCAAATCTCTTACCATTTTTCTAAAGAAGAATACATTTTGTTGGACAGTGGAAGCAACAATGACATTTGAAGATTTGAAGCAGTCACTGACATCAACTCTAATGTTGGCTTTCCAAATTTCATGAAAGAATTTGTAATGGAAGTTGATGCTTGTAGAGAGAGGATAGGTGCAGTATTGATGTAAGATGCTCACCCTATAGCTTTTGTAAGTAAATCTCTGTCTAATAAATATTTGCATCTTCAGTATATAAGAAGGAATTTTTGGCCTTGGTAATGGCAGTGAAGCACTAGTCACATTATTTGATAGGGAGACTATAACACACCACTCTTATAGGGCATATCCTCGAACATATTGATGGTATTCGAGAACATACTCTAGTAGGATGGCATGTTAAGGCGATAAGAACTACTTATTACAAATTTTTCAAGCATCACATGAATTTAAACAACCAGTAATCATTCTGGCCTATATGATTTGTAAACACATCTTAAGCAAATCAATATTCAATTTAAACTATTTCATTTACAAAACATATATAGTTATAATTGTCATTACATTACATAATTCACATATACATTGTACAGTAGTTGCGGAATACAATCCTCAATACAATACATATGAAAACATGTGTAGGTGCAAACTGATCCCAACCCTTAGCTCATATCTGATTTCAATGGCTATACTCCAATTAGTCTAATTGGATATCTCCTCTGAACCTAAAAAGTCATGTTGCAATTTTGACTAGTTTTGTGAACTCAGTGGGCGAATCATCATTGATGTGCTCACTTAGATTAACACAGAACAATTCACAAGTCACATTTAATTCACAGATAAATCACATTAACAATTACTGAACATTTCTTCACTTTTCCTCATGTTTCACAAATACAATTTATGTACATTAATGTACGTTTCTATTTCAAAACAGTTCGTATAATGCACTTCAATCAATCATATTACACATATCAATCTTATATTCAATTGCTCATAAGACTTCACTTTCATTGTTAATTGTTGTGACCAAGCGCTTTTTAACTGTCCCGTATCTATCGTGGATACCGAGCTCAATGATAACTGTCCCATATCTGTTGGGGATACCAGACTCATTTTACATAGTGAGCCTATGGCTCTTACACACATTCTGAGCTTTAAGCTCTTTTTCACTAACTACCCAGTCACAAGTGCCTTTATTTGATCATGTATATCATGTCATGAAATGCATCAAAATCACATATATACACAATCAATCACTTTTATTCAGTATATATTCACTTTTTTCATTTTCATCGAACAATAGTTCGGTATTCAACGTTTCGTTGAGAACACTTAATTCTTTCTCATTCACATTCAATTATGAACACTTCCAATGCAATTTCAATTATCAACTCCTCGGACTATCAATATCCAGAATTTTCTCAATCACATTATTAACAGTTGAATACAGAAATTTAAACAAAACAATCAATCAATGTGAGACCATTTAGGTTGACTCACAGTATGCTCCAGATTAGCTATTGTATTCATGACTTGGAAACGTCTGGACACTGTCATTCTATTTGCACTTATATAATCATGCAATACACACATTGTACGCATTACTAAATTGCATAATCTCATAAGCATTCATTCATATACATATGTATATGTGTAATGTATAATGCATGCTCAACTTGACTATTCTGATTATGTTTCCTTTATTCACATCTCTTGTTCATTTAATCATCATCATTTGTGTATGTCTAGCTTACACTTAGATTCATAGCTCAAATATACTTGATTATTATAATATCATCAATCAATCATTCACCAATGTTATTATAGCATTATATGATCACATAATATCCAAACTCTCATTCATTCATACTTGATACACATTGCTCATCTCTTTTGAATCACATTTGCATTTCTATGAACACTTTCATTCCTATAATCATCTCTAAATTTCTAGATTTTGTTTCATTAATATCAACCATCCATGCTTAGGTTATAACCTTGATTATCACCCTAAATATATCAACATTTAATCACTTAATCCATCACCAAACTAAGTTCATTTCATGGCCTTATTCAAGCCTAAATGCATCATAGGAAAGTACCTTAAAAATAGTTGTTTCAAACATCACTTAAAAGAAAATATTTCTCTTTTTGTGCTTACCCACGATCGTGGTGGACCTTCCCACTATAGTGACAAAAGCTTGTGGAACTGGCCACAATCGTTGGGACTCTACCACGATCATAACAAAACCTAATTTTTGCTAGGCCATGATCATAGGGACTATGCCAAGATCGTGCTCTGCCTTTTTTCCTTCCTTCATCTTTCCACGAATTCAACATACTTAAAAACAACTATCACTCCAATTTTTCCATAATTCATGTCCATTTATGTAACTTCATTACATGCTAATCTAACTACCATATTATTTGCATTAAAACTCACGAAACTCTACTTAATTGATACATTAACCATTCACTTAATCCTATTATAGATGCATTCCTAACTTTTCCATACTTTACTCTTTCATAATACATCAATATATGTTCTCTACAGTTCATCATTTAGACATCATATCCTCTTCATTCTCACCTCATTTCTAACTCATATAGTTCATCATTTAGACATCATATCCACATTATTCTCACCTCATTTCTAACTCATAAACATCCATGAAACAATCCATAAATCATTGTTTATCAATGATAAAACAATTCATAACTATGGTTTATCATCATATAAAAACAAAACATGATTTCTATTATTCACTATCATCTTAGTTCTTCTCATTTCAATAACATTTTACTAGTCTTTTCTTTAACTTCAAAGCTCAATCTATTTCATCACATAACAACCTATAATATATGGTTCTCATACTCTCGAAATAGAATGCAAATATACATTCATTCATCAAAATTTTTGCACTCTTTCTTATACCTTATACACTATCAATTATCTATAAACTATCATAAAAATGCTTTTTATTAATCAACCCAAAGTAGGACATAAACATTTCTCTTTATTTATCAATGTTTATCACTCATTCATCACCATTTCACTATTAATCCATCTCAAAAACATCCCTGTAACATTTCATAATTTATTACTCATCATATTCACAAAAATAGGATATGAATATACCCATTCTTTATCCACGTTACATATATATTCAACACCATGTTCATAATCATTTAATATCAAAACAATCACTATATATGTTTCATTTAAAATAACCCATGAAGTTTGATCTACAACTTACTTAATTAAACTCCAAACTTCTTCAAAACTCATGTAAACCCTAGCTTTCTCCTCTTACACGATCATCATCTCACCAATGTAGAATGAGCTAGGTTTCATACAGAAGAAAAAATAACAACGATCTTGAAGAAACAAAGTGAAGGAGTTGGACAAGGATCAACGTGATGAGGGTTAGTGAGAAAAATCATGGGTGAAGAAGAAGAGAAGAACGAAAATGAAGGAGAGAGCTTTTAACCGGAGAATTAGAATGAAAGACTAAAATGGTTGTCTTTCAAATGAGCATAACGAAGTGAGGAGTGTGACAAGTTGCATGACACTTGTCATTTACCATATGTTCTCTTTTTATGGTCTCCAATAGGTCCTTTAATAATTAGTCCATTTGTCCTCCAATTTCTAATCCAGTTGTCACCCAATTTTCTATGACATTTGTCATTAAATCTTAGTGTCACTTATCAGTTATTTCTATTGCCATTTGTAATTTATTTCTACTACCATTTATCAATTTGTCTTGTCACTTCACATTTTTCCTAGTCTAAAAATATCCATAATTTCTGAAATTTTCCAAAATTTCACCTAAAATTCTAAATCAATAATATAATTCACCAAATCAAAAATAAAGACATAATATTCACTGTTCACATCATAATCATTAAAAATCATTTATACTCCGGAAAATAACAAATGAGTGCATGTACAGTCTTTGTAATGTATACAAAAATCAATAATCATGTGTGTGTATGCTAATGATATGTATGAGCATGAAATGCATTTCCTAATTTCTCAATACTATTTCTCATATGCAAAAATCTAGGATTCTAACCTTAATATGGGCAATTGGGATATTATAGAGAGACTTTGGATTTAAACTAATCATCATAGTTTAAAATACTTGATGGATCAAAAAATCATAACTCCTTTCCAACATACTTGGCTGCTAAAGTTGTTAGGTTTTGACTTTTTGATTAAACACAAGAAAGGAGAGGACACTTTGGCAACATATTCACTATACAGAGCGAGCAGTACTGAGATGTTTCATCTCACTCTTTCGTAAGTTAGCACTAGGTTACATTTCGAAATTAAAGCAAGCTGGCAACATGATATAACCCTGCAAAATATTATTATGCAGATTCAGAACAGGGAGTGTAAAGGCTCAATATGTATAATTGGACTAATGGCATTTTACGATGGAAGGGTCGATTGGTGGTGGGTAATTCATCTCATCTCAGTACTAAACTCATTGATCTTTCTCATGGCTCTGCTTAAGGGGGGTTATTTAGGGACTTATAAAAGATTGAGTGTTCATTTTTTCTAGAGAAGATTACAACATGATTTTAAGGAGTTTTTCCGGAAATGTGAATTTTGCCAATGAAATAAATATAAAGCTATTGCTTCACCGATGTTACTTCAACCATTACCTATCCCTCCAAATTTGTGGACCGACATTAGCATGATTTTATAGAAAGTTTACCACTTTCGAAGGGAAATTCAGTGATATTTTCAATTGTGGATCGACTAGGTAAGTATGCTCATTTTCAGCCCTTGCGTCATCTGTATACAACTAAAAAATTGCTAAACATTTCATGGATAATATTTTTAAGCTGCATGATATGCCTCAAACAATTGTCAATGATAGGGACGCGGTTTTCATTACTTTATTCTGCAAGGAATTGTCAAGTCTTCAAGGCATAAAGATTCAACTTTCTACTGCTTACCACCCTCAATCGGACGACCAAACAGAGGTTCTTAATCACACCATTGAGACTTATTTACGTTACATGACATTTGGGATTCATAAAACTGGAGTCATTTGTTATCTTTAGCGAAGTGGTGGTATAACAATACGTTTCATTCAGCTATCCACATTACCCCATTTCAAGCTATGTATAGTTTTCCACCTCTGATATATACTATATATTTAGCTAGAGATTCTTTTGTTCTAGCTGTGGATCAAGTGTTGATTGATAAAGAATCTATGATTAACATACTTTGTTTTCATTTGCAAAGAGTGCAACATCATATGAAGCAGATGGCGGATCGTTATATATAGAAGCGCTTGTTTGTGGTGGGGTGAATATGTGTATCTAAAGTTGCAACCTTATCGTTGACAGAGTATCCCAAGACATTCCTCCCAGAAGTTGGTAGCTTTATTTTATGTTCCCTTAAAGATAGTTCAGAGGGTAAGAGATGTGGCGTTTTAGTTAGACTTACCTATTGAAAGTAAGATCTGTTGGAGATACTTCTCCTGCAATCAAGCCCTATCAAAGATCCACCCCTAATTATCCTACCTAATCAAATCCTATCATTACTCTCAATCACATCCCTTATTCTATAATTATGTATATATTATTTTAGCATAGTATCTCTCATAGAATTAGTTCTAGCCTGATTGTAGCCCTAATTGTATATATATATGCCATGATGTAATTATCAGAGAAGTTGTTAATAATATTCAAAACCTTGTTTTTGTTATAAGATCCATCATACTTTACACGTTTCACAACTGAAACTGAGAGTCTTGGATTTAATAGTATCTTTGCAAATACTACCTCCTATTTTGTATTCTGTTATGCGTGTTACAATAGTTGTGTTTGATCGACGACTAGTTAATCGTAACAATCACCTAGCTGTACATATTTTAGTTCAATGGTCGTCATCAAGGGAGAATGATCTTTCTTGGGAATTCTTGTATGACATCAGTAACAATTTCCGAGGGTTAAAATTAAGGACAAAGTTTTGGAGGAGAGGGGAAATGATGGTAGAGATAGTTGATGAGTGAATTTTAAAGTAGTCAAAGGTGACGAGTGAATTTTAAGTAGTTGAATGTAAACGAAGTAGTATCATGCGTAGTCTATTAAGGAGAACGACGCCATCTAAATAGTATACTTGTTTTGTTGTAATTGGCTACCACCACCAATGGTTATTATAGTTGTTAGCATAATTGTTAGGAGAAAATGTTTTAACGAATATAGTCTCTGGTTGTTCTCTCTGTATAATCTATATCTTCCAGCTTCTCTATCTCTTTTCTTCATTAAATCTGTAATAGATGCAATCCCTAGATTCCCAAATTAGCTATGATAAAACCCTATGATAAAGAAAAAAAATCGAGAAATTTTATAAAAGAAAACTTCAAAAAAAGGAAGCGAATAGGAAAGAAAAATGAAAGCTTTGTGATTACTTGCAGTGGGAAATTAGAAATTCCAGAAGATGAATCAATTGACTGAAAGAAAAACACAATAGAACAGAGAAGAATTCAAGAAACAAGATATGACAGAAGAAGAAAATGAGCAACTAGAAATAAGTGAAATAACCTTTAAAGATCCGTGATAACCCTAAGAATTTAGTACAGGTCACAGTGATCCGATGATGGATGATACGGTTATAGATTATAACTGGAGACAGAGAGGACAAGATTGTTGAAGACATGGTCACCTCTTCCTTTATATAATATGCTTATTTTTGTAATACATAACGGTACCTTAATTATGTACTTTGGATCGAATGTGAAAGGACAAAATACGGAGAATATAGAAATACCTGATTTTATGTTCTGAAACTTCAAACAAGCTTTTCGAAGTCAAAACAATCCCAAATCCACCGTCATCTTCACGAGAATATATCACCGAGATGCAGGTTAGATCTTTCTACATTTTTCTCAATATGTAAGCTCTTTTAATAGGTCAGAAATTCTTTATGCTTACGATTGATATAAACAACTGCAGGAGACCTTAACCTATGTATATAGCTTCCATATTGGGCTTCCCCATCACAAGGCCGATATAGACCAGATCTACACTGATCTGGATCCATTTTCTATATAGACTTTGACCCATTGATTTAGATCATTTATTGGGTCATTTTATTATCTTTATTTGGATCAAATTATATAACTTAACCAATAATTTATTTAAAAACTAAATTATAATTAATAACTATCCACTTTATAGGAAATTGAGAAAATTGCCCTTAGGGGAAAAAATGTCTTATAATCTCCCCCTTGGACAATTATTAATTGTAGTTTTGACTTAAATTTAAAAAAAAATTAAAAACTCGATTAAGCTACACTGTTGTATTAATCTACTAAGTTTAAAAGCAAAACGTTTGATCCAAAGATAACGAAAGTCCAACATTTCGTCCTGTAAGGCTTTCGTTATCAAAAAATATCATATGCGCGTGTCATGTGTAACACAGATCCAATATAATCACAAATATCTAATATGTCATCAACATGAATGGGAAAATGGAGTGTGGCAAACTACGATTATATCTTTATGATCTAATACGTATCATCTTCATCTGTAAGTCTTAATTTCTCCAACTTTATGCTAAACTACATCAGAGAAATCTTGTTTTCTCTCACCATATGCTAAACAACATTAAAGAAAACCTTTATGTTCTCCAACTAAATGTTAAACTACATTAGAGAACCTTTATGGGATTAAAATCTTATATCCTTCTATGTCATGTGAAACTTTAAGGAGATATCTATATAAAATTGTATGTGTCTAATGACATAGACTCCAGGTCAATCTTTATATATGCCCAATGACCTTTAAAATTCTTAAGAACAACTCAAATCTTAAGGCTTCTATATGTATTATGACAATGTATGATAACAACTGTACTAGAATACGGAACATTCCTCATAACCTCTCTCTTTAATTTATTATTTGGTCAATGTGCCAAAGATTATCTCTCACTATGAGAGATAAGTGTTATGACAGGTTTATAATTAACTATATTAAACCTTTGTAATATATACTCAATGTATGCATTCTATGAGAGGTTTGACGAGTGTTAAAATATGTCCCGGTGAATCTAAATACGTAGGATAAAAGATGCTACGCCAAGGCCTTTTATGTCAAAGTTCTTGACCAAAAGTTGCTTAACCTTAGACAACATGGTCAAGTAATTTGACGTGAGCAATATATCATCCACATGTAGTAATAGGAAGATAACTTTGCTGCCCCTGACCTTATAGTACAAGCATCTTTTTAATTTTATTTCTTATGAAGCTGAAAGAGGTCACAACCTCATCAATTGTAAGGTTTCACTTTCGGGAGGTTTGATGTAAATCATATATTGATCTGCACAATACATAAACCATGTCAGTTCCATCTGGATCCTAAAATTCTTCAGGTTGTACCATATTGACAACTTTATAAAAGTCTTTATTCAGGAAAGCGGTTTTGACAACTGTTTGATGTAACTCTTATCATTAAGAGCTACAGTTGCCATAATCATTCAAAATGTATCCTACGAGGATATAAGAGAAAAATAACATTAAAGTTAACATTTCTCCCTGAGTGAACCATTAGGCAACTGAGCTAGTCCATAAACCGTTAAACTTTATCCTGAAATCCTTTAGGTCTTAAAACTTCATTTACAACTGATAGGTTTCGCAGTTCTGTAACAAAATCAACTAGCTCCCATACCTTACCATGCTTTATGGCTTGCATCTCATAAGTCACTACAATCCATCACAATTCTGATGCGAATACAAAAATAGCTTCTGTAAAAGTAACTAGATTTGTAACATGTCCAATATTATAGTACTATTCTCCTAATAGACTATGTAATAAGATGTGATAATAGGTCATCTTACTCTGGTAGATTTTCAAAATTGAATTAGATCTTATAACGCTAGGAACCTTTATGTATACAGGTATGGGTTCCTATTCCTGTATAGGTACGGTACAAAGACCTAGATCTACCGGATCTAATTGTATGAGTGGCGGGTACATAATAACTATAGTATCCATCCTGTTATCATCCTAAGGGTCAAAGGGCCCACCATCATAAACATCGTATGCCAGAAAGTCAGCTGTTTATGATTTCACTATTTTGTTCCCTCTTTTTCTACAGTAAGATTTGTAGCCTCTAGAGTGGTCAGGATATTTTACTAAATAACATTGATCATAATGAGCATGCAATTTTCTTCTTTATAAGGTTTATACCACCTTAGTAGGTAGCCTCATACAAAAATGTGTGCAAGGCTGGGTTTTCAAACTTCTAGATAATCAGGTAGATTAGTTTTTTCTGCATTGACTTTCCAAGTCCTTTAGGGTGCAATTATGCCTTTCGGTAACACACCATTTTGCTCAAGACTTATCCCAACTGATTCTATATATCTGACAAAGGGACCTTTTCAAGTCCTGAAAATGCCATATTTGCCTTGATATTCTCCTCCATGGTCAAATCTGACATTCTGAATGGATTTTCCTAGTTAGTTCTCAACCTTTAGTCTTTAAGCAAGAACACATATAACTGTAATGGGAATAATCATCACAAATGTCAGAGTACTTTTGAATTGCATAATGCAATTGTATAAGGTCTTTGATATCATTATGTATTAGACTCAACAAGTCAGAAGCATAAGTTGACCTCTATATCCTTATTAGTCAACTTACCCCTATAATAGTCAACACATGTTCCCAGATCAACGTAATCTAGAATTGAGAGAATGATTTCCTTAATCAATCTCTCAACCCTAGCTCTGAAAATGTGGCTTACACCATGTATGACTTTCCATTCATCAGGGTCCTTCATTTCATGACTTGTTCAGCAAGATACGAAGAAGCTTATATCTAACTTGGGGTAAGACACATTCTATACAAACCATATGATAAGAAAGTTGTACCTTTATGTTTTGCATTAAACACAACTGTACAATAGAACCATTAAATGCAAAACATCAACCTTCTTTGTCCAAAGTTGATTTAAAGATCATATATAAAATGTGTTGTGTAAAAACCTAAATGAATCTTGCTATAGGTTTCAATACATACATCCCCTATAGATATTACTTCCGCTTCTTCATTACTGTCAACCATCAGTTACTCCTTTTCTTTATTTGACTTTATTTGATTATCATCGTCTTTACTTCTAGGCCTTATACTTCTAGTTACTTTATGTCCCTAGGACCTTCACTAGCACTGGATTGACCAGCATCAATATGTAGAGAAGATTTAGTCTTTTTACCTTTAATCTTAGTGTGCTTCATCTTTACCTTCCATTTATTTGCATCGAGGGCTGTAGGAGTAGTAAGCTTGAATCCTCCTCCTCAGCAACGCAATGGGCAATCAAAGCATTGAAGTCTCATTCCTCATCATATAAATAATATGTCATCACCAGATTACTTAACTCTGGAGGGAGTGTATTCAGAGTCTGGTGAACTATGAAGACATCAGGAAGAGGAATGTTTAACATCTTCAGTCTACTGTGAAGATGAATCATTCTTGATATGTACTTCTTTACTCCCCCTTTTCTCCTGTATAATTTATGGAGAATAGTTCTTTATTCAAGGCACTTGTCTCAACATTAGATGAGACTTTGTCCCTCTAGGATACATTTCCAAGAAATTACTTTGCTATGTCTATGTCCAGAAGTTCAATAAGCAGATGGTTTGTAATAGCCTTTTCCTACACTTAAGGAATATTTGTTAGATTAATCCATATCATGTCAGAATATATGAAGAGCATTCCATAGGCATGCATTATATTTGCATACACACACGAACCATGATTTAGAAACATTGTAAAGACTGTATATGTACTTAATTGGCACATCCTAGGATATGAAAAATTTTAAGTGATTATGATGCAATTGTGTGTTAGTTATGTCATGAATCTTGTTTGATGATTATAATTAGTGAATTCAAAAGTTATTAATATGATTGAGTAATTGATAAAGTGGTGTGAGTACCTAAATTTAGAAAAAAACACGTTAAAGAGCAAGACAAAAATGATACATGGACATTTGGGTAGGTTAGGCCTATGAAATGGTGACATATGGCATTAGGAATAAGTGACAAATGGCTCAGTTAAATGGATGACAAGTGGCTTAAGTATAATTGTGACAAGTGGCCCTTTAACATTGTGACAAATGGCACCTTAGACTTGTGACATGTGGAGTAATAGAATGGTGACATACGTAGCGTTACAAATGATGACACATGTAGCCTTACAATTGGTGAAATATGTAGCCTTATAATTGGTGACATGTGTAGCCTTACAATTGGTGAAATGTATAGCCTTATAAGTAGTAACATATGGAGGCTTAAATGAGTTAAATGTGGAGCCTAAAGTAAGTGACACATGGACCAATTGAATAGTAACATACGGACCAATAGAAGGATAACATACGTACCAATAGAATGGTGACATAAGGACCAATGGAATGGTGACACATGATTAGTTGACCTTCTTGAATTTTCTAGAGAAAATAAATGAACATTTAACAGAAGTGAGAGTGAAGAGAAGGAGAAAAACGAAAATGAGAAGAGAAGGAGAGACAAAGGAGAAGAGAAGAAGAGAAGGAAAGAAGTTACCAAGGTAACTCAAAATTCTGGTTTCAATTTCATCTTTCTCTTTTGATCTGTTTTTCATATACTTAGAGCACTAATTTGAAGAAACTCAAATAATGAAAGTTGTAGGTATAGGTCTTAAATTGACCTCTGTAAATTTTATTGAGGAAATAGTGATTAGATCCTAAGATATGTTTGTTTTCCTAATACTGCCTGTGATAGACCCCTGTACAGGACCCTTGTATTAATTCCTGATTTTTGAGGACCTTAGAGTCCGAATTAGTGAAAGTATAAAACATGAAAAATGATTATTGATGTCATATTAATTCTTCTTTGAAACTTTTTGGTTAGAATATGTCTTGATAATGATTGATTGGAGATCAATTGCATGTAAGGTTGATGATGAAGTGTGCTGGAATATGTTGGCTGTAGTGTTTTTATTGAACAAGCATATGTATTTTGGGCATATCTTAATCTGTGGTTATCTGAATTGGAAGGATTTTGATTTAGAGTAAACTAGAGACATATGGCTACAATGTTTATGAAAGAATCGAATTTTAATTTTTTCTATAATGGTTTCTAAATTTAGCTTGTATTTGAGTTCTAGAATTAGCTGCAGCACTACCCTTGACTGAAATAGTGTCTTGTTTTCATCGAATAAACTTTATTGATTTAGGCCGAATCAAACAAAGTTTTCTTCATAAAAGTTGTATCTTATCCTCTTATATTTCTATTGGTATACATTTCGTGATTTTTGGATATCGTAATTGAGAGATATGGTATTTACAAGTTGGAGTGCACTAACTCTTCAATCATGCACTAGCCAAAATTTTGAATGTGCATCGTCTATGGTCTTTTGAGCATAACTCATGGAAGCATGAACCAAATTGAATGATTTTTGTTTTGAATGAAACTTAAGACATATAGGAACATTTTATTAGAGAAGGTGTTACCTAAATATCTCATTTTCTAGTTCATAATTGTCATACAAAACTGACTTGAAAATAGAGTTGGAAAAACTAGAAAATGGGAATGCCTAACGAAGGCAGAAAGTTTCTGCCAACTAATCCCACGTCTATGGGAAATTGTCCACGATCATGGGAATTCGTTAAACATCAAATATGCTTCTTTTAGGTATGGTTTGTAACAGCAAATGGTTAAGTACTTTTCTATAATGCTTTAGGGCTTGAATGAAGCTTGAATTGAACCTAGAATGATGCTTGAACAAGTAAACAAATGAGTGATATGTTTAAGATGATGATTAAGGATACAAATTTAAGAATGAGTTGTTATACTTTAGGTGTTCAAATATGGAAATTTGGTGATGATATAAGAATGAAAGTGGTCCTATGATGGCTAAAGTGAATTAAGAAGATGAATGTTGTGTATTAAGTAAAGATGATCTATATAATGGATATTGGTGATCTTTAATGCTTGAATAACTTTTGTGAATGATAGAATGATGAACTTAGAATAATCTTGTTCAATTGAGGTGTAAAACTAAGTTCCATTTAGATATATTTGAGTTATGAAACGTGAATGATCTTGAGATGTGAATTTAAGAAATATATTCGGAATTGTCATTGAATATACATCATACATAACACACACACATATATATGCATAAGTGAGTACTTTTATGAAAGGTGCAAAGAAGTAATGTGTAAATATGTGATTGCCTGTTATAATGGAGCAAATAGATCGAGCAATTCTAAAAGTTTCCGAGACGTCTAGGTAATAAGCTATCTGGAGTAAACCGTGAGTTAACCTAGATGTGTCAACCCAATTATATGTGTAGTGAATTCACTTAGATGTATCTCACTATGCTTGAATTACTCTTGTTTAATTTTGACATAATGAATTGTTACTAGTTCGATTGCGATAATTTTGGACATCAATTGTCTGAGGAGACCAATATTCGGGACTATATTTGAAGTGCTCATTATATGTGAATTTGACTGACTAAGTGTTATTTGATATTATTATTGAGTGCTGGATCAAGGTCCGTTGATAAATTTGTATGGAATAAGTGATGCTCAACTGAATGTTGGATGCTCTGCTATTTGTTGAATGCCGAACTTAGATCCAATGAACTATGTGTTGGATCGCGTATGGTCCAAGTATTCACAATACGCTGCGAAAAAGACCATAACACAACATAATCTATAACCGAAAACATACAAGATGCGCAAAATACCTTTTCTTTTGAAACGGATTGGTGGTTGTTTTT
>JAOTAY010000004.1:24404559-24434436 GCA_025629805.1 Erythroxylum baracoense
ACCAAAGAGGACAATACTGAGTAAGGTTGGATGCCGCGGTATGTCCCGCAAACACACGTCGCCGACCTAAGGGCGGGGTGTGGGGTCCAACATGTGCACATGGATTTATTTAGTCCCACTAGGACTCAAAGCTCTGGTGGTAAACATTAGAGTTTTGTTCTAGTAGATGACTACTCTAGATTTACATAGGTTTATTTCTTATCAAATAAGGATGATGCTTTTGAAATGTTCAAAAAGTTTTGCAGAAAAATTCAGGTAGAAAAAAGATACTATATCACTTCAATTCGGAGTGATCATGGAGAAGAATTTGATAACAAAAAGTTTAAAGAATTTTATGATAGTAATGGTATAACTCACAACTTCTCTTGTCAAAGGACACCTCAACATAATGGAGTTGTAGAGAGAAAGAACATAACTTTGGATGATATGGCCAGGAATATGTTGTGTAAAAGTGGACTACCTCATGGATACTAGGCATAAGCAGTATTCACAACATGTTATGTACTTAATAGATGTCTTATAAGACCTATTCTAAAAAGGACCCTCTATGAGCTATGGAAAAAAAGAAAACTAAATGTTGCTTACTTTCAATCATTTGGATACAAGTGTTTCATTCTTAGATATGGAAAAGACAACCTTGGAAAGTTCGATGCAAGATCAGACGAATCTATTTTTTTAGGCTACAATACCACCAGTAAAGGATATATAGTATATAATAAAAGAACAAAGAAGATAGAAAAATCGATACATGTGTATTTGATGAAGCACTACCATCAACAACAGTAGTTGATTCAGATGATGAAGAGCATCTTTTAATTCCTAAAAATACATCAGAGAATCAAACTACACCATTAATACCCTCATAATTACAAAATCAAGAAGGCCCCTCTGAAGCTAGAATAGAGCAGGCTCCTT
Source organism: Erythroxylum baracoense (assembly GCA_025629805.1). Classification (NCBI taxonomy): domain Eukaryota; kingdom Viridiplantae; phylum Streptophyta; class Magnoliopsida; order Malpighiales; family Erythroxylaceae; genus Erythroxylum; species Erythroxylum baracoense. The sequence continues at coordinate 24,405,475 of JAOTAY010000004.1, forward strand.
CATCTTAGAAGAAGATTATATAACAAAAAATACTAAGAGAATGGAGAGGTCTTGATACAAATCAATATATTCTGGGAGATCCCTCTGAAAATCTTAGAACAAAATCATCGTTCAAGAACAAATTTGTGGCTCTCGTCTCACAAATAGAACCGAAGACCATTAAAGGGGCCCTTACTGACGAAAACTAGGTTTCAGCCATGAAATACGACTAAATCAATTTAACAAAAAAGTATGGAATTTAGTACCTCGTCCTCAAAACAAGTCAATCATTAGGACTCGGTGGGTATTTCGAAACAAAATTAACAAAAATGGTAAGGTGATAAGAAACAAAGCTAGACTTGTAGCTCAAGGTTACAATCAACAGGAAGGTATTAATTTTGATGAAACTTATGCACTTGTTGCTAGATTGGAATCGATTAGAAATTTACTTGTCCTTGCATGATATAAAAACTTCAAGTTTTTCCAAATGGATGTTAAAAGTGCATCTTAAATGGTTACTTTAATGAAGAAGTGTTTGTTAAACAACCCCAAGTTTTAAAAATGAAAACCATCCAGATTATGTGATGATAACCAAAGCTTTACATGGTTTAAAGGAGGCTCCTTAAGCATGTTATGAGAGGTTAAGTAACCTTCTACTTTAAAATAACTTTTAAAGACAAAAGGTCGATAAAACCTTATTTATTAAGAGAAAGAAGAATGATTTACTCATAGTGCAAATATATGTTGATGACATAATATTTGGTGCTATTAATCCATCCTTTTGCTAATAATTCTAAACATTGATGCAGGGGGAGTTTGAAGTGAGCATAATAGGAGAATTATCATTCTTTCTAGGATTACAAATCAGACAAACAGAAAAAGGATTCTTCATTAGCCAAGACAAATACCCAAAGGAACTCGTCAGGAAATATCATTTTGAAAATGCCAAATTGATGGGTACTCCCATGTACACTGGAACTAAACTTGATAAAGACGAAGAAGGAAAAACTACGGATGAGACAAAGTATAGAGGGATGATTGGATCACTGCTATATCTTACAAGCTCAAGACTAGACATTATGCTTAGTGTGTGTCTTTGTGCACACTTTTAATCAAATCCAAAAGAAGGCCACCTTCAAGCAGTTAAAAGAGTCTTTCGATATCTCTACGAAACTATGGACTTTGTACTATGATATCCAAAAACTGATTCATTTGACATAGTGGGCTAGTGTGATGCAGATTATGCCAGTGATAAAGTTGATCGAAAAAGAACAAGTGGTCATTGTCAATTTTTTGGAGGATGTATAGTATCTTGGTCCTACAAGAAGTAAAATTGCACAGCACTTTTGACGACTGAAGTGGAATACATAGCAGCTGCTAGTTGTTATGCTCAAATCTTATAGATGAAGCATCAACTATAGGATTTTTCTCATATTCCTATATTATGTGATAATACGAGTGCTATAAATTTTTTTAAAAATCTCGTGCTTCATTATAGGACTAAGCATATAAAAATCAAACATTATTTTTTTAAAGATCATGTTTTAGAAGGAATCATTGATCTTTTGTATGTTAATACTGAGAATCAAGTAGCTGACATTTTCACCAAGCTACTATATGAAGATAGATTTTGCGTGTTAAGAAAAGAGCTTGGAATATGCAAACTCTCTAATATTATTTATGCATAAGTATTCTCTACTACTTATCTTTCCATTTCATCTCCTTCTAGTGTAGAAGGCTCCTTCTTTTTAGAAGGTTCCTTTTAGTTTAATAGAGTAAGATTACACATGTACTAAAAAGGTAATTTCCTTTATTTTGTCATTCCAACATTTAAAGATATTCGCAAAACTCTGACAAGTGGCTGTACGGATCTATCAGAAGATACGAAAACGATCACACTTCCTGTATTAGCATATGATTGTTCATCTTCACTTGAGATCAAAGCTTAAGAAATGCCTAATATACCATAAACAAACTTCTCTCCTCTACTCACGCTCTTTGTTCTCTGAAGCATCGCTCTTGACTCTCTATATTCCAACTCTCTATTTTCATCTCAAATCTTCTAAACACCATCCATCGTTCTTACAATGGCACGAACCAGATTAAAAGGATAAAATAAAACTTCAACTTTTACTGATATTCATGATAAAGCTCATGTTACTAAACCTATCTCCTTTAAGCCCTAAGTATCAAAAGTGCACTGGGTTATAAATGATGATTTAGATCAAGAACTCTCTTGGTTGGAAAGACAACCACAAACCAGAGGAAATGTTAAAAAACAAACTCCACAAAAATAAACAGCTAAGGCAGAAGCTAAAGAAAAAGAAGAATCCGGAAAAAAAAGAGAAGAAATAAAGAAGGGAAAAACGCATATAACTGAAGAAAATATTGATTAAAATAAGCTATTTCATGAGGATATGATTCCTAAAAAAAGGGGCAAAGAAGATAAAAATAGCTGCATAAAAAGGAAAGACATCATTACCACCAAAAATGTTTCAATCAATGGAAGCCGAAGTTCGTTATAAAATGCAGTATAAGAAAATTAAGGTGGTTCCTGGATGGATCTTGCTTCCCATGATGTTTGATAATATAGGTACCTATCTCTCCTTACTTTGTTTCCATTGGTTGGAAAAAATTTTTGAACTTAAATGAGACAATATGTGATAAGCTAATCAGGATATTCTACACACACATGAAAAAGAAACAAATTAATGGAAAACTAGCCATTATCTTATAGGTGAATGAATGTGAAATTTTAATTTCTGAGGAAATCTTAAGAGATATATTGGAAGTAGCTCCTATAGGGAGAGCTAACTTTCCCTGTCATAAGTAGGATGTTGATGATTTGGAGTTAATCGAAGTTATCAAACCCATATGCCTTCATGCTGAAAATACCCAAGACGGGAGACCATGGAGTGAAAAATTAGATTTAATACCATGATGTCTTGCATTGCTTTCAGGTACTTCAATTTTTCCTCGTAGTAGCTCAGTTGAAAGGTATAGCCTACTGGATACCTATGTGGTGTATAATTTTCTAAAAGGGAACAGAATGAATCTTCCAGCTATGATCTTGAGGTTCATGATGGATAAAGGGAATCATAAGAATACCACTGGTTGCCTACCTTATGGGATGTTGCTTACCAAGATTTTCAACCATTATGGATTTCCTTTTGCAAATCTGAATTGGTATGCACTGGCTAAGTTTCACCATTCCATTCCCTATTACCTTAGATACAAATTGCAAAACAATGTTGGGTAAACAAAAAATCTGAAAGAGTAGCAGAAAAATTAGAACATACTCTAGACCAACAAACTCTTGTCCCTTCTCAGGATAAAAATAGCATAAATCTTCAACAAACAACTGAAGGATATTCAAGCAAATTAAGAAAAAATGCGAGAACAAATAAATAGCATGCAAATCAACTTCTTGACATGTAGATATTGCATAGAAGAATCCTTGAATCTATTAAATAACTATGCTGCTATTTGCTTTATGCTTGGCTTATTTATACTGATGGTTTTATTCGATGCATCATTTACTCTCTTCCTCTATTTCATTCTGTTTTATTTCATTTCTCATATACTCTATTTCTTTTTGATAATGACAAAGGGGGAGAGTTTATGTGGATATATTTCTGCATATATATATTACATATATGTATTTGTGCATATTATTGCAATATATGATGACATATTTCTCAATATTACCTTGATTATACAAGTGATTAGTTCTATGGTTGTGAAACTCTATGATATATAAATGGTAGGTTCCTTTCTTAAGACATAGACCCTTTCTAGTTACGTCTGAACATATAAACATCACAGGTATTTCTCGAAATCATCTACTATCTCTTTGAATTTTGAAAAATATGTCTATTATTGTTTGTCATCATCAAAAAAGGATAAACTGTTAGCTCAAGGTTTATGATTAACGATTTTGATGATAACTGTATAATATTTCAAAATTCAAATTAGATTTATTTCCTTGTATAATTAACGATCTTATTCTCAAAAGGAAATAAAATCATAAGAAATACGCTTTCCCTTACAGGAACCTTCTTTATGAGCTTACCTTATTAGAAATGGCTTACCTGAAAGGATTCTACTAATTATGAACGTCATATGTATGAAGGAGCATTGACTAGTGTAAGGACGATAAGAGGCGACATGGAAACATTTTATATTGGTATTGGACTACATCAAGGTTCCGCCTTAAGCCCTTTTCTGTTTGCATTAGTGTTAGATGAGCTTACCAAACATATTCAGGGAGAGGTACCTGGGTGTATGTTATTTGCTGATGATATTGTCCTGGTAGATGAGACTAGGGAGGGGGTCAACTTCAAGTTAGAATGTTGGAGAGAAACGTTAGAGTCGAAAGGTTTTAGAATGGGCAGGACTAAGATGGAGTATTTAGAATGCAACTTTTTGAGATGCCAAATGGTCCATGAGGTGGCGGAAGTAATTGGTATTAACGTCATACCATAAAAATTAAGTTTTAAATACCTCGGGTCTATCATTCAGAGTGATGGTAATATCGATGCCAATATAGTCCATCATATCAGATATGGGTGGGTCAAATGGTAAAGCACATAAGGGTCTTATGTGATAAAAAGAGTCCTTTAAAGCTCAAAGGGAAATTTTATAGGATGGTGATTCAGCCAACCATATTATATAGGGCAGAATGTTGGCCCTCTAAACATAGACATACAAGACAGTTATTGGTAGCAGAGATGCGTATGCTTCGGTGGATGTGTGAAATTACCAGAAGAGATAAGGTCCGGATCGTGTGGTGAGAAATAGTCTAGAGGTGGATAGTATTGTCGAAAAGTTAAGAGAGACCAGGCTTATATGGTTTGGGCATGTGAGCAGGAGGCACTTTGATGCTCCGGTGCAATGCTATGAGAAAATACCTTTAGTGACTACAAGAGGAGAAAAGGGAGGCCATATAAGAGTTGGAGGGAAGTGATCAAGAAAGATATGACAGAGTTAGCCCTTACTGAGGAAATGGCCAGAAGTAGAAAATTCTAGCGTGATCGGATAAGGGTAAAGGATATCCTTTAAAGTTTACCAAAATAGTTGAGTAAGTTATTAGGAGCTATTTACCACGCTCACACAATGTATGTACCGCGTAAGAAGCCCAGCCCTAGTGTCCAATCTTTCTTTTCTAGCTACAAATCATGGATAAGTCATTCTGTCATAGTACTTGCCTTTTCAGCACGTGTGTGTGGGAAAAGGTCCCGCGAGGCCGTCTGAAACCGTAGGAGTGTCATACTCATAAGGTTTCTTAGCAAGGACTCTTAGCCCAACTAGTGACAAGAAGAGCCATACTTTGCAGCTTATCAGGTATTAGCAGATCTGGACACCATATTAGGTATATTCTTTGGTTCAATTTTTTATTTATTTACGTATTTATTTTAATTTTATTTACCTAGTCTTTTAGCATATTAGTTTTACTTATTTATTCTTTTAACCTGCATCACTTTTTCGTTGTCACATTTATATGTGGGTCTACCGAAAACAGTCTCTCTATTATATAGAGATAAGGCTGCGTACTATCAGACCTCCCTAGACCCTACTTTGATGCAGGATTTCGAACTGGGTGTGATGATGATATATTAGCTTCGTGATTACTGGAAGATTTTTGGCAAAGATGACATCAAAGTTATTAAGACTCAAATCAATCTAGTTGACTAAAGATGCAAGTGAAGCAACGACTAATTGAAGAAATACCTATTTAAGGAAGAATCAATACAACTGTGAAAAGTGAACTGAACAATACAAAAGAGTGCGAAGCTATGTTGTCAATATTCATCAAAAGCAAATACATTCTTGAAAGGGATATCATTGTAAAAATTCTCGTGTGCATTAGAAAGTGAAATTATGTTAAGAGGGATTACTGAAGCTCATATCAAGCAAAACTTGTTTTTTTATTTTGAGAGCTTGTAGAGGCTAGTGAAATACTACTAGCTTGGAAGGTTAAAGAACCTTGAAAAATATTTACTTATGAGCTTGGAGAGGCTCTTCAAATTACTACTTGATTTTATAGTGAAACTCTCAAGTTGGATATCTAGGAACTGGAAGTAGGTTTGGGTTATAAGTTGAACCAGTATTAATCTACTGCATTCTTCTTCTTCTTCTTCTTCTTCTTCTTTCTCTCTCTTTATCTTTTATATTTCCGTATTATATTGTGTGTGTGTTTATTTTAACAAAAGGCTCCTTCAATAAGATGGTTTCTTTCATTTTGACAGGCACTTTCTTTTTATTGTTTTTCAACATAACTTATACTTTAGCAGTGTCTTGTCGACTAACAGGCTCCCATTGTTTTAATTTTCAATAAGCTCCTGTCTTCATAACAATTGAAAATAACTTACGAAAAGTTTTCAAGCCACACACAATTCACCCCCCTCTTGCGTGTGTTTGCTTTATTATCCTAAGTTATCAATTTCCTTTGACCAAATGAAACTTAAGACATGAAAGTTTTAGGTATTTCTGAGCTTCTATAGAGACTTTAATCATCCATATGAGCTTATGTAAGAAAATTATTCCTAGATTATGATAAAATGTCAAAATTGTCCAAAATTTTCCATATAACTTAATTTGGCACTTAACACCTCCATTTGCATACTAAATCAAAATACAAGCATAATGGGTACATTTAGGCACAAATAGGTATAAAGGACTAAATATTAAGGCAGGCAACCTTTTGCATCCTTATCAAAATTTTCCACATTTTTTCTATTTATTCTCAAGTATACATGCTAATGTAAACAATAATAAAAAAAATCCTCAATTTCATTCCTTATGGTATCAAGAAGTATGCAAAGTGTAAGATATAATCCAATTAAGACCTAAGTAAACACAATATCTAATAATGAGGTTGATGAGAAAATATGAAAAAAAATCAATACAATAATTTCACTCAAGTTCTTCTTATGAAAGCATTACCATAAGCTTGCTAATATGTCAAATATCCACTACTTAGATTACATACACATGTGAATTAGAATGGCTTTATTTCTTGTCTGATATGGGGCCTATGATCAAAATTTAAGAATTTGTGGATTAAAAAAAGGCTTAAACTAAGGAAATTAGTAGAGAATTCAAAAAATATATTAGGTAGATAGAGTAATAGGAATTTATAATCCATATTATACCTTCAAATACTTAACAACCTCTTCGTCAAGAACATTGACTATTACAATCACGTCACACAAATGACTCTTTTATTTTCTTCTTTTTATGTGAAACAATTAAATGTAAATTTCTAAGTCCACTTTTTAAACATAATCTAAACTTTTCATTCAAAAAAATGCAACATATTCATCAGGCACATTCCCATACTTAACTTTTGGTTTCTCTTTTATAAGACCCTTTATTAATTTTATTCAAATGCACTAGTAACCCTTAGTTTTAGGTAAAGCTAATGCAATTAAATCTTAGGCTCATGTGACGACTTCTAATTTAGGAAAAGAAATTATAAAGCTCAATGGTTCAGCTAGGAGATATTATATTAGGTTGGCTATTTAAGCTAAATGGGTTAATTCAAAGATGGTTTTTGTTTTTTCCATACATACACATATTAATGTAATCTTAAAATAGTTCAAAGCATGCTTTAAAGAGACACATTTATAATAAAGAACATTACAAATAAAGAAAAAGCATATTGATATAGATGACATGATCTCATATAGTAAAAAAGCTCATAAGATTGACTAATTTACCAAAACATTTTTGTACTTCTCTTAATTAATGCTTATACCTCAAGTTAACTCAAACATTCAATATTTGTTACTTTCATACTTAACTATTTTAAGCCCTATAACATGGATACAATTTCATTCATTTGTAACAAATTAAAAGGGATTTTTTTATTATACACATCCTAGAGAAATTTGTCCCTCATACTTAAACTTTACGTTATCCTCAATGTAAAAGCTAAAAATGCAAAAGAGAAAGATACTAAAACAAAATCAAGAATCATAATAACCAGATGAATAGAAGCAAGATAAGTAAATTGACAAGAAAATATGATTTTTTGGTTTACCTCTTAAACATCACCTTTGTTTATTATAGTTGCCTCAACTCCTCTTCATATTCATAATAGTCCTTATAAATTAGATATTTAAACTCTATTTCCTTAACGTCACCTAATTGAGATCGTTAATAACAAACCCTAAGGAGATGACCATTAACCATAAGTGCCTTGTTTGCCTTTATGGTTCAAATTTTTATTGCAACAATAGGAAAACATTCTTCACAATAAAAGGTCCATCATAATAAGAATGTAGTTTACTTATATATGACCGTAGCATTGATTGTAAAATAACTTCATGCCCTATAAAAAAATTCTTTCTTAAATCGAAGGATTTGATTCTTTCTTTGTAAATGTTAAACTTAGGTATCATTCTTTAATTCCTTAAGCTTATCTAATTGGAATTTTCTTTTTGTACTGACCTTATTTAAATTCATATTACTTTACTTAATTATTTAATATATCTTATTCTCTAGATCTATATTAAGACATAGCTTTTCAAACACTAATATATATTAAGACATACTTATAGATGCCTTATAGGTTGTCTTATAGGATTACAATGCATCTACAAGTTCCAAACTCAGATCCTTCCTTTTGTGATGTGTTGTTCTCCAGTATCAACTTAATCTCCCTGTTACATACCTCACCTTGACCATTAGTTTGTGCATGATAATAAGTGGACAGTCGATAGTTGATATGGTATTTATTTAGATCCTTTTGAAAAATTGGGTTCCTTATCATTGATTAAAATTCTTGGTATCCTAAATGTACTAAAAAATGAGACTTGACGAAATCTACAACCACCTTAGAATCTTTAGTTTTGATTGATTTGGCTTCCACCCACTTGGATACATAATCAATGGTTAATAGGATGACATGTTACCAAAAAAAGAAAAAAAATAGGTTTATAAAGGCAATCCCCAAAAGTCAAGGATTTTAAAAATCAAAATAGGCGTTTGTGATCCCTAGGAGAAATGTTTCCTTTCTTTTAGAAATTATTGTAAGACTTACAAAATTTACAAACATATTTGAGTAGTAATAACTAGTAAAAACCATAATCTAACAACTTTTAGGCTTTTCCCTTTAGTCCAAAAATTTCCTCCATATGAATAACTATAATAAAGTGTTAGAATGGAACAATTTTAATTTTTAGATATTCACCTTATTATAACTTGATTAGTATAATGTTTCCATAAATATTGATAATCTTAAATACATTATTTTTCCTTCTTTTAATTTTATGTTACTGTGCTTTAATCATATCTTTTGGAAACACATTAATAGTTGAATAATTAATAATATCTACATATCGTGATGACGCAATGTTAATATAAAGTTGTTCATCTAAGAATGTTTTTTTAAAAAGAAGTCCATCCTCATTATGTAATAGTGAACTTAGATGGTTAACAGCTATAGCTTTTGCTCCTTTTATATGTTTAATTTATATGTCAAATTCTTGAAGAAGGATAATCTATCTAATCAACCTTGGATTTGCTTCTCTTTTTATAAGTGAGTATCGAAGACCTATACAATAAAAATAAATAATAAATTTTGCACCCAAAAAGTATAAGTAAATTTTATCTAAAGAAAAGATAACAAATAAATGCTATTTTCCAATTATGAATAAGTGATTCAGTTTCCATTTAAGGTCTTAGAAGTATAGTAAATGGCATAGGTAACTTTCCCAAATCTTTGACCCAAAAGGAATCGCACTATATAATTTTTTTGAGAATTTAAAAAATTCATTAAATAAATGAAATGTTTACAGCTGGGGTCTCTCCCACATAGGGACACTTTAGACACTAGCTACACACGGTAAACAAAATGACAACATAACATTACCATTAGAAACAATGTCATTTAACACTTAGGATATAACAATCCCTATCTTTTGCGATCTCTTGAGAAACTTCTCGATTTGGGAGGGAGGGTGATAATAATGGCAGAAACTCTGGCAAAGGAGGTGATCAGTGTGTCTCCTTGAAGTTCTTGTGTATTTTACAGTACGCCAAGGATATCTCAAGCTCAGGTAATAGATTCTCCTCCAATATTGCAATATCTTTTAGCGATTAGGGTATAACATATTTAGTTCCTTTTTAACAGACACTGCTCTAGGATTTCCTCTCTATGGAGAAGGACAGAGGGGATGAGTGTTACTTTGGTAGGTTTCTCGTCCGTATGATTTCCTCCTTGATGAAAGAATCTTCACATATAATGTTCTATCTATTGGTGACAGGGGCTAGGCATTGATCCTTCAAGTATAAAGCAACAGGAAGAATTTTATCTGAGAAAACCCCTCCTTTACACTAGGTATTTCAAAAACTAAGACTTCTGGAAAGTAGGTGATTTGCTCAACTGCTTGTTCTTACTTTCTGAACTGCTCTGATCTGACCCCTTGATTGTATGAAGTAGTTTTGAGTAGCTAGTGATTAGGAATCAAGGATTAGACTCTCCATGTGAGAGCCATTCCTCTGTTATATTAGAGGTTTAACTGATGTATAATCAGTTGTTCCCTTATGCTAGCCAAGATGAGGTCAGTAAGAGAGTTTGGGGAGATTGATTTCTCTCTGAATCTTCTATTATTCCTCTCATTCCATATTTTGTGAGCACATGTAGCAACTGAGATCAGTAGGATGTCTCTATCATATTTTGAAATATGTAGGTGTGATAATTCTAGTAGGACATCAGAGAGTCTGTTGTAATTTAACCTAGGGATACAAAGAGTATAGATTTTAGACCAAATCTCTCTAGAGAAAGCACACCCAAAAAAGAGATGATCTTTAGTTTCATCCTCAAGATTACATAGAATGCACATTTTTTAGGAGGATAGGAACTTCAACCTATCTATAGTGCTGAGTTTGTTTAATATAGCTAGCTAGAGAAAGAAATTGGAATTAAGTCTAAGAGACTTTTTCCAAACCATAGGGTCCTACCCTATTTGCAGAACAAACCCTCAGTTGTTTGGCTACCTTTGTAGTAATATCTGAAACTGGAATTCCATTCCATAGGTAAATATCTCTCTCCTCAAGGCTTCTAAATTATAGAATGGACAAGTGTCTAATCTTATTCAATGTTGACAACCAAGCCCCATTTCTAGCTATCTCATAAAGCCTTATTTTCTTAGGGAATCTTTCCAATAGAGTTCGTGCCATCTAATTTTGAATTAATGCTCCTTGTCTAGTCCAGTTGTCATACCATAAGGACAATCTTTCCCCTATCCCTATTTGACAAGTGATGTTTGGTTGAACCTCATCCCTCATTCTTAGAATTTGGTTAAAAAACCAAGTATAACTGTTTTTGATTCTTAGAGCACAAAAAGTCTCACCTTTTAATATGTAGACATGTATCCATTTGATCCATATAGATTGTTTTTCACCTATGATTCTCCAAATCCTCTTGAGCATTAGAAGAGTGATTTTCTTGCTAATTGACTCCAAACCTAAACCAAATTGTACTATATAATTGCTATCTGGAACTTAGCAACTCCTTTAGAGTGTCAAAATTTTCCTTTAATGCATCATCAAAATCAAATACTATGTATTTTTATAACAAGCTACCTAAGTGCAATGTTATCTTTGAAAAGTCTTTAATAGATCTTTGATAAAAACTTACATAGCTAAGAAAAGATTGAACTTCCTTTACACTAGTAAGGTACAGAAAATATAAAACTAAATATATTTTAAAATTATCAAATTATATTTATTTGTATGAAATAATATGCCCTAAAACTATAGCTAATTTAAGACAAGGTTAGTCATTATGTGTTTATTTAAGATTAGTGTAAGTTGATTTAAACATTTATCAGATGAATCATCATAAACATTATATTCATCTATAAAAATATCTATGATGGACTCAATGTATTCAAAAACTATACCAATCATATACTAATGACGTGTAGCTAATGAAAAAGTACTAGCCTCCAATTCCATATCTGATTAAGGAAATAAGGAAACCTAAAGAAACTAAATTAAAGGATGCTATGGACATGATAGACCAATTAAAGACATAGCTCACCCTAAAGGAATAATCAAAGAGAAGGTAGAAAAGAAAATAATAGAGGAAAGAAACCCCACTATAGCATAGAAGAAGGAGGATCTAGGGGATTTTAGCTCACCCTAAGGGAATCGATCAAAGAGAAAGTAGAAAAGAAATTGACATAGGAAAGAAACCCCACTATAGCATAGAAGAAGGAGGATCTAGGGGATTTTTAAATCCCCTGCAATATTAGTGGTGTGAAAATAGATAAGGCATTTGCTGATTTAGGAGCTAGCATAAGCATGAAGCCATATGCTCTATATCAAAAGTTGGGGATATGAGAGATCATACCCACAAAAATGTTGGTAAATACAGCAGTTAAATCTGTTCATTGTTCGAAAGGTATCGTCAAAGAAGTGAAGGTTCAAGTAGATAAATTTACCTTTCCTATAGATTTCTTTATTTTTGACATAGAAGAAGACGTGGAAACCCCAATTATCCTTGGGCGGCCATTTTTGGCCACCGCTCGCTCATTTATTGATGTTGATGAAGATGAACTGACATTGAGGGTAGGTGATGATCAGATAACCTTCACAGTATCAAAGAACGAAAAACTTTCTCTCCTACCTACAGCCATCATCAAAGAAACCAAGTCTCGATGACAACTAGACGATAATGATGCTCCCAAAGGTTCATTTCAAAGGAAAAAGTCTCGAAAGAGAAGGTGGAGAAATAATAAGAAGAAGGAAGGTGGTGGCATGCACAGCTTGGTAGCACAACTACACTTTATGAGATTGACAATCGCTTTACCATTGTAGGACTCTCTTAAGCTACCATAAGGATAAACAACATGTCGAGCTACTAACGTTAAAAAAAGCATTACATAAGAGGTAGCCTATGGTTTCTAATTGCTTGTTATTTCCCTTTAGTTTTAAATAGTTTTGAATTCCATTATTTTTGGGTTTCGTTTCCCAATAAATGTCATGCAAAAGTATATGATCAGTGTTGACTTAGGAGTACTATGGAAGGAAAGCCTAATGAGGTGATAAGTGCAAATAAGAAGTTAGGAAGGATTTTGGAGATGAAATGAGGAAAAGACAAAATTTTAGCAAAGTGAAGGAAAAGTCTCCTGCCACGATCGTGGCCACTAAGCATAATCGTGATAGTCATCTACCTAAGGGCCACGATCGTGACCTGTGGTAGGGCATTAACATCACGTGATTTTCATCTGGATTTTTTAATATAATTTCAATCTTCCCTTACCTATATATTCATATCCAACCTCATTCTTTCAATCACTCTCATTTTCACTTTATTTCTTTAAGCCTAAGACCTCCAAATGCTTTCCTTTCTCTCTATTGACAATCAACTCTTTCATTCTCTCAAACTTTTGCTTGCCCTCAATACTAATGCTACGCATCAAGAAAATAGTTAAGCGCACCCAATGCCCAGGCAGAATCCAAGTATAGGGCTATGGACAAAAAATAGGGTGACAGATTTTAGAGCACTCTTCCCAATCTATTCAGAAGAGGAAGATATTCCATTTTACTTCCTTAGACTTAAGCAAATAATGGTTCCTAAATACTTTGATTTTGATATATTGGATAGCATAGGATTGAGGGATAAGGTTGATAAAAGAATTCAATAAGAAAAGTTCATATATTTTCAGTATCCTATTTATGAAGAATTAACCCAGGAGTTCTTTACCTCTCTTTAATATGAATCAAGTAACCCAAAGGACCTGTGGTTTAGGTTGCGAGGTCAACCATACGAGTTTAATTACAAAATTTTGTGTGAAATTTGTAGTTTCCCCAAGTCAATCCATAATGGATCAGCACAATGACTTCTGTGCTACCCACTATTGGACTGAACTAACTAGGTTAGAACATTTCAATGCCAAAAATGCTCACAATAACATAATCAGAAGTCATGAAAATTTGTTGTTGCATAAGCTCATATGTTAAATGGTATTTGACAAAACAAAAACTAACAAATGTTTAACAAAGGAACTTTTTCTATTATGGTGCATGGATCACAGTATTCCAGTATGCACCTCTACCCACATTGTTAATGCAATTGTTGTTACTCTATATAAGAGAAGCAATAATCTAGGTATGGGTTACTTGGTGTCAGCCCTTGCTGAGTATTATGGTTTCAATTGCAACGGACTCACTATCCTTCGTCCTAAGTTCATAAACCTTCAACACTTGTGGCGAGCTAAAATATTAAAGTCCCACAATGTGGAACTTCAGGATATCGATGTCCAATCCTATGTAAAAATCAGGGTAGGGTAGGCAAGTTAAAATTAATCTCCTCAGCAACAAGAAGAGGACTCAACCAGCGAGGAGTCTGGAGAGGAGGAGGAAGAAGAAGAACTTAGTTGGAAGAAAGTGCTTGTTGTAATCTCTGACAGCATCAAAACACTCACTGACATACTTGCAGAAAACTCCACGATGATGAAGGAGATGGCCCGCCCACGACAACACCAAAGCTGAGATATATATTGTATTCGTTGATACTTTGAGGCTCAAGGCATTCAATTTCCACCTCCGACACCATCCCCACCTCGATCACCCTGACGAGTTTACGTTCTAACCCTCCTCTTTTCTTTTGTGTTAGTATTTTCTCCTTATGTTTTTTAGTATATTTTGTTTATTTCCCTTTGTGTGTTTGTATACCATCCTTACATTGAGTACAATGTGTTGTTTAAGTGTGGGAAGGGTTGTGAGTTTTTATCTTGAGTGTGAATTTTTCATATTGTATGATAGTTTGTTTAGGGTGCATGATGTGAATTGGTGAACGTGTCAATGACTAGGATTTAACGGGATTAATTTAGCCATGAACATAGTCTTTTAGGTTGCTAAAACCTATTAGCTTGCAAAATTAGTGACCTAAGTTACTTAAAGCTAAATATGCTAGTTAATTAGGATATGATATTAGTCTATCACCTTAGGAACCTGCCATATTCATTTATAATTTAGGGCAATCAAATAAGTGGCATTACTAGTATATTTTTAAGAGAATAATTAGCAAAAGTAATAAGGTAGGAAAAAATAGTGTATAAATTTCAATTAAATAATTATTCCGCTGGCCTTAGAATTATGAGTAAAGCTAGTAGCCAGTTGAGAATGTGATGTAGCTGAGTAACCAAATCGACACACATCATAAATGTGTACCTTCGTGTCAAAAGGCTATAATGACATTCCAACCAAGCCGCATAATAACAACACTACCTAGTTGAGCAACCAAATCAACATTCATTATAAATGCTTTCCTCCGCATAAAAAGACTAGGTTCATTTCCTTAAAAATCAACAAAAAGAATGTTTTCAATTAAAAACCTACCAAAATTTTTAGTAGTTTTATTTTTCATGAAAACCTACTTAGGAATAACTACACTTTTGATTTGCCGAAATAATTATCAATTTGTGTTTGCAAGTGATAGAGGTGAATAGACTTAACATTAAAATTTTGGTTAGTTTGTATATTTAGTCCAATGTACTTAGACATAAATTTCACAAGTTAATAAGTTAGAACAACTTGAAGGATTGTGTTTGAAGCTAAATTCATTTTATTAAGTCTAATACCATTGCCTCATTATCACATTTGCGTGTTTTATGTTTTGTTTGTTAATGATTATTTTTTTGTTTTTATTTGTTTGAGGACAAGTAAAACTCTAAGTGTGGGGATATTGATAGGTGTAGATTGCATCGTGTTTTTGTGGATAGTTTAGTTTATGTTCAGTTGTTAATTTGATTGTTGAGTACATGTTTAGGTTAAAATTGTATTAGTTAGTAAATATTTATGTTTTAGGTGTTTTGTGGGTTGGAACATGATGTTGAGCTTCAATTTTATATTTACGAGGTGCCTTGATTTCTTTGTTAGTGTTTCAAGGCAATTAGAGGAGATTAGGAGAAGACCCAAGAAATAATCCAGGGCCACGATCGTGGCAATTATGCCACGTTTGTGACAAAAGCAAGAGCAAGGAACCATGATCATGGGGAATATGCCATGATCGTGACAAAAGTAAAAAAAACTTTCAACCACGATCGTGACCTGTGCGACAGATACTCGGAAAGTAGTGCCGACTTGAGTTTTCAAAGGATTTTCATACCTTTCGGACTCGAAGACTTAATGATGTAACCCTAAGAGAGCTTATACATTTTGCCACTTTTGGAAAGTTAAAGTGAGAGAGAAAAGAAGAGAGAGAGAGAGAAGAAGAAGAGGAAAAAGAGGAAGAAGAAGCAGGTTCTGATGCTGCTGCTTCTTAAATTAGGTGGTCTCTCGGTGCTGCTGCCTTGCTGGATTATCTGATCCAAGTTCTATTTCCTTTCTATTTCATTTTTGTTCTTTTAATGGACAAGATTGAAATGGATTGTACAATGATGGGTTTTGGATTGTTGACGATGTTCTAACTCTTCCTTCAAGATTTTACTTTAATTTAATGTTAATATAGTCGATTTTGTGTTTTATTGATTTGATGTTATGATTAACTTTTATTTTTGCATATTTCAGAAATAAATTGTGAGGGTGAGCTGGATAAAAAAGATGGGATTGGGTTTTGGGTTAACGAGAGTTAGGCGAGCCAATAGACCATATAGTTAATCATATCAGTTTTGTGTCGAGAGAGATCCCGTGTGAGACCTGGCAGTTTAGTAGAGAGCTTTCAATCTAATCTTAATTATAGGTCTTTGGTTAATTGATTGCAAATTCCATAATTCAATTAGGGTTAATGATTTAAGGTGCAGGATTATAACTTAAGAGAGTAATTCCCCTACGATAGTCTATAATCGACACCTTAATAATACATAATTGACTAGGTTAGCATTAATGATAGGTAGAATTCCCTCTCTCATAACTTGGTAATTTCTCTTAATTAATTTCCATAGTGACCCTTTGTGTTACTCAATTTCAATTCTTGTTTTGTGTTAATTTCTTAAGTTGAATTCCTACAATCAAATTCTTGTGTTTATATTCTTGTTTCATTTTTCTAATTTCACCTTATTATTTCTCTGAGCCTTAAATAACCTAGGATTAGATTAGTTCACCCTCCTCATGGGATCGACACTTTAAATACTACAACTCACGAACTATGCACTTGTGGTAATTTAGGGTTATAAATTGTAAGACTCGACACCTCGATCAAAAATTAATAAGACACTCTCACTTATCCTTATCTTCATATTGCTATTTATTTTATCATGTTAGTACATATCTTCTTCAAAAAAATTTCATACCTTGGTATTTGGTTAAAAGCATTCAATAAGAGTATGTTGACTTCCAATTTCCTTATCTCTTATTCCAAAAATTGATAACTAGATATTTTCTCTTATTAAAACTATGTGGTATCTAGGATAAGTGATCTAACCATGTCTTATAAAGATGAGTCGTAATTATGACTCAAAGGGACTTATTATCTGGGGAGATATGATTGCTTGTGTTATTTAAAACCTGACTAGTTTTAAACGATGGTTTAATTTACTTATGGTTCCTATAGTTAAAATTAGATAGATTCCACCATCTTGGGTTATATGTGTTTGAATTGGGACTATAATTTATTAATGGTCATTTTAAAAATCTACTTATTGTATTTTCTTGCTTAATAGACTCCTTATCAAGCATTGTGTATATATCTATTAGATGCCTCATCACTGAATAAATTTCCACTAGCTTTCATTTTTTATTATTACTCGTGGTTATTTGACAAACAGTAGAGGTTAAATATGAAATTTGTTGTTGAAGAGAAGAAACATTTACCTTATTAATTTGCTTAGGTGGTGAATTAAGTTTCATTCTAGATTGTTAAGAATTAGATGTTATGTTTGTAATCAAAATTTTAACAACCTCATAATAGTATTGGATTAGAAGCTATTTACTGATATAATGATAAGATAATTGTTAAGTAATTTCTTGAATCATTTTAGTACTCATAAAATGGTTCTTAATTACATTTTCTTATATCACAAATTTCCTTTTGATTGGTGACTACCTTTAAATTGACAAAATAACTCTCTAAGACTAACCTCTTTATCTCATTCCATATTTCAAAACTTTTAGCAAGGAAGTAATAAAGCAAATATTTCATTGCATATTTCAGTGTAAAACGAAAGGCTCTTAACCTGATTCTTTTTCTATCATCCCAATAGGATTCATATTGGTGCATATCCTATGGAATTCCATTAAGTTCTTAAACAAAATTTTATTTATAAGACCATGAAAAGATGGAAATAGATCTTGATTTTAATTTGAAGAAATCAGTCTCTAAGGAGGGGAATGTGATGAAGACGAGTTGTTGGTATAAATCAAGAGCAGTAAGTTTCTTTAAAGTTTTTTACTTAGTGATGATTATCTCCTCTTCTTATTCTAAGTCTCTTTTAACCAAGAATTTATAGGTGAAATTAGTGCCGTGAGATTTTTATTTAGCATCATTTCTTAGCCTACAAAAAGGTCTACATATCTCTATATTAATTTGTAAATTAATTTGATTACAAGATCGAGTAATAGCTATACACATTTAAGAAAACAAAGATTAGGGAGGAATAATGAAAAGGAAAAAGAAAAGAAAAAATATCAAAAATATAAAAATATTTAGAATAACTCACAAAAATAGTGTCAAAATTTGATGTTATATGGCTTGCACCCAAAAATAATTCCTTACTCTTAAAAATAGTGTAGCAGTGAAAGTAAGGGTCAATCCCATATGAAACCTGCTTTGTGTTCTAAAATAAGAACAAATAAAGGGGATTTTGATTATGATGAAGAAATATTAAAATATATGTAAAACAATAGAAATTTAATAATGAATAAAGCAATAAAAAATAAACCTTGTTTTAGCTTATATCCATTTTAGGATTTGTATATTGATTATCAATATAAGAGTAAATTAATTTATATATTGAATATTCATCGTTGGAATTGAGTTTTCTCTCCTTAATCATAGTTAATTAGAAAGAAATTGTAATCTAATTAACCTTAACTACCAAATAACCTAAGGACATATGCTTAAAAATTAAATTAAGTAATAGCTTTAAGAATTAGAGAGATCGATAAAATAAACATACATACGAGGTTTCATTCAATTCAATCAATTTTCTTTTCTAAAATTTAATAATCTTGATCTGAATCAATCCATTAAACCTTAGTTGCCTAATAGATTAGAGGGACTAATCATTATGGATTTGATATTAAATATAGAAATAGATTTAATTAAAAATGAAATAGTACATATCCTAATAATCAATTGTCATAATAATAACATTAAAGGACATAGATAATATCTTGTCACAATCTTCAAGCATTACAATGAATTGTTGGGAACCAAAAGTGATGGTGAATCATCTATGCAGGTTATTTATACATCCATAAACAATCATATAAGCCCCATTCAAGAATAGAAACTCACTAATCCAATAGTATGGAAGGAAATAGATAATGACTTGTAGAATCTAAACTCCAACAAAGCACCTTTCCCAAATAGACTAAATGTATTTTTCTTTAAATAAAAAAACAATGGACCAGGTAATAAGTATATAAAGTAGTTCTTGAGTTCTTTAAAAGTGGGAAACTACTAAAAAAGATTAACCAAGCTCACACATATGCAGTACAAAAGATCCCAAATCTAAGTAATTTGAATCACTTGAGGCTTGTTTCATAATGTAAAAATGTCTACAAAATCATATCTAGTATATTATCTTAAAGGCTAAAACCTATAACTAATTCCCATACAAATAAAACACAAAGCACATACATAGGAGGTAAATAGGAGTATTGGGGACTATATGCTTTTAGCTCAAGAACTACTTTAAGGCTATTTA
This sequence comes from Erythroxylum baracoense, assembly GCA_025629805.1. Lineage (NCBI taxonomy): Eukaryota > Viridiplantae > Streptophyta > Magnoliopsida > Malpighiales > Erythroxylaceae > Erythroxylum > Erythroxylum baracoense. The sequence goes on from JAOTAY010000004.1 coordinate 24,425,280, forward strand.
AGGAAAGGTACTGGAAAGTCTTTTGTAATGAAAATATATTTCAAAAAGCCTTTAACATCTATTAATTGGGACTTCCTTTTCAATTCCTTCACTACCATTAAGTTCCTAAGCAAATATATTAGCTAGATTAAGGAATATATCAATATTTTGTCATTTACTGTTCTTGTTAACTGTGAACAAACCTTTAGTTCAAAAAGGAAAACAAGGGTTAGGCAAGGGTATCCCTTGTCCCCATTTTTGTTCTCCATTTGTATAGAAATTCTTCACAACATCACATCTTCCAATATTGAGAATAATTATAGTTTTAAATACCAAAAAAATTGACAAATTGAAGCTACTCAACCAAGCTTTTATTGATGTACTATAAGGTGGATCCATATTCTATGACCATAATTATTAAATCTATCAACAATTTAACAAGTTTTTAGGAATATATATGAAAATTCATAAAAAATCCATTATAATTTCTAAAGATGCAATGCATAACAATGAGCAGTTAACTGATTTGCAATAAGAGCCTCTCTTATACTCTAGTTAAACAAGTCCATCTTACCTAATTAATACACTTATTGGTTATCACATTTAGTGTTTTCAAAGAAATTAATCAAAGATATTAAGAGGATCAAAAGGAATTTTCAATAAAATGGGAATCCCTAAAAGAGTTTTGGCTCTGAAGTTGTTTAGAAGGATCTATATAAGCCATATGACTAGGGGGTTGGAATCAAATCCGTTCGAGTCATTAGCAAGATATTTATGACAAAAACAGTATGAAGATTTATAGCAGACAAGGAAAATTTATAGTTTAAATAGATGCATACTTATCATTTAAAGGGAATCAATTTTTAGGAACTTAATTAGAGCTAGTCACTATGTTAGACACTCTTTCGATTTCTCAAGCTAAGGGAACATATTTATATGGAGTTTAAATCCCAAATTGGTAGTGGAAAGCTCATTAGTCTTTGGTATGACAATTAGAGTGACAAAAGACCTCTTAATCTTATACCCAACGTCTTTTATATTAAAAACTTATTGAAACCTAATGCTAAAGTGGAAAATCTAATCAAAGACAATGTTAGAAGAAATTCCTATATACACTCTAAAGTAGAATGCAAATGATAGAGTCAATTAGACTAGGCATGCATTAGGGAAATTCACTAACAAATCATAATTTGAACTATTTAAGCATCAAGGTCTTAAAATGGTCTGGTACAAATTGATATGGTTTAAAAACCACATTCCAAGAATTTCTTTTATCTCTTAGCTTATAATGATGAACAAAGCACATTAGACAGGGTTAAGATGAGAACACCCATTAATCCTCAATGCTTCCTTTATAACTTAATCCTCAATGCTTCCTTTATAACTTGAAGTTAGAGATAAGGAACCACCTCTTTTTCCATTATTCTTATATGTAAGATACTTGATTAAGCATCAAGTCAGCTTGTAACTATTCTTGTACAGAAATTGATTGGGACAATATGGTTTACCAAATCTCCACTACTTAACTCCCAAATAAAGATCATCCTTTGTTAAAACTGACATTAGTATATGAAAACTAGATAGAAAGCAACCCAAGAGATTTAAGAACAAATAAATAAGTTCTCTGATATTCAAATATAACACCTTTCATATCATCAAAAAGCTATTATTAGATAACATTACTGAAAGTCACCTAACAATTTGAATTACACTTTTTATAAGGTAACAAACGATTAAATTAATTGAAAATTAAAGTAAGCTAACAAAATATGATGATTGAACAAATAAAAGACAACAATGAAATTGAAGTTACTCAATGATGGAAACTTAAGGATTATTCTATCCTTGCTTTGTCTTCCTTTCAGCTTAGGAATTTAACTATGTTTGATCTTAGATATCTAGAAGTTTTGATTACCCTCTTAAGATCTAATAAAGTAATACCAATTGAAATAGATAAAATTTGAGTTGCAATCTCTAGATTTCTCACAAATACTCTTAACTAATCAATTGGATTTAAAGTAATCCTAAAGATAATTAACTCAAAAATTAAGATCTCTCTTCAATTGCTTATTTACCTGATATTTGTAAGACTATTAAGCTACCGATTCTCATTAAAAAACTTAATACAAATATCTTGATTCAATCTCTTTATTTAAATTAAATATGAGCATAATAAATATCACAAAGAAATAATGTATTAAATTCAACAAGGTAAAAGTTATAGAAAACAATTCAAGAATAAAACCCTAATATAGATTTTACAATCCGTAATTATGTGCAAAATATAAATATTCAGATTTGGCATATAAGGCAATGAAATAGAAGGAGAGAAGAAAATGAAATCAGTTTAAAGCATTATTCTAGAAGATCTAGAAAGTTGGAGTTGTTCTTAATGTTTCCATTTTTAAAATCTTTTTTTATGTGCCTCTTTTTTCATTTTTCTTCCCTTTTTAGGTGCCTATGATGACTCTAAAATATGCCTCCCTCTTTACATGATTACAAAAGATTACACAGGCATATACACAGTCATTTATTTCAACATACATGGGCATGTAACTTCATATAGACATAAACATCTTCGAAGCTGCACTTTACAATGACTTACATAATCCCTATACACAATCGTGTATTTCCAAAGTTACTTCAATTCTTCCATTTTGTGCCTCAATTTCATCAACATTCTTCTCCTTTTGGTCTATGAAGGCAATTATCATCTAAAAGCACACTTGAAGTAAAATAAGTACGAAAATATCTTTGAAATATATAATTAAAATCAAAGTCTTGCCTAAACAACAATTAATTAAACAAAATACATAAAAACACTAATAAGCACATAAATCTAAGTCCTAAACACATGATTATCCACAAAGAAAATACTAAAAGTGTATTATAAGAAAATACTAATTAAAAGCCTTTTTTAAAATCTAGAAAAAATATTAAGTTTTACACCTATCAAACCTCCACACACATAAATCTCTGATTGCTCCCAAGCAAAACTAAAACCATAAAACTAAGAAAACACAAAAACACATAATCATGAAACAATGCAATAATGGTTCAATGGCATCAAGTCTTATGAAACTAACTTAGCCATAAACTTCAATCACTTAAAAACTTCCAATGCTTTAATATATTACATTTATGTTTAAATGATTTCATTTAAATATACATATCAAACAAAATATCAACACCTATTCATACATCCATGACACTTGTAAGCATACCCTCATTATTATATAACAATTAAAGAGGTAGGCATCATTAAATACCCATTTATGAAATTTATTTTGACATTCAACAAAAAGATTCATAGGTTCAATTTTATTATCAACATCATATTATCAAGCATATTCGGAGTGTCATTTTAGCCTTTTGACACAAAGACAAATATTTTGTTGTAAATTCCCCTAGTTACTCACCTATATCATAAATCATATATGGCTGCTATTATATTCTTAACCCATTTTTTTAATAGGTCAGCAAAATAGAAAATGTATTTAGCACATTTATACAACACACTTTGGGGTTTTTGGTGTTATTTTAAAAGGCTACTAATAATGTCTATCAATTTAAATTAAATTAATTATAAGTTTATCCAAACAAGTGTCATAAATTGATATGATAAGTACAATGTTCTAATCAACATGCATATTTATCTAAAAAACACTTAAAACAAAAACTTTGTAGGTTAACATTTCTTCACAAATTAAATAATCATGTTTATAGATAAACTAATTCCTTTCAATTTCATGCCAGTGACACATTCACACAAGGCACACATATGCAACAAAATGTTTACACAATGTTCAAAAATAAAAAAACCAACACAATGTAAATGCATTTTCACACAAAAATGATATACAATTGCATATATATCCATACACTTGAATAAAACATTACCTCATTGGAAATCAAAACACAAACATAAGCAACTATAAATAGTAAACAATGAAAATTAAAAGAAATAAAAAGGAAAGGCAACAGTACTTATGAAGATTATGCAGGTGACAAAGTCAGAGAAGGAAATTAGACACACTTTATGCTATGAAAATCCATCATTCAACTCACTATAAAATAAATATAAAACATAAAATAATAAAGCATTATAAAACGGAATTACTAAAAAAATCTAACTAAAGCATAGCATTCTAATTTAAGGGTCACTAGCTTGACCATGTTAGTGCCATTATTTTTCAATCAGCTCCTCTTTTGAATGTAAAGGTCTTATGCATTATCATATTAGAACTTATGCTTTTTATCTCCAAAATGTTCCGCCTCACAGCTCTCATTACCTTTCCAATTGTTTCCACCACTCTCTTTTCTTATTTTCCACCAATTTTTACCTCTAAAAAGGTGATTTCTCAATAGAAGGTATTATGGGTTCTTCCATTCTCACTAAGATCTCGTACTTTAATTTAACACCTAACTCCTCCTTTCCTAGTTCTCCTTCATCCTCTAATTCCTCAATACTCATTTCTTCTTTGTAGCTCTCCTCTCACTCTTTTATGCATTTATCAACCACATCAATTTCCATGAATGCACTATCCTTCACTAGATTCTTTAATATTTTTCTCATACTAAACTCCAATTTCTCATCACCAATATTAGGAATTACTGTTCTATAATGCACATTAATCGATGCTCTTATGGTGTTCTTAAATGGCCTCTGAAGAATTAGCAAAAAGTTTCAATCTTCCTCAAAATCTAAAACAATAAAGTTTACTAAAAAGATAAACCTGTCCACCTTGACTAATATGTCCTCTACCACTCTAAATGGGTTTTTGATTAATTGGTCCCCCAACTGGATAAGCATAGAAATGGACAAGGCATTACATTAATGCTAGCACCTAAGTAATCATTTGAAAAATTCAAGATTACCAACTACACAAGGAATAGTGAAACACCCTGGATCTTTCAACTTTGAGAGCATGTGGCTTGTAATTATAGAGCCATAACTCTCAATCAATGACACCATTTGGTTGTCTTTCAAATATGCTTATTGTCTAAGATGTCCTTGAGGAATTTGGTATACTTGGGAAAGTTCTATAAACCCTCCGTAAAAGATAAGCTAATATATAAATTCTTCAACTTTTTTAAGAATTTGGAAAATTGTGCATCCAATTGGGTCTTCTTCAACCGTTTTGGGAATGGGATTTTTGGATTATATGATGGTGTGGTACATAAGGTTGTTATTCATTTTTATCCTCTTTTTTGTGGCTTCCTTATACCTTATGATATTTTGCTTACTTTTCGGATAGTTCTTTCAACTCTTTCCCACTCCTAAGTGTAATGGCTTTTAGTTGCTCTCATGGATTTGATTCCGTATTGCTCAGGAGACTCCCCACACTTCTTATTAACAATGCATTGACAAGTTTCCCAACTTGAACTTCCTAGTTATGAATGAAAGAGGAGTGATTCTTCACTGTTTGATCAAATTTGGCTTTCATCCTCTTCTAACTTTCATCTTGGCTATTGAACTTGGAGCTTAACACATCCATCTCTAACTCCAAGGATCCAAGCATACCCTACTTAAAACCTAGTGGACCTTGTGCTCTCATGTTATTTCCTACATTTTTAGTCTAAAAGAAATTAGGTGGTTCTTTCATCTAGGATTATATGTATTAGAGTATGGATTGTTACCTGTAACATCCCGTTTCCGTATAACGGGTTACCCTGCTATTATATTTCCTATTCAATGCCTCACTTACAATTATAGTTTAATTGAGAAACACTCATTTACATAATCCCTTTCAATTCTTACAAACTCATTAGGTACCTCAATTTTTTGCTGATCTATAAAATGTTTCTGTACAATTAATGTCCCCAAGCTTTCAAAGCAATTTCTATATTTCAAGTCATATATTCAAAATTATCGTTAGGTACACAAATCACTTTATACTGTTTCAACAGATTGCATCTTAATCTCAAAGGGGAAAACATAACTCCTTGTGTTGGTAACACATTCACCAAATATAATTTGTAGTTCCTAAACCTATTTACACAGACTACAATGTAGACCAAAATTCACCTCACATTTATGTCAATCACAATGCTTATAAATCTTTGTCAATCAATTATTTCCCATGATTACTAGTCAGTCATTCTTTTTACCTCAAGAGAAAGCATTTCAATTCGTATCACAACCAATATGATCAAAACATCCTCGATAATAAAACTTAATGACTTTTAATTGTTAAGTGATATGGCACGCCACCCTCGCAGGGCACGGATTCGGATATCACTACGATATCGGGTTCGGGTCCAGCGAGAGTGGGGTGTTACATTACCTCCCCTTAATTGAGCTCCCATGAAATTGACTTTTCTATCCATTAAAAAAACTAGCTATTATGTCGAAGAAAAGGGTTACAAATAGCTCAATTACCGAGTAAGAGCTAACATCTAAGCTTACAAGGTTATCACAAAATCTGTAGCTATCACTCCCTTTTGCTCCTTGAAATTTTGTTACTTGCCTCTCTCCATTGTCCATAGGAAGCTATTATTCGCCATTTCTTCTAATAGTTCATGTTCAACATCAATCATCTTTCTCATCAAAGATCCACTAGTTGTTGCATTTATAGTCCCTCTTTTATGTGTATTAACTCCATTGTAGAATGTTCGCAACAAGAATTCCTTTGTTAAGTTGTGGCGTGGATAGCTCCTTTATAATTCCTTAAATATCTCCTACATGACTTTCCATAACTCTTGCCAGAAATTTTTTATCTCCTTAATGATTCTTGTGGTCTTCTTTAATGAAAAATACTTGGCCAAAAAGGCTTGTACCAATTTCTCCTAAATTGTGACATTCTTAAGGTTAAAAGAGTTCAACCATACCTTATCTCAATCCTTCAGTGTAAAAGGGAACAATCTCATCTTTGTAACATGCTCAAATAGCCCATTGTATCTAAATGTGTCACATATCTCTTATAAGTGTTCCAAATGTGCATTGGGGTCTTCATTAGCCAATCTATAAAAATGCACATTGGTTTGTAGCATATTTGAATAGGTTGTGCTTATCTCAAAGTTTTTGAGTATGATGGGGGTCTTATAATGCCCTATTAATTTGCATTAAAACCTAGCCTTGTGAAATCCATAAGATTCCTTTGGTATCCTCCTTGATTTCCTTCTTTCTTTATTGTTTTATCTATATCTTCTTGACGCTTTGCTTTTTGGATTTCTCTTTCGTGTTTGGTGATGTTAGAAATTGTTGTATTTCCTAATTTACTTGAGCTCCTCGTGATTTTTGTGTTCATACACCTACAATCACATAATAAAAAAGTATCAAAATCCTTAAATCAAAAGAATTCAAATTATATAAGATGCTAAAATCACAATTCCCAATAATAGTACCAAAAACTTGTTTACTAGTTTTATGTTATACTGCAAGTATACAAGTTGTAAAATATAGTACAATTGATATCGTTACCACGAGGATTAAATATGGTCACCCAACAATTTAAATTACAGTTTATCTAAGGTAACAAAAGATTAAATTTAATGAAAATCAAAGTAAACTAGCAAAACTTGATTATTGAACAAGTAAAAGATAACAATTAAATTGAAGTTACTCAATGATAGAAATGTAAGGATTATTCTATCCTTATTTTGTCATCCTTTCACCTTGTGAATTCAACAATGCTTGATCCTATATATCCAAAAGAATTTATTACCCTTTCTCATGATTTAATCAAGTAATCTCAATTAAAATAGAAAAAATTTAAGTTGCAATCTCTAAATTTCTTAAAACTACTCCTAACTACCCAATTGGAATTAAAGCAATCCTGAAGATAATTAACTCACAATTAAGATCTCTCTTCAATTACTTATTAACCTAATATTTGCACGTCTATTAAAGTACTAACTCTTATTATAAAACTTAACAAAAATATCTTAATTCAATCTCTCGATTTAAATCAAGTATGAGCATAAAAATATCACAAAGCAGTAATATATAGAATTTAATAAGGTAAAAGTTATACAAAACAATTTAAGAATAAAACCCTAATATTGATTTAGCAATCCATAATTATGTCCACAATAAAACTATTCAGATTTGGCATACAAGGCAATGAAATAGAAGGAGAGAAGAGAATGAAATCATTTTAAAGTTTTGATCTGCAAAATCTCAAAAAGCTGGAATTGAAGTTGATGTTTCTACTTTTGATCTTATTTTTTATGACGTGCCCTTTTATGTTTTTCTTCCCATTTTTGGAGTCTATACCGACTATGAAATCAGCCGCCCTCTTTTATAGCCTTCATAATATCCTTTTATAGAAAAAACTAGGTTTTTTGAAATATATCACTTACATGGTTGTGTAGTTGACTATATATCTCAAAATCTCCTCTAAATCATGACTCGCATAGTTTTAGAAGCATACACGTGCACATACATGGTTGTTTATGTCAACATACATAGACATGTATGTTCACATAGGTATAAACAACATCTTTGAAGCTCCACATGTTTACAGTGACTTACACAATCATTATACAGAACTATATATCTCCAAAGTTACTTCAGGTCTTCCATTTTATACTTTAATTTCCCCCCAAATTCTTCTTCTTTTGGTTTATGAAGGCAATTATCACCTAGAAACACAATTGAAGCAAAATAAATACCAAAAATTCCTTAAAACATGTAATAAAGATCAAACTTTTGCCTTAGACGACAATTAATCAAAAAATACACAAAAAAACTTACAAATCATAAATTTTCAATCCTAAACACATGATTATCAACTAAGAAAACACTAAAAAAACTACTCTAACACCTCAAAAACATAATAACTTTTACACCTATCAACTGCCACCTCGTGTGCCTCAATCTTATCAATGGCATCAAGTGAGGCGTCTTAGAAATTATATGCCATTAACCAAAACTCAAAAGAGAAGTCTTTATCAGTAGAGAGTTTCTGCCAGGTTTGAAGGACGCAAACCATCATCTTTCTGAAAGCTCATCCCAAGGAAGTTGCCTTCAACTAGACCTATTCCTTCTAAGGAAAGTACTTCATACCTATAGTGTAACACCCCCTTACTGTAGGGTACGCACCTGGATGCCCGTAGGTCATTCCGATACATATCCTATGATAAGGGAGCGCTACGTGCAACCACTACGATACTCCACATGGCATCATATCAATTTTAATAATAATGCATTAATTGTAAACCACAAGATTTTTAA
>JAOTAY010000004.1:24437704-24448955 GCA_025629805.1 Erythroxylum baracoense
GTAATAACGGGTCCCCTTGTCGGATACCTCTTGAAGGTATAAAGGGGGCAGATAACTGTCCATTCCACGCAATTTGCATTGAGATCGTAGTAATACACTTCATAATGAGTTTGAGCAACATAGAGGGAATCCCGATTTCCTGTAGGGTATCATTTATGAAAGGCCAGTGCAGACGATCATAAGCTTTTTCCAAGTCCACCTTTAATGCAAAATATCCAGACTTACCCTTCTTCTTTCGCATCGAATGAATGATTTCCTGTGCAATGATGATATTATCAATGATATGTCTTCCCAGAATGAAGCTGCATTGGGTATTCGCTACTAAATGATTGAGGTATGGCTTGAGTCGGTTAACAATAACTTTCGAAATGGTCTTGTACATCATTGGACATATACTGATGGGTCGAAAATGGGTGATATACTTCGGGGACGATACTTTTGGAATGAGGACTAAGATGGTATGGTTCAATTCCTATTCCCATGTTTCCTCCCTGAATATTTTCTGCAGGAAGGACACCACCTTAGTGCCCACCTTACCTCACTGAGACTGAAAAAATAACGTCGTGAATCCATCAAATCTCGGCGCTCCATTCGGGTTCATCCCAAAAATTGTTGTCTGGATTTCTGTCGCTTACACTAGTTGTGCTAGATCAGTCAGCTGCTCCTCCGTTAGCCGAGGGAAAGCTCCAAGATTGTCTAGAGGCTGTGAGGGACTGGTATCAGTTGTGTAAAGTTGCGCAAAATAAGTCCGGGCCAGGATACACAACTCAACTGCATCATTGATTTCCATATCATGTTGGTCAAAGAGTTGCTCCACCGATAACTTCTTTCTTTTGGTCATAGTAACCTTATGATAATATTTAGTATTACGATCTCGCTACCCTAGCCAGTCATACCTGGCTTTCTGATGCCAATATATCTCTTCCTCACATAACATGTGAACTAGTTCCCCACTAAGTTTGGACTCCAAGGCTAATAAAGACTCTGACTCCTCTGGCTTGAGTGCTCGCTGGATGTCGTCTAAACGCGACCGCAGTCTTCATTTACGGTGGAAGATATTACCAAAAACTGTTTTGTTCTATAGGTCGAGACGGCTAGAAAAATTGGATAACGATTTAGCAAACGGCACATCATGGGGGAGCCAGTATTCCTCAACCAGGTTAGGAAAATCTTCATGTGTAAGCCATGCAGCTTGAAAACATAATGAGGATTGGTCGATGACTGGCTGATCCAGTCGAAGGAAGTGAACCAAAATGGGCCTATGATCGGAGCCTAAAAACGGAAGATGGTGATTAACTGTATGTGGGAAGATTTCCATCCAATCCAAAGATCCGAAGACACCGTCGAGCCCAGCTTGGATGTTTCCCCGTCTCCATGTAAATTTAGACCCGACATAGCGCAAATCAAGCAGTCCGCTCTCATGGACCCAAGCTCTAAATGCCTTGCATACCACCGCCCTGTGCAGGGACCCCCTTTTTAATCTCCAATCATTAATTTCGTGTTGAAATCCTCACCTACAAGCCAAGGACGAGTGACTGAATGTCCTATCCCTCGCAACAGGGGCCACAGGAATTTTTGGGATGATTGTTGGGGACTGGCATAAATAGCCGATAATTCAAACGAATATAACTGATACTCGATTATAGCATGAATCAGTTGTTTATAAGCAAGTACGATCGAGACGGTAAACTCCTTTTTCTATATAAGCCAAATCTAGCCAGTAAAACCGTCGACATCGACACAGAAAGAAAAATCAAAGTCCAATTGGTTGATGACTGCTTGTTCTCGTCGACCACTAATGCGAGTTTCAACCAAAACAACTAACCCTAGTCTATACTGACGAATGTAACTTCTTATGATTATGTTGAACCGGGATCCCTCAACTCCTTGACAATTCCAAACGAGTACCGACGTATTAAAAATCTAGAATCAGGATCCCACATTCGGGGGGTTAGCCGGAATTACGTCTGGCTCCATACTCGTGCCTTCATCCTGGGTCTATGGCACAATTACAGTGTCCAACCTTTGTTCCTCTGGATAATCCATCATTCGGGAATCACTTTCCCCTCGATTCGGGGGTTCAGATGGGGGAAAGATGTTGACGATTCCGTTGGGGGTAGGGCACTCCGCGGTCCTCTCAATCTCGTCCATAGGGTGCCCTTGGGCTTCTGCGGCCACTTACTATCCCTCAGTGGTCTTTGCACATAACACTTCCTAATGAGAGCTAATGGTCACGACTTTATGCTGAGCATTTAGGGTGGGTTGAAGTTGGGTAGGAATTACTAGGCCTGAAAATTGGAAAGTGGGTTGGGCTAAGCTGATGGAGCTGTTAGCCTTGTGGGCCACGTTTTTACCCTTCCCAGCATTTTTCTGATTGGGCTTTGGCCCATGGGTCTGGATGTCCCGCCCATGAGCTGGCTTGGGGGCTCCTGGCCTTAAGAGACCCTGCGGTTCCATCGTTGAAAACGATGTCGTGCTTGGGTTGGCAGAGGTGAAAAACAGGGGAGGTTGCTCTGTTTCGTCTATTTCGTCCAGTAGCGCCCAGTACCTTGAATCGTGCGTCCTTTCAATCTTCACAATTTTTCTCTAACTTTCCTCCCTCACACACATACACGGCATCAACTTGAGAGGGTGACAGTATGAGATTGTTTGGTAACTCTAAGAAGAGGGAACCAAGTGTAGAAGAGTGGAAAAATGGAGGAGAAGTGATCAAACTTCAAAGAAGAACCAAGGAAGGAGACACCATCGGATGAGAGAACAAAATTCATGCAAAACACTCTTTCAACACTTTAGTAAAAGAAGCAAAGAAGAAGATACAAGAAGGTTTAGTGGAAGAGTCGTGGAAGACTCATTAAAAGGTGATTTATTAATGAATAAACTAAGATTTGTGACACTTGTCACACTCTCATTTGCTAACTTAATTTCTTCCCAATTCAATTCCAATTTCTCTCCAATTTCCAATGGCTCAATTCCAAAAATTCCTAATTTCATGTGTCTAAGTTTTCAGTGCCATTGGACAGTCAATTTCACTACCGATAAACCCCTATTCTGTCACTTGACAGTTTCTTGGTCCGGAAACGACCCCGAAAAATTCCCGAAAAATTTCTAAAATTCTCTAAAAATTAGAAAACCTCAATAACCCTCTCCAATACAAATTTTACACATACAAATCATGTTTTTCAAAAAATCACAGTTATTCACAATTAAACCGGGAAATGTCATGAATGCATATACAATCATTTGCATGTGCAAAAATTCACTATTCGCTATTCATGTGCATAAATGAATGTATGAACATAGCAAAATAATTTTACACATTCCTAACCCGTTCCGAATTACTATTTTACCCTTCCCATAGGTGAGGGGATGTTACATATAGAATAGGAAATAACACGTAAAAGCTACTAATGAAGAACATAATAAAAAGGAAAGGTATAATCCTATATTTTATTGGAAGTCCTCTTAATCTAACAGCTAAGATGAAATTCCTGGTGAATTCTTCATGGTAGGAGAAAATCCTATCCAGTCATCATGCATCATTTCTTTTATGAAGTTTATTGCTTCTTTTAGCAAAACTTACAAGAAGAAAGTAAAGCCTTTACTTGAGAAGAAAGGATGCAAAATATCAATGTTGGTCATAGGTCCAGGAATTCTAAATAAAGTAGTTATGGAGAAATCAATTGATAACATGGACAACATGTAAGACCTTTGTACATTAAAGCCTATATTAATGGTTGACCAATGTCAAAAGTTTTGATTGATAATGGATTAAATATAAATATTATGCTGACCAAAATGATGGAAGTTTTGGCAAAGATGATGCAGATTTTAACCCAATGAAGGTGTATATTGTTATATTTACTAGTGAGACAACTAAGGAATACTAAATTCTCACTGTAAATGTCATAGTAATGGAAAGTATTTGTTGGTAGCTTTCTTTATTATGGACACATACGAAAGTTATCAAGTTTTGTTAAGGAGAGATTGGATTCATTCTAATTTATTTATTTCTTCACCTTTTGATTATCACTTTTCTTTTATAAAAAGGTGATGAGGTGGAAATTATTTAGGTTGATTCTCAGCCTTTCCATTCTAAAGTGGATGCAGTAGAGGAAAAATTCTATGATGGTTATGTAAATTTAATTCAAATTCAAAAGTTTAATATGGAGAGTGTATAAATTACAACGGTGAAGAAAAGATAAGGTCAACGTGAAAAATGTAGTTGAAAATAATCTCCTTTATGCTTGTTAATAGGTCGATGAAGGTTCTAATTATAGAGAAACCTGATGAATAGACTTTCACAAAGAGAAGCTATAGTAATACTAACCATAGAAATCAAATTTTGAATGAATCAAATTATGTAGAATTTCAAAGAGCAAGAAGGATGTGCAAATTCCATACTGCTTTCTGAGGAAGAATCGTAGATGATAAAGGTCAATTTGAAGATTTAGAATATGATTTTAAATCCCTTGAGGAAATAAATTTGAGTAGTTCAGGAGAATCTTGGAATGTGTTTGTTAGTAAAAGTTTCGATCTAAAAATAAAAATTGAATTTGTGGAACTTCTAAAGGAATAAAAAGATTAGTTTGTTTGGGATTATATTGAAATGTCAAGATTAAATAGAAAACTTGTAGAACACAAGTTTCCTATAAAGCTTGAGTTTGGTCCTTACCACTAAGCTCCTAAATGTTAGTCCAAAGAAGTCAAGATAAAAAACAAAGAAGAGATTGAAAAGTTTTATTAGATAGGCTAGAAATAATAAGTGGCTAGCTAATGTTGTACATGTAGTAAAGAAAAATGGCAAGCTAAGTGTATGTGTTGACTTCAAGGATTTGAATGCTACCACGCCTAAAGAAGTGTATATGTAGTCGATTGCTGATTCTTGAATTGATGCAACATCTTCTCCTTATTTTTTTTTATAGATTACTTTTCCAGTTACAATCAAATTTTTATACTTGACGACAATATCCCTAAAATAACCTTCAGATATCTTAGATCAACAAGAAACTTTAAATGGATTGTGATGCTTGGCTTAAAGTATGCAAGAGCCACTTATTAGGGCTATAAATGCTATTTTTCACAATCTACTAAAACGTACTTTATAAGTTTATATAAATGATATTATTGTTAAGTTTGAAAGAATTATGGACCATATCTAGAATTTAAAGAAATCTTTCCAAATGATGAGAACACATAAGTTGAAGTTAGATCCTTTAAAATGTGTTTTTAGTGTAAAAATAGGAAAATTTTTAGCTTTTTTTTGTCTATTAAAGAGGGATTGAATTGGAAAAAAAAGGGAAAGATGATTCTTGAAACAAAGCCACCTCAAAATAAGATAGAACTTAAATGGTTTTTAGGCTAAGTAAATTATGTCAAAAGGTTTATTACTAATTTGGCAATTAAAACAAAAGATTTCTCAAATATCTTAAAGTTGAAAATTTCTAATGAATTCCATTGGAAAGAAAGGCATCAGGTGGCATTTGATAAGATCAAAGAATACCTAACTATTCCTCTAGTTTTGATTCCACCTTGGAAATGAATATGTTTGAAGTTATACATTTTTACTAAAAAGGAATCTATTGGGTGCTTACTGGCCTAAAATAATAAGGTAGGTAATATTTAAATAGAATTATGACACCACTAGAAAGGAGGTATATCCGTATTATGAAATTTTATTTTTCATTATATTTTGCCTTCTTAAAATTAAAATATTATTTGCTTCAAAACTGATTTATATGGTTTTACAAATTGATTTGATGAAATATATGCTGAATAAACCAGTTATTTTAGGGACCATTAGAAAGTGGCTTATGAAACTTATAGATTTTAACCTAGTTTGTTATCTTAAAAAGTAAATAAAAGGTCAAGCAGCTAACTTCTTAGTAAGTCACCAAATGATAGAAATTCAAGAGGATTTGGAACATTAAGTGTTTATCTATGAAAGGATGCCTTAGGAGTTAAAATTTGATAGTTCTAGCATAGAGAAGTTAGTAGTGTCCGGATAGTTATTACTTCACAAATGGCATAAAAACTCTTCTTTATCTCATGATAGACTTTTTATGTATTAATAATCAAGCTGAATATAAGGGACTAACAATTAGGCTAAAATGCTAAAGAAGCCCCCATTGACTTATTGAGCGCCAAGGTTATTACTAACCTTCAATATTAAAGGAATGTATATCCTATACAAAATTTTTTCCAATATTGCCAAAAGTATGGAAGAAAATGGCAAATTCCTACCTTTGAGCTACATTACATAATTAAGTCATGGCCATTCAGGGGCCATTGACCTTATTGGAAAAATATACCCACCTTCCTCTAACGGTTACAATTTTATTTTGTTGGCAACAAATTATTTTACTAAATGGGTGGTGACTCAACCTATGAAAAAGATTGAATAAAATGATGTAGTGAGTTCATTAAAGAACAAATTATTCATCAATTTGGAACTTCACAGTCAATAATTAATGACCGGGGTAATATATTTACTAGTCAGGAAGTGAAATATTTTTCCATCGATTATGGCATATAATTGTTGAATTCGATTCCTCACTACGCTCAAGCTAATGGATAATTTGAAGCATCAAATAAAGTATTAATTGAAATTCTAGGGAAGATATTAAAGGAGAATCCCAAATATTGGTATAGGATTTTATTTGACACTTTAGAGGCATACTGGACTTTTAAACATGTGGTGACATCTTTAAGAGTGGTTAAACATAATACTTTATATACGCTTGAGTATTCTAATTCAATAATGATATAATTAAAGGATCTAGATAAAATTTGTCGCCAAGCTTTAAATAATATGATTACACAACAAGAAAAGATGATGAGGTTATACAATAAAAGAGTTCATAAATGGGAATTCCACGATGGTGATTTAGTGTGGAAATTAATTTTTCCACCTAAAACAAAAAACAAAGAGTAAGGAAAGTGGTATCTTAATTAGGAAGGGCCATTTAAACAAAGAGTAAGAATGCTTATTAGCTATCTAGCCTAAAAAATGAACCTCATAAATATTTTATTAATCAAAAAAATTTTAAACCATATATGGCTACTTTATTGAAGAGATCAAGTGTTAAAGAAAAAGAATAAATTCTTCAAAAAATTAGAAAAATTAAATAATTTTTAATTTGTAATTATTCTAAGGAAAATAAAATTCAAAACCTAACGGGCCAACCTACGGTCAGTAAAATGTTCATAAAGGGTGTAGAGAATTCAAATTTATTCCAAGTTAAAAGATTGAATCTTACCCTATTGTTTAATGCAAGAGACTCGATCTTCTTTAGCTTGTTAGACTTTTTGTGTTCAAAGGTCGACTTCTTCCTTTTGAAGCATTAGTGATTTTCCAACTCCTTAGTCATCTGTTTGACTTTATTAAATTATGATTATATTGCTTATTGTCTTATTTTAGAGTCTCCTACTTCAACCTAATAAATTTGATAACTCTTTCATGTTTAACATCATGATCCTCTAAAGTGTTAAATTCTTTCTTTAGCTCTTGAATCCATACTAAGAGATTTTTACCTTTGACTTCCTTCGCTTTATAATCTTCTCATTAGTTTTTTTCAAAAGACAATTTCTTATAGTAGACAACTTGATCTTAGCAGGATTTCTTAAAGTAGGAGAATAATTTTTTGGTTTTGCTCAGAAGTCCTTTAATGATACCCGACTGGGTCATAGAACTAATATAAGACATTATGCTTAGAAAGGAGTTGCACTTAATTTTAGTCAATAATTAGAGTTTTTGCTACATCATAAGCTTTAGGGACTCCCTGAATCTTGTAAGCTCTTTATAATTAATTGATGGAATAGTGATAGAAGGAATGTCAAGCGATACATTTAGGAAAATTAGATCAAAGTCTTTCTTAGAAGTTACTGATGCTTTCTAAACATCTTCTGCCTACAAGATATAAAAGAGATCGATAATAAAATTGGAGAATTCCATATAAATATGGAGGCAATTCTTACTTTACCTCCAGTGAAGTGACTTTTATGTTCTTTGATTCGGGGAAACTTCTAACTGTCATATATTCTGGTATATGGGAGAGGGCATGTGGTGGTAGGTCTAATGTTTGGTTTTTTGTGGAAGAAAATTGAAGGTATGAATTCTTGATAAGAATAAAATAAAAAAGTTAGAAATGAGTGAAGTACCATCACTGCTATCTTCTACAAACTTTTTGAGGGTAAAAGAAGTCTTATTTATGGGGGTAGTCTCTTCAATAACCAGTGTTGTGACTTCAACTTCTAATTTACTTAGTGGTGAATGGATTATTTTTCTAATAGATTTCTTAGGGACTAGTGTCATTGATTTTTGAGAGTTTGAAGTCAATGGAGACTTTTCTTCGAGTTTTCTCTTTATAACAAGGATTGTAAGTAGTTATATGTTTTTTGAGAAGTGGTCTTTTTTGAAATCTATACAACAAAAACCAGTAATAGATTCTTAAACTAAATGGTTTCTAAAAGACTAGAGTAAGGAGAAGTACCTTCAAGGATTGTAAATTCAAGTAAAGAACCAATTACTATTAGCTCTTTTGCCACCAAGGATCGTAGGTTTCTATATGGTCAACACTTTCCATATAAATCTCAAACTTTAATGCACAATAATGCTATAAAATTTCAAGTAAGAATTTATCATTAATGGTACCTGCTTTAAAGGGGACTCCCACTAGATAGTCCAAAGGCAGATAATAGGAGAAATTCCTAGGAAAAGATTGAGCTGCCAACTCTAAAAATAAGGAAAATATATTTCAAAGCTTAAGGACATGATAGAAGAGACAAACTTCAAAGCTTTGTCACCACCTACTATAAAGACTCTTGGGTTGGTATAGAAAAGGAAGAGTTTTTGATAAATAGTTGAGCAAAAGGAATTAGAGGGCTTAAAAATTTTTAGGCAATAAGGCCTTCTAGAGAGGCTCTCAAAGGGGTTTGGTTGTCCATTTACCTATACTTTAAAGACAACATAATACTGAGAATATAATTGGTGGATTTACTATATAGACTCATGGAAAGACGAAGGCCAAGAAAATCTAAGAATCTGGGACTTATGGAGGGAAGGCCTTCTTTCTCCCTAAGTTTTGAAAAATAAATGAATGTCCAAGCTGGACAAATTAAACACTTAAATTAAGCCTTTGAAAAGGGATATTAGATAAACACCTTCCTAGATTCTTGTAAAGGAATCCTAGAAAAACAAAGCATAGAGAAAAAACTTACTTGAGGCCATTACCTTATAGAAAAGGAGGAAGTCTAAACTCGTATTATTATTTACTTGCTAAAAGATCAATTCAATAAAACTTAAACATACTTAGTATGCTCTTCTTCAGAAATAGTTATTAGAAGAAGAATAAATATTGGTTAGGCTAGAATAAGAAGAACATTTGAAATAATTAGGGTCTAAACCAGGAGTGTCCTTAACTAAACAAACAAAATCTTATCCAGTAACAAGTAAGCTAGTTAAAAAGAAAACATCTTTAAGTGAGATAGATGCAAGGCCGAAAGGAAAGATAAAATAAACAAGAAGGGCTCTAGATCTTTCAGATAATA
Source organism: Erythroxylum baracoense (assembly GCA_025629805.1). Taxonomy (NCBI): domain Eukaryota; kingdom Viridiplantae; phylum Streptophyta; class Magnoliopsida; order Malpighiales; family Erythroxylaceae; genus Erythroxylum; species Erythroxylum baracoense. The sequence continues at coordinate 24,447,251 of JAOTAY010000004.1, forward strand.
GATATCAAATTGTGTTAGTACTCGATTAGATTCCTAGATAGAGCTATTGATTAACAAAGTTCTTGCCTCTTCGAAGTAGAACGATGAGAGGGGTATAGTTTATCTATCTATTTGATCCATTGTTTTACATTCTGTGGCCATGGTTTTAAGGATGTTGGGGTTTATGATAAGGGAAATTTTAGTGGGAAGTTTGATTTACTTGCCTCTCTTAGGTATATGAGAGACGATTAAAGAGATCCAACAAACAAAGAACTCCAATAGTCAAAGGTAACCTTTACTTATAAACAAAGTGTGGAATTTCCCCTTGAATGTTGTAAAAATGAGATTTAGATAACAGAATTAAAAGAAATTCTAGAAAAAGGTTTAGGTTTTAAAAGCTTTTTACTTTAATCTATCAAAAAAGGAGTGGCTAGATAATAGTGGAGATTATTTGAAGTTTTATATCCTGTATAAGGAATGAAATTAATAAATTTTGATAAAATATTTAAATAAAAGATGAAGAGAAGTTCAAGACTGACATTTGTAGCATTCAACTCAATAGAGTCAGTGGAAGATGGAGAAGATGCATGATGTTCGACAACTATAATAGAAATTAAAAAGGGAGAGTTCACTAAGTTTTAGATAAGTTTCTAAGGAAGAGAAAAAAAAACCTTGGGTTAGTAAAGAAGATGGAGATTGCTTGGACTTTAAAATAGTAAATGGTTGAGAATAAGAAGAATTTATAACAAAATAAGCCTAGAAGAGCAACAAGAATTTGAGATTCAAACAAAACAAATCTTTTAGCGTCCATAACTGGCGAGGAGTTAAGAGTTTTAAACATAAAGGAGCCTTGATACAACCATTGTGCCCAATGTTCCTTTTCAATCAAGAACTCTTTTTAGCTAAGGGATGTATGAAAGTTACCCTAATAACGTCTCCTGGCTTCTTCTTCTAGTTGGATTTGTCTTGGTTTATAAACTTCCTAAAACCACTAATACATATCCAAGAGTTTGATCGACGACCTCAACCTTATTTTTTTGTAAGTCTAAAAGGTATGCAATACCATATATCTAGTTTTTATAACCAAACATAAGCAGGGAGCAATTGTTCATATCCTGAGTGAAATTAGGTCCATTCAGCCCAAAGATGAAAAGGCACAATTGTTAAGATTTTTGAAAGTCAACTAGAATATTTAGGGAATTCCTAAGTATGAGAATTAGTAACAAAGTCCAAGATTTAGGAGTTAAGATGATTGAAACATAATTAATATATGCTTTAAAAGATGGTGTAGCGATATACTAGTAGTTAGGACATAGCCATGATTGGAGAATAACTAGAGGTTGAAATAATTAAATTTGAGAGGGGTTGTATAAACAAACCAACATCACAAAATTGGAGGCAGACAAAAACCTACTACTCAAACTTAAATCCTATCATTATTTTAGCTTTCTTTGTACTTTGTACTCATCCTTTACTTAAATAAAATTATTCTTTTAACTTAAATTTTAAGTCTCTTTAACATTTAACAACTTGGTAATCTGAAATTCTATTATCTAAGTTTTCTAAAGCCCACTTACATTGTTGTTTAAAAGTTAGGCGGATTTTTTGTAGAATTCATCATCATCATCACTCAGTCCAAAATTCCGCAATAAAGCAGGGTCTGGGGAGGTCTGATAGTACGCAGCCTTACCCCTACAGAGTAGAGAGGCTGTTTCCGGTAGACCCA
>JAOTAY010000004.1:24449055-24459709 GCA_025629805.1 Erythroxylum baracoense
AGACAGGTGCCAGCGGCGAGAGAGTTGGCACCGCCGGCGTTCCTTCCCCTCAGCTCACGTTTGTACCACGAGAAGGTGTAGACCACTTTAATAACCCCCACAACATCGGTTCCTTCAAATTTTAGGTTGATCATAAACAACGATCAACACCATCTTATTTATTCATATGTTTTCAATTTTATTTCAATACTAAGCATTTCTCTAGATATTTGCTTTTGAAAGATCTATTTAGAACTATACTCTCTCATTCATCTAACGATATGCTTTATTTTAATTCCTTTAGCACGTTTTTTAGAATAATACCTAAATTATTTTTAAAAAAAAATAAAATTTCAAAACATTTTTAGATTTAGGTAACTTCTTAGATATACAAAATAATATATTTAATACTTTCTCTATTTAACAATTTGACCTCAAATTCAATTTTTATTTTTATTTTTTAATAAAGTGGCGTAATGATGTATTGAATAAATTTTAAGTTTCAGTTGAATTTCTGTTTAAAAGAAAATTTACTTGACGATCTACCTAATCGTCTCGTACAATTAATGTTATTGCAATACTTTCCATGTAAATGTAAGGTCGCCACCTTCACTGTTTTCCGGGAGTTTCACCCAAGGCAGAAAACTATATTAACTCTTTAAAATCCATTTTCTAATCTCCTTCAAAAGGGAATAATATTTTATTAGTACACCACCCGAATCACAAGGGGTCTATAGCTCAGTGGTAGAGCATTTGACTGCAGATCAAGAGGTCACCGGTTCGATCCCGGTTGGGCCCTATTTTACTTGCATCTTATTTTATTTATTCAGAAGTTGCTGCGTACACTAATTTATGGTACATTATCACTTTTCAACCAAATGATTTAAAGAAGAGCATCACAATACAAATCAATATGCGTCCAAACTAATTCCATATTTTCATTTATTATGCAATCAAAACCCCATTTCAAGGAGTAATACAAATCATTGATTGGAAATGACCATTGAAATAGGTCATTGGATTCAATTCAAAGCTTGATATCTATTTACATCCGTCGGGCATATTGTATCACTATCAACCTGCCTAAGCCCAATTGGACTAGCTAGCTCCTTCCAATCTCTATTCCTTCTTTATTAAGGCAGATCCAAGTTTCTGGTTGGCTCCCTTGTGAGTAAATTTCTCAAGAAAAATCATACATGAAGGTACAAAAAGGTTAAATTATTTTGATTATTCAAGTGGTGCTTCAGAGACTATATGTAAGTGGTTGAATCATGCTTTGCTCCTGATCAAGTAGGATGCACCTGAAACATCATCCTTCAGCAACCCCAAATCTTTGTCAATCAACCGTCACTGTTAAAATGGCTCAGTAGGCTGAGATATTACCTTCATATAATCATATTGATGAGACATGTGGTCTCACAACCTTGTTGTTCCTCACCTGCAATGGCAATTAGCCCATCATGGAACTTAAAATCCACAAACCAAAAGAAGAGGTGCATAACCCTACAAGTATAAATCAATTTTATAACTATAAACAGACATTTCTTGAACAGCTATAAATGGATCATAATATACACAATGCTCTTATATATACTCATAATATACTTTTATCTGAAAGGACGATGAGAATATATGGATGCGAGACGGAGAGAAAGAGCAATAGAGGAAAAAGATGGCAGCAGATAGAAAAATTTATCAAGACAGCAGCATTTATATCATATTTACTGCTTTTATTAAGTAAAAGCCTCACCAGATAACTCCCATTTATTGAACTTCACTAGTCATGTATCCTAACGGATCCTTGTTTGGCCTCTTTATCACCATAGCAACTACTCATTCCATTTATAGCATCACTAAGAGATAGCTCAGCACCTCAAGGAAGGATAATAACGCCCATTTTATCCTGCCAAAAAGAGAGAAGAAAATTCAGGAAACTGACGAAATTATCACAGAGAAGGAAGCTTTAGAGTTCGTCCAAAAGCATGGCTATAATAAATTAGACTTAGAATCAAGATTGTGCATAGCCATAGCATAAAAATTATATAGGCCATAAGCGTCGATTACCAAACTTTTCTACAAACTACATAACACAAGCAGTCTATCTAATATAGACACAAAGTAATCCATTATCATTCTAAGATTTCAATATTTAGCATGTCCTTATCCTATGATTTTGCTTAGGTAGCAGTGGCTTGGCATGATTTAACCTTTTCTATTCATAAAAAAGAGAAAACAATCGTCAAAAATAAATTGTCAGAATCAAATTTTAACAGTTGATGACATTAAGTTCACTTTTATCTCCAACAAACACGACCATAACATGAAGTACATTATCAAACTCTAATCATGCCAAGCTAAAGGAATAAGCTTTATCAATCTGATACATTCTTGAATTATGGTACCTCATAAAAATTTTTGAAGGAAGAACAGTTAAATCTGTTTCCAAAGTTGGACGATAACTGTTGGATAATATCAGTATTTGCTAGCAGAAGTGATTATTTCACTCAGTTTTTCTTTTGTTTCTTTCCTTGTTCTTTTTCATATTGAGCCCTCAAATACTAATTTAAGACATTTAATTCACGCACCACAAGTGACCACTCCCCGTAAACAAGAAATGAAACAAAGGAAACACACAAGGAAAGCTCCCGAAAAGGAATCATAGCTATGTGCTTGTATGAATAAAAAGGACAAAAGGAAATGGTAGAATGTAAAGAAAATGAGTAGAGCAGACTTACAAAATCAGCTTTTAAAGCAGCCAAATAGAGCTCAGGCTTTCCAACCTCTGCACGCCTCCACCTCCCATAAAACAAGTTCACCACTGGCACTTACATTTTCGACCTCAGGGCCTGAAAAGTTCGACACATCTTTTGGGGACGTACGTACTTGGACCACGGTTGAAATGACCACTGGCATGTCCCACTATTGAGCAAATTTTACATCTAATAATAAAACTTTGAATACCGGCAAATATATGGTTTATATCTAGTAGTATAAGAAGTTCTCGTTCCTAAGAGAATTATTCAATAACTAATAATTTGAACTTAATCTTTTCTAAAGTAACAAGAAATTGATTTGAAGTAAATTTAAATAACAAAAATTAAAACAAATAAATAAAATAAAGCAAATAATCAAACAAACAGGTGAGTTGCCAACAACATTTAGGGTTTTGATCAAGATATATGAATACTTAGGAACCATTCTTTCCTTATTTTGTTTTCCTTACTATTGATGATTCCATTTATGTGTTTGATCCTAGATTTCTTAAGGTATTGATTACTTTCTCTCAAGATCTAATCAATTAACCCTAACTAAATTCAAAATTTTCATATTTCTAATTTCTCGATTCGCACAATTATTCCTAATGTCTTCAATTAGATCTGAAGCTAACTATTAGATAATCAATTTCACAACCAAAATCTCTCTTTAATTGATCGCTAATTTGATAATTGTCAGTTTATTAAATTTCCAACTCTCTTTGTACAACCTAAAATTGATTACTTTGACTCTCTCTCGATTTGTTGTCAAGTTTATGTACGAACAAATATTATGAACATCCAGAAATATATTGATTTCAACAATAAATAAAGTCACAAAATAATTCAAGAATAATTCTTAATCTGAGTTTAAAACTCTATGGACATGTTTAACATCTTAGAATTCCAATTACATATCAATAATAATGAAAGAAAGAAAGGAAAAAGAATAAAAACTATATTTGCTCCTTGATCTGGAATGTTGGAATTTTCATATGCTTTTTTATTTCTCCAATTACAAATCAATAATAATGAAAGAAATAAGGGAAAAATGACTGCTGCATTTTTTTTATGTTTTTCTTGTTCTTAAATAGTGCATTAAGGTTCTAGGATTGCTTTTAGGATTTTTTCCTCTTAATTTGGTTCCAAAAATATCCCAAACCCTAAAAGATACAAAAAACAGGCTTGGAAATCTCCTATCTCATTTGTGCTCGTTGAGTCATGACCATGCTTCACTTTATGATCGTGACAACTTTAAGCTTCCTCCATCTTCTTCATTCTTCAGTTCCTATTTCTAACACTCACAAACATATCAAAAACCTCCTGAAACATAAAATTAAGATTCAATTCTTGCTCTAAACCAAACAAACACTTAGAATACATATACAAACATCAACAATAACATAATTCTAAGCCTATACACATAATAATCATCTAAGAAATACTTTAAAACAAATTTAAATATCTAGCAAAACATAGTATAATCTACACCTATCAATATGCCCACAATTAAACCTTTGCTTGTCCTCAAGCAAAACTTAAAACTACAAACAAAAACAAAACTCATAAACACATAATCACACAATCATGTAATAATACAATAATGGTATAATGACATCAAATAGTATGAAAATTAACTTAACCTAAAACACCATTCACTCAAAACATGTCAACATTATAACTTATTCCTTTCATGTTTAAGTGCTTTGATTTAAATATACATATTAATCAAAATATTAACACTTTATTCATACGCCTATGGCACTTGTAAGCATGCATTTATTATTATTACTAAATTAAAAAGGCAAACTATGACTAAGTAACCTTCATAAGAATTCTTCCTATTTCTAAAATATTAGAAGGTTTATTTATTGTAACACTATCTTTTTAGATTTTCTTTAATGATGACCTAGTTATTTGATGTGAAGGCAAATATCTTGTCATGAATGTCCCTTAATTACTCAACTAGGTCACGTTTTTTATTTAGCTTAGTTAGAGTGTCATTCTAGCCTTTGACATGAAGACAAATATTTTGTTCTGAATGCCTCAAGTTACTCAGCTATATCACAACTCTCAACTGGCTATCAACTATATTCTTAACCTAATTTTCTTTTAAAAGGCCAATATAATAGTTATTTATTACATTTTTTGTGTAGTCTACCTCATTTCTTCTTAGTCATTCATTCTCATAAAAGGGTCTTTAAAATGTTAACAAATTCAATTAACTATAATTATAAATGTAGACAAACAAAAACCATAAAGTGAAAGAATAAGTGTCTGATTTTAATTAACACACATATTCATCCCTAAGATACTTAAAACTTAAAATCCACAAAGTTACTATGCCTTTATAATTTAAATGACCATGTTCAAAGCTAATCTAATTTCATTCAATTCTTGCCATTGACATATTCACACAATGCACACATTATAATGCCAACCTAATAAAAAACTATACATAATGCAAATACAAAATTCACAAACAATTGAAACGAAATTACATATACATCCTTACACTTGAACAACACATTGCCCTCAATATAAAAAATACAACAATAAAAATAAAAATAAAGAAAAACAAAGAAAAAGTTAAAGCCAGAATAATTATAGTGTTTCAGTAATGATGGTGTTAGTGATGATGGAATTTGGAGACATTCTATGCCTTAAAATTGCATCAATTCACTCTCTAGAAAAAAAACATAAAAATAAAAATAACAAAATACCAATAAAATGAAAATAAACAATAAAACCTATTTAAGTTTTGGGTCGCACCCCCCCCCAACCTAACTAGCACTTGATTAACATCATTAGCTTGACGTGCTCTTCACGTTTAAGCTTAACCTGGGTCTATGATGAGTAGTTACTTCCATCCATGTCGCCCAATTTCATTTTCGTAGCCTATAAATAAGCTACATATTGTAAGATAATCAGATGGACATAATTAATCAAATTAAGAAAAATATAGTAAGTTTAGTAATGTTCTTTTTTTGTAACAAATTGTCAATAAAATAGGGAATGATGAAACTCTCTGAATCTTCTGTTGAATCCAATAGTTTGTCCTCTAAGAAGGTAACTACTTTTGTTCTTCCTCAGTCACCCCCATATACTTCTTTAAATTCTTTAAGCTATATTTCTTTTGTAATATGTTCTTCATTCTCTTCTTCTTCCTTTAAATATTTGACTACATCAATTCTCACGAATGAGTTACCTTCCTTTGAATTCTTTAATACCTTATTCATATTGAATTTCACTTGTTCATCACTAATCTGAAGGATAAGGTTGCCCTCATTAACATCTACCAAAGCTCTTCTAGTGTTCAAAAATGGTATACTAAAAATTAGTGGACAGTTTTGATCCTCTTCAAAGTCTAGCACAAAGAAATCTATAGGAATGATAAACTTGTCCATTTTTCTAGGCAAATCTTCCACCACATCAAAAGGTTTCTTTATTGATTGATTTGCCAATTGAATAAGCATAAAAGTTGCTTTCCTAACTCCTAGCCCCAATTTCCTGAACATTAAAAAACACATAAGATTAATATTTACGTCTAAGTCAAATAAACATTTAGAAAACTCTAAATTACTAACTACATAGGGTATAGTAAAACTCCCTAGATCTTTCAACTATGAAGACATGTAGTTGGTAATTAAGGAGCTACAACTTTCTGTCATTGATACTGTTTGGTTATCATCCCATGTTTGCTTGTTTGATAAGATGTCTTTAGGAAACTTTGTGTACGTGGGTATGCTCTTTAAAGTTTCCACAAAGGGCAAGGTAATTTGCAATTTCTTCAGCTTTTTTATGAACTTTGCAAATTGTATATCTAATTTGTTCTTTTAAAGTCTTTATGGAAATGGTATTTTCTGTGGGTAAGGCGGACGATAAACATAGAAAGGATCCTCATTCCTATCTTCATCATTTTTCTTCTCTTGTTCTTCTACAAGATGGGGTTCAAATTGTGTTTCTGCTAGCTCATTTCACTCTTAAGTGTGATAGCCTTAAATTTCTCTCTTGGATTTACTTCCATGTTGCTCAAAAGGCTTCCCACACTTCTCTTAGATAATGCATTGGTTAACTGACCCACTTGAACCTCCAAATTGTGAATAGAAGAGGCATGATCCTTTGCTACTTTCTCAAATTACCTTATAAACTTATGAGCTTATCCATAAGCTTTTCTAATTTTGAATCACTTGTATTGGACTCATTTTGTTGAAATCCTTGTGGACTTTGATTTCTTAATTGAGTCCCTGCATTGTTAAACCAAAATAAGTTAGGTGATTCTACCACCTAGGATTGGATGTGTTTGAGTAAGGATTGTTACCTCCTTGACCATATTATGCTCCCATGAAATTGGATTGTTGCACATTGTTGTTTTACACTAGGAAGCTATCAGCTGTGATATAACTCTCTTATCTGTATAGCTTGCATTCGTGCTTTGAGTGGAGGGAAAGGGGTGGTTTTTAGGTTGTTTAATTGCTTGGTGAGGTTGTTGATCTTAGCCTGCAATATTGTCACTGGATTTTTAGCAATCATTTCTTTTGGATCTTAGAAGGTTGACAGTTGTCTACTTCATTCCAAAGTCTAAAGATAACTATTATTCGCTATCTCTTCTAATAGATCGTGTGTCTCTTGCACTAGTGGTCGAGTAATTCCTTGATGATAGGCATTGAACCCTAGCCTCATGAAGTCTATAATGGTCCTTTGCTCTCTATGATGTATTTCCTCCACCATTGTTCTTTCTATCTGTTCTTGGCGTTTAACTCTTTGGATTCCTCATTCTTAACTTATAATGTCTAGATTGATGTATCCTTTATTTTGCATTCAAACTTTGTTTTTTTATTTTTTATTTTTTGGGATTGGTTACCTCAATCACAGAAGAAAGGGTAATAATTCCTTAAATCAAAGGAATTCAAATCATCCTAATGCTAAAATCCTCGGCAACGACATTAGGTAATAAAATACAAGTTGTATCTTGTAGTATAAGAGGTTATCGTTCCCATGAGAATTATGCAATATATGTTGAGCCTAATATTTGTTTTTACTTTCTTTTTAAGTTTATTAACTTTTACATTTAACTTGTCTTCTGTACATTGTAACTTATCTTCCGTACATTGTAATTTAGTCTTCAGTGTCTGGTTCTCTTCTTAAAGCTCCGTGACATATGTTATTCATGACAAAGAGGCACCAACAGGCCTAAGGCCATACTCAAGACCTTTGATATAGCCCGATCGTGTACCAAGGATATTATTGGAAATGACATCAATATTGGGCTGATTTCCCTCAGCCAATGACGTCTGCAATAACTCCTGCATCTTGTCCTACAATTTAAAGAAGAAAATCAAGTTAACTAAAAAATTATTACTTACTATTACATAGAAAAATAAATTGTAATATAAATTTATTTGTACTTACATAATTACTTTGTGCCTCTTCACACGTCTAGCTTTGATCGTCCTTGTAGTGTGTGTGCTTGTACTGTGTGATCCTATCCTATTGTAATCTGACAAAACCGATGAAACCTTGCTCTACAAATTAGTAATCTTAAGTAGCAATGCTTGATATATTCTAGGAATCCATATTGTATTAACTGCATTGAGCATGAATTTTATGAGCTATTAATTACTCTATTGTGAGACTTATTATTTCCTTAAATAGTACCACCCAAAGAGATTTTATATTGTATTTCCTAAAAAGATTTGATAAACAAGGGAATCCCTATTTTAGTCTTTGAAATTCTAATAGGACCAATAAATTAAGTTATTCTAACTTAAAGAAGTCGCTAAGAAAGGGTTAATATGAAGTAGTCCAACCCAAATTGCGGACTAGTATTCACATTGAAAGAAGAGATGCTCCAGTGTTTCATTTTTTTGGTCACAAAGTACGTATGATTAAGATGTTTAAATAGCCTTTGATTTGACCAATAGTAGAAATTTCCTTTTAATAACAAGCTAAGGATAATTAAGGATCAAAGATTTGCTTAATTAAACTACAATAAGCTTTGCCAACTAACTCGTAGAGCTAAGATTCTCATTATATATATGTATGATGAGTTGGTAAAGTACCCAGATAACTTTTTATTCCACCATGAAAAATTTGTTTGCCAGAGTAAGTACAAAGTTAATAAGTAGATTAGTAAGAGGAGTGCTTAGAATTGTTTCAAACCCATATGATTTGCTATTTAATACCTCTTTAGAGGTAGCTTACTCAGAGATGGATAAGGTAATACTTATCATTGTATTACCTGCTAATAAAAGATGTAGTTACCTTAGTTTTAGGTAATAAATTAATGATAGGAAAATTCATAACTTAGATAGAGAAGTTACATTAAAAGATAGGCCAATGACTTATTTGGCTTGAGGAGAGTATTGTTGCTATGATTAAAAAAAAAAGGTTTTCCTAGAATCTGTATCAAATATGAAATGGAAAATTGTATGCCTAAAACTTCAAATATTCTTAAGCTTAACAATGAAAATTGGTTAATCCAAGCTAAGATCAACGTAAGCTATCAATTTAAAGCTTACAAAATTATTCAAACTAAGGAATGGGGAGCAACTAGTAAGTTGTTTACAATGGGAGAATATAATAAACTTATATGCCTTTCTTAGATTAATGTTAAAAATTTAACAGTCCATTATACAAGTTAGAGGAGATCTAACAACTAAAAATAATGATCAATCTAAACACCAAAGTTAGCAAATTCATTAGGAACAATCAATAGAAATGGCCTTACTATAACAATAGAGGAGTGGAAGTCAACATGAAAATTATGCTAATATGTCAAGAAGCAAAATTGGATGAAATCCTATGGATTGCTAACAGATCCAAAGCCTTCAGCTGAAAACCATGCAGAAACTCTCTTTAGAAGGAACTAAACAAAAGAGAGAAATAAGGCAAACTTGTAGATTTCTCTTTCAATAAATTCTCACTTTCTTTTCGATGCTTATCATAATCGATCATCTTTCTTGAACATAAACAGATTACATGTGAAAACTAATAAAATTTTGAACAAAAATTGAAACAGAATTTTGGAATAGGACTTTCATCGAACACCTTGTAACTAGAACATAAAACACACCCAACTTCAACCATTCATTCGTTTTGTTCCCTTTCTTCACCATCATTAACACAATTCAACACAAACCTAACAATATAGTTGTTCAATCCATGCAAACAACTCGAGAAATCAAAGAAACCACAACAATTTTAGATTCGGTATATGATAACCCATTAAAGAAACCCAGATCAAATGAAGGAAAACTTTCCAGGTTGAGCTCAACTCCACAAGACGATAGATGGGGGGAAGATAAAAATAGAAAATCGAGAAGAAAACTAGAAGGGATTGAAGAAACAATGTAGAAAATTGATTTTGTTTGAGAGAAAATGAAGAAACGATGGAGAGGGAGAGGGGGAAGGTTGCGGGTATTAGTTAAGTGGGACGACATCGTTTATCTAAAAAAATTTTTACCATTGCAACATTCAGCGACGTAAACAAGATTCGTCATAAAATGCCAAACCTTTAGCTACGATATATGATAACTGTCGCCAATAAGTTTGCAAAAACATGAAAAACAACGTAGTTATGTTATTTTGATCTCCCATATTTTCTAACGAAACTAACATTCGTCGTAAAATGCCATGCTTTGGCTACGAAACACCTATAGCGTGCTACCAATTTATTAAATCGTCGCCTAAAAGTATAATTTTGCTACGAATGTTAAAAAACGTAGCAAATACTCAAGCATTTTCTTTACTTCTTTTTTATCCTTAATTGATTAACATATACGAGTTTTTCCTATTACTAATAACAAAATGAAAATTTAATCTTCTCACTTATATATGCAATTATTCTTCATTTGCTTAATTTTTGGGAATGACTAATCTTTAAATATAATTTGTTAGAAATAGTTTTATAATTATATTAC
>JAOTAY010000004.1:24462902-24479626 GCA_025629805.1 Erythroxylum baracoense
CTTATTTGTTTTGATGTTAATGAAATATACATATTATGTTTTGTTCATGATTTCCAAAGTCATCATATTGCATTTTCTAGCTTTTCATAGAGGTAGAAATTGTATACTAGATTCAGGGAGAAAACTGTACTAATATAGATAGAATTTGACAAAGTTGTCTTCTGAAAAGTTGTAGCTTATCTTCTTAGCTTTCCAACGCTATAAAGTATGTAAATTTTAAGTATCGGAGTTGAGAGATATGAACATTTTAAGTGGTGATGGTGCAGAGGAGGTATTATACATGACAACTATAGTGAATGATGATGTTTTGTTGGTTATGAGCAATGGCTTTGTAGGATTTGTTTTGTGGATGTTTTGAATTGAAATGGAAGTGAAAATGATGAGGAAAATGAGTTAGAAATGTTAGATATGCATAGGATGGGTCCTAGGTAGCTTAAGGAGTTGGAAGTGTGGAATTTGACCCGTAGTTGTCCGTTGGCCGGACCTTCTCAGGTCTGAAAATGTCCCAACTCAGTTCATGTCAAACGGACACTATGTCCGTTTTTGTCCGTTTTTGTCCGTTTGAAGGGACATTATGTCTGTTAAACGGACACTCTCGGGACAGCTACAGTAAATTTCGATTTTGACCCATTTGTGAAGCATAATTTCACTTTATGGTCTTCATGAAAGTTGTAGATAAAGAAGTTTTCTTTACAAGGGTCTAATAATGGCCTCATTCCAAGATTTCTATAGAAAGTTATGCCAATTCTCCTAAGATAGGTACAATATGATTGAGGATATAAACATTTCTTAAATGTCTTGGCTATAACTTTATCGTCCGACCCCCAAACGAAGTGATTCTTGAAGCAATGGTTTCCTAACACATTCTTATATCCCTACAACACAACTAGATTTTTGGAGATGCAATTGTGTTGAAGAAGTCAATTATGATTTTAGTGATTGACTATTGTGGGCACACCACTCTTATGGAAATGGCTAATACGGGTTCATAGAGATAACCCTCAAGGTAATACACACTCTCACATTTTATGATGATTCCGAATGTTGGGCTTAAAAAACGGGGTCCAACAGATGTGGTATCAGAGCATCCGGGAGTTAGACTCCAGAAATGGGGTCTAACAGAGTTGGTATCAGAGCAAGGAGTTGGACTCCGGAAATGGGTCCAACATTTATGGTATCAGAGCAATGGGTTAGACTCCAGAAACGGGGTCTAACAAAACCCTACCTGAGCAAAAACCTGAAGCAAATACGTTGTTAATTTCTTTTAGTGTGTTTTTAATCTGGTTTTTTCTGTTTAATGCATTTGTGATTGTGAAAATGGGTTGGAACATGGAATTGAATTGTGAATTAGATTTGTGATTTGTGAATGGTTGAATACTTGGATTGGAATTGAATGAAATGCACGATTTGTTTTATCTAGTTGGTGGTTTGATTTATGCTGATTTGGATGTCATTTGGTTTTTGTGGGATTTATCTTAAGTTTTTTGATGAAGTTAGTGAATGAAATGCACAGGCATGCATGAATTGAAGGTTTAAACTTAAAACTGAGATTGTAAAGTAAACTTGTTAGTAGTTAAAGTAAATAATTAATTGATATAATATTTTGTTACATATTTTTAAAATGAGTATAATAGTATTAAGTATAAAATTATGCTACGTCAATTAATAATAATACGGCTATGGAGGAGGAGGTCCCTATAATTGTATAGTAAATTTATAATAAAATTAAAATCTAATCAATTGTATTTCTGAATAGTTAACATTTTCCAAGTGTATAGTTGATTTGTATCTCCATTTTCTTCATGTGATAAACGCGTGGATCTATTGACTCTTTAAATTATCCATTAGCAATCTCTTTCAATTCAGTTGTCAATTTGATTAGTTGATTGATTGGTAATGACAATTAAATTGTTATGCATATCATAGAATAGACCAACAAAGCTAGCAGATTTACTTTCAAATACCACCTAAATTTGTCAAATAATTGGCCAGTTTTGTCATAAGAAGAGAAAAAGTTGGTTTTTCTTTTCTTTCACTTTTTAAAGAGAATTGAAAAGATGAGGAAAGAATAACAATATAGTTTAAGGAAAAAAGTGTATATTGAATTTTTATGCAATAGAATACTATAATATAATTAAAATGATGCATTACAATAGAGAAGGGTTTCGATGACAAAATATAATGTTGTTGAAAGAAACCAAATTATCGCAAAAATTGTTTAGCGACGAAAAACAATCATCAAACCAATGGTCGCAAAAGCCTGGTAGAAAAAAATTATTTGCGATGTTTTAAAGAAATCGTCACCTAAAAGATTTTGCTATGATCATCCCTTTGTCACTAATAAGAATAGACGAGGAGAAGAGTAATAGTCCCAGATGACTTATTGCCACGTTTAATTTTGGTGGGTAAAAGTTATTAGTTATGTTAACGTAGGTGTAAGTAATAATGTCTACTGACAATTTATTTTCTTAGTAGAATATATTTAGCTACAAAAATTAAAACGTAGCTAAATGTTATTAGAGACATTCTGGAAAGCGTTGGTAAAAAGATTTAGTGCTGATTTTATATTTGTAGCTAAAGACTTTTAGTAACGAATATTTATTTTTTATTTGACTTCCATATTACCAATTTAATATTTAATTATTATTTATTATCAAAATTTTTAATTCATGTAATTGTTTTCAACATGGTTTGAATTATAATTTAGTCACATTTTGTAATTATTGTTGTGACATTGTTTAAATAATAATAAATTAAAATAAAAAAGTTTCATAATTAAAAATGAAATGCATTTTATACAAAAACATGCAATTAAATGTTAATTACAAAAATTAAGAAAAAATTATGAACAAACTAAGACTCCTCATTGTCACTACTACTAATATACTATGACCCAAGTATTTGTTTGACCATCCTTTTAAGCTTAGTCAACTCTCTTTCAGTAAGATCTAGTTTTTACTCATTACGTTGTAATTTTTCTTGAGTACGATCTAACTTTTCTTCATTACATTGTAACTGAGCCTTAAGCAACTGGTTCTCCTCTCAAAGCATAGTTACATATACTGGTCCTGACGATGAAGAGCCAGTTGGCTTAGGGCCATGCCCAAGCCCTTTGTTATACCCTAATCTTATACCAAGGACGTTGTTGTAAATGTCATCGGCATTGGGCTCATTCTTATCAGATAATCATCTCTACAACAACTCCTGCATCTTGTCCCACAATTTAAAATAGAAAACCAAGATGTAATTCAAATACTATTACTTAGTATTACATAAATAAATAAACTTTAAAATTAATTTTTTTATACTTACATAACTATTTTGGGCCTCTTCAGAGGTCTAACCTTCACCTTTCTTGTAGTGTGTTAGCTTGTAGGATGTGATGTTATCACACTCTTCTCCATACAGTTGAGTTTGACAATGTTATATGAATTAAAAAATTGAAACAAAATAGATTATATTATATTAACTAATAGAATAATAAGTTTTAAACATTACACTTACAAATTCTTATCGTACAACAACAACTGATTTGGAGATGGTGTTGTGAGGAGTTTTCATTTTTGCTCAGTTAACCTTGGCATTCTCACATTTTTCCTAAATAAAGAGAAGAAATAGTCATTAAATGCAAAAACAAAATTAATGGAAGGAAATGTGAAGAGAAAGAAGAAAAACCTTAACCTTCACAGAGGTTCAACAATTACACATTTCACTCTAATTTTCTAGAGTCAACCATTTTGGAATATGACTCTTTGCCTCCTCATTCGAAGGAAAAGAGTTGTAATATTTATGAAGTTGATAACGATGATCCTTTGCCATTTGTTTCAACAGTGAACTGACACAGCTTGAAACTTCTGAGTTGTTGATATCGACAATATTGAGCTTCATCTGTGAACAACATGTATAAGTTAACTTATCTTTAAATAAGTAAAATCCTATTACATATAATAAAATGAATTAAAAATTACTAAAACTTTGTCCAAAGCATTTTATAGCAAGTTGTCTTCCTTCAAATGCCTAGCATGTTGAAGGCAAGGCAATTCATTCATAAGAATGACTCTCAACTTACTGGACAATTTTGTTGATTGGATCTTACCAATAAGATGACATTACTTGGGGTCAATATACACAGAAAACTTAGTGTTCATTGCAACATTCATGCACTACAACTTAGATCCTTTAGTGATACCTCTACCTCTTTTTCCTATGCCGATATTAGAACCTAACAATAAAAGAATAATGATAAGAAAAAGCATATTAAACATGTAAATATATATTTGAGCATAACTATAAATATAGGTGGTTAGCAATAATAGACCTAAAGATCCCTTAGCACTAGTTAAGGTAGATATAGGTTGTTATTGACTGCCTTTATTGGATGATGAAATTGGTGGTCACTGATCAATAGTTTCAGATTAATTTGGTTGCTGTGGGGGAGTAACATTTTCGGTAGTTGCCACCCTCTTCCCTTGTTTCTACTAGGTCCCACCATATTGAATATCTATAAATGAAATACCAACATAACACATAATCTTTACTCAAGCATTAACATTCCATATTAACATAAGTGAAACACAAGTCAAAACTAAACATTCGACATAAACATAAATCAAACACTAATATTCCACTTAAACATAAGTAAAACATCAATAATATGTATTGATTCATGCTGAATAAACATAAGTAAAACATCAACAACATAACTCAAATATGAACATAACATTTCAAACAATATAAACAATTTATTTAAATCCAATTATCATAATTAAGATTTTGAAAATCTTCATCATTAATTACATTATCATTGGATTGTTCATCACTAATATATTCAGCCAAAGTATCATAATTGTCATTTAATTCATCCTAAGTATAGACTTCATCTGTTTGTATGATAAGATTGGCTTGACTTCATCCAATTGTACTATGTTGGGATCAACATCTCTCCTATGAAATGATGACATATCTACATCTTCTATTCAAATGGCTTTATTATTGAACTCCAATCCAATCTCTCTATATACTTCATCTACAACCTCATTGAGTTAACCATTATCCCTTTCACAAAAATCAAAGATATTTTGGTGTTGAAAATTTTGAACAACCTTTCAATTGCTACACAATACAATATTATTGAGGTACAAAACTTACTTTACTTGACTTGTAAGGACAAAAGGATCATTACCATACTATGTCTTACTAACATTGATGTTAGTAATTTTCCTGTTCACTTTCATGTCAGTAAGATTAAAACATTTGCACTTAAATAGAACAACATTCTTATCCTTGATGTAGTGCAGGTCTATTATTTCAGAGATGACACCATAGAAGTCAATAAAATCATCATCATGACATCCCTCAACAACAACCCCACAATTTTGGCTTCTAAGTCGACTATCTCGATCTTGTATGGGAAATCTCACCCCATTAACAATGCAACCTATATATTTTTTCCAAAAAATGAGGCCCACATGCCAAACTATATATTGTTGTTGTCGCTTCTTGCACGTTATGGTTATGTAACCATAACATCTGTATTAACAAATGAAATTTGAAGTTATTCTGACATAGAAATTGCCATATGTTCATAATATGTAATCAATATGTAACTTACTCGATTTCTAAACCATGATACAAACTTTAGCTTATGTCTTTCTTCAATATTAATAATCCCTTTGCTGCGAATGGACTCTTTATGCTTTCTATTTAAAAAAGTAAATGAAAGTAAGGAAATGATATTCAATGTTAAGTATTAGATTGTGGTTGTTTGAATCAAAAGTAATATACGTACTCCATATATATATTGACTTTCTCGCAATTGTTCAAAATATAAAAATGGGCAATTTGGAATTTGTCTTTAGTTAACTCCATAAATTTATCCACACCAAGTAGCCTTACTTTTTGGGAGAAAATTGACAACCCACCCACTTCATCAAAATCAAAGTTGTGCTCTGGTCTATTAAAACTTATCTCCACATCACTTAAGTACATTGAACAAAATGTTAAGCATTCATTTGCTATATAAGCCTTTGTAATAGTCCCTTCAGGTTGAGCTTTATTACGTACATAATGTTTAAAAGAGCATAAAAACTTGAAAAAAATTTAAAATGTTAGGAATTGACAACCATCAAATAACTTTTCAAAAAGTAAAAGGTAATATGAATTACTTTCAATCGAGAACATCCATTGAAATTGAATTGGTCTATAGAGTTTTGCTTCATATGGTAAGTGAATTACCAAATGAACCATTACATCAAAAAACGATTGGGGGAATACTAGTTCAAGCTTACATAGAATCGAAACTATGTCTTTTTTCATTTTGTCAAGCTCTTCAATTTTAAGTGTCTGGCAATATAACTGCTTAAAAAACTCTCTCAATTGACCCAAACTTATGGAACATCCTTCAGCAAACACCCACGTATTCCAACATAAAGTAATCGTTGCAAAAGTACATGAAAATTATGGCTTTTTAACCCTGATACTTTTTCATTTTTAACATTCAGGCAACGACCTATATTTGATGCATACCTATTAGGAAACTTCACTAATTGAAGAAACTGACAAAAAGATTATTTCTCCCTTTTTGAGATGTTATAATAAGTAGGGTGAATAATGTATAACCATAATCTCTTCTTTTCAAATGCAAGTCTTGTCTAATATTCATGTCTTCCAAGTCAAGTTTAGCCTTAATTGTTTCTTTTGATTTCCCATCAATTCCCATCATAGTTCCTAACATATTCTCACAACGATTTTTCTCGTTATGCATCACATCAAGACTATGCCTTAATAGTAATTCCTTCCAATATGCCAAATTTAAAAAATATGCTTTTTTTAGTCCAATTAAGTTCAACATCATTTCTCTTTCGCTTTCTACTACTTGGGCATCTACTAAGTGTAATGTCACCCAAATGTGATAGCTAGTCATCAATATCATCACCAGACAATTGCAACGGAGCTTCACCCAATTTTACTTTGCCATTAAACAATTTAATTCTTTACCATCTATGCCTATGTTCTAAATAACAACAATGACCCGTATAAGATATTTTACTTTGTAGCCTTATTGAATAAGTTTGATGGTTACACACAGGACAAGCTATACACCCTTTAATGCTCCACCCAGACAAATTCCCATAAGCTAGGAAATCATTTATAGTCCACAAAACAGTGGCATGCATTATAAATGTTTCACCTTAAACAACATCAAAAGTTTGTAATCCAAATTCTCATAGATCGTTTAAGTCATCAATTAATGAATGTGTGTATACATCGATACCTTATTAGGAGCAATAGGTCCTGGAATAAGCAAAGACAATAACATAAAAGGCTCCTTCATACATTTCCATAGAGGTAAATTGTATGGCACTAGAATAACCGACCACATATTGTATGAAGTACTCATATTACTGAAAGGATTAAATCCATTTGAGGCCAATCTATGTCGAACATTACAGCAATCCTGTGCAAACCATGGAAACTTTCTATCAAATTCTTTCCATGCCATTGAGTCTGTTGGATGATGCATAATGTTATCATCAATGCGTTTCTCTTTATGCCATCTCTTATCCATGGTTTTTTTTTGACATAAAAAGTCTTTGTTGTCGTGGTTTAATAGGAAAGTATTGAAAGATTTTATTCAGAATGTTTTTCCATCTCCTATCATCCAGTTACCACCTTAATGTACCACAAATTGGACACTCTTGAACATCTTTACTTTCCTTACAAAATACATGCATGAATTGAAATATATCCTAATCTAAGGTCCCTTAATATTTTTTTTCATTATAGTAAGATTTCGGCAATTTCTGTCTAACGAGTAGTGCATCATTCAGTAAGACAATTAACATGTCAAAAGACTTGTTACTCCATTTATTATAGACCTTCAAATGCAATAACTTGACAACAAAATATAATTGTGAGAAATTTAAGCACCCTGGATATAATTCTTCTTGAGCAACTTTTAATAACTTCTCAAAATTATCTTTTGTAATACTACCAATTATGTTAGGCATACCTGTTTCATTCATAGTCTCCATATAATTCCCATAATCGTCTAACATCTGCTTAATCCCATCATCACCATCATCATTAACATCACAATCATCTACATCATTATTGTTACTATCATCATAACTTGTACCACCACTTATACTACAACTTGCTTCCTTATGTATATATGCCTCATATTAGCAAGTGATTATATACCACAACTTGACTTTGAAAGTCAACATTTAAGCAATTGATGCAAGGACAACAAAATGACATTCATCACCTATTTGATGTTGTACAAATTACATAAAACTCTTAACTCCTTCTATGTATTTAGTGGACTATTTTTGATGAGACATCCAACTCTTATCTATGTAGCTATACAATAAAAGAAGATAACTGAATTATTAAATGCATTTCTCGTTCAATATTACGTTACAATCAAAGTTGCTATTAATTAAAGTACGTGACGTTATTTATACCTGTGAATCGAGAAAGGGACTTCTTGTTGTCACCCCTAGGCTCGTGGAATTTTTCACCGATAAGCCTGATCGGAGCTGCATCACCAGTTTCCAACCTATATACCATCCGAAGGTTGAAGTTATTATCCACTAAATTCATATCAATTTAACGTGACAATAATTCTATCTAAAATTATGGTTTTTTTAAAGTTTGTTCATAAAGTCGTGTTTTGACTTTATTTCATCATTTGGTGTGTATTTAAAGACACAATATGGTTTATTATGAATATTATCTTATTACTAATGAAATATAGTCAAGAACTAAATGTGATCTCTTTAACGTAACTTGTAGTGATAAGCCTAAGACTTTGGTCCAATAAGAAAGTGATGGAAATCATCAATTACATAACTACGATAAAGCAATTTATAAATGCCTATGATACATATGGAATATTAATTAACAAGCATATTAAATTTATGGAAAGATGGATTGTTCAAGTTTTAAAGTAAGAGACAAACTATTTCAATAATTCTATCAAAATAAATGATAAACTAATTAAAGTTGGTTCCTCATTCAAGTTCGTTCACATAGATCGAAAGCAAAGAAACACTAAGGTACATTACGTTGTTTACACCTGTGAATCGAGAAAGGGACTTCTCGTTGTCGCTCTTAGGCTCGTGAAAGTTTTCACTGATAAGCCTCATCAGAGCTACATCACCAATTTCTAGCCTATATACCATCCTTTGTTTCTAATCAAGTTGCAAACCATACCATAAAACTAAGTTCTTAATTGTAATCAAACAAAACCTAGGAAAAATAGCATACTATTAAATCAAAACATATGTGGACATTAATTGGACGACTCACTTGGAAGGACAGATTTCAGTAGAGTACAAAGAAGAACAAAAAGGTTGGTGAGTTATTGATGCTCTAAAACACAGATTATAGCCTACGAAAAAAACAAATTCGTATTTAATATAATACAACAATTATAGAGAATGAATTATTTATATTGTAAAATGCTCAACTCTTAAAGGGTATAAAGCAAAATCAATACATAATCTTTGACTTGTAGAGAATAGTCATTTAGGATGTAAAGATAATTTTAAAGGTCAGCTTGTACCAACTCAGTAAAGACCTTTTTGAATTGAATGAATCTTAACCTCAAATGTTATTAAATTATTTAAAAGAGTGAAGAGGATTTTATGTTGGCTTCAATATTGGCTAGGAATCTTAAATTTGTAGGAGTTCATATCTAAGCATTATTTCTTTGGACATCAATCACTTTTGATATAACTAATTAGAAAGAAATTAAAAAGAGGATACTTTATAAAAACTGGTTGATTAATGATACTAGGAGATGGCATTGATTAAACTAAAAATAGATGGAGGGACTATATTTAATTTTGTCATAAATTTGGTTACTCATTCATGGTTTATGCTTTAATAACTTCTTAAAAGTCTAAGAATAGCTTGCTTGTGGTTTGATTAGATAGAAACTTCTATCTTTGAGGATGTATTACTAGATTCATTTAACTTATAAAAATTAAGCATCTTTAAAGATATCTAAATGTGCTTGACTAAATGTCTATGACTAAGAGAAATATGTTCCATGATTTTAGTGGTATGATTCTTGATTTTTCTAACCAAGTCTAATATGGCCTACATACTTGTATCATCATCTTCAAGCATGAATTCAAGTAAAAGGAATCATTATTCTCTAAAAATGAACAACTACAACGATACAAATTTGTAATTTTAACACAAAACATTCATATGTAAAGAACAACAGAACAATTCCAAAATAAACCATTGAGGAATTTTGTCGAACATGTTATGGACAGCCACAATTGAACTCAAGAACACAATCAAATCCTTCTGCTTTCTCTTTATTCATCATCAACAACACAACTTCTCCACCATTCAACCATTATCATCACTAACTAATGCAAACAATTCAATAACAAACTAAAACATAAGACAAACCTGTATAACATATTTTGTGGTTCAGTGGCAAAAAAAAATGCAGAACACAACTCACCAGACGAAGACTCAAAGTGGAGCGAGAAGAATGGTTGACACATCGAAGAGAGAGCAGAAGCTATGGAAAAAATGAAGGGGGAAATGTTTGGGTTTTCAAAAACCAAAGGTGAAGGGTTGTGGAAGTCAATTGGGGGGGGGGGGTAGGAGGGGGGAGGGGAACGAAGGTGGTTGCCATGTTTGTGTTTAAACAAACGGTGGGACGATGTCGTTTGTCATCCCACAAATGACGTCGTCTCAATTTTTTTTCATTCGATAGGTTTAGTGACGAACATATTTTTTGTCGTAAAATGTGAAACATTTGCTATGAAATTGAAATATCGTTGCAAATTGTTCAGAATTTTGCTGCCAATTAATAAATCAATTCCAATTC
Organism: Erythroxylum baracoense; assembly: GCA_025629805.1. Classification (NCBI taxonomy): domain Eukaryota; kingdom Viridiplantae; phylum Streptophyta; class Magnoliopsida; order Malpighiales; family Erythroxylaceae; genus Erythroxylum; species Erythroxylum baracoense. The sequence continues at coordinate 24,473,764 of JAOTAY010000004.1, forward strand.
AATACCTTTTCATACAATTAATTCTTTTGCTAAATTGATTAATTAAAAGTATGTATTACAATCAAATTTGACAATTAAATTTGTTTTATAGTTACGCAATCAACATCATTAACATCAAGTATTGGAAATTTTTAATATATAATTTTGATTACCATTTTCTAATATATTGGAACTAATTTCTAGTTAAACTGCTATTATTATTGTTATCTCTAATTAATAAGCTCTATTATTATTGTTATCTCTAATTAAAAACTATCTCTAACTTTATAAACCCCCACATGTCTCGTAGATGAAACATTAGCTATCTTCTTCAACGAGTTATGTTAATTTTAAACATGTTTTCTCACCTAGTTTTTATTTCTTATAAGTTAACATAACACTATTTCTATTCAAACAATACTTTGGTATTTTATACTTGGATAATTTTGTTTATAAGTTTGAATAGATATGTATAACTACCAGATGTGAAATGAGTGCTTACTAACTCTTTCTCTCAATCTATTCAGACCTTTTCGTCCAAATATCCATTAGTGCGTTGTGTATAGAAGAAGTTTGATGCAAATTTTCAAACAATTTTTTCGTAAAATGATTAATAAAAAAATATAGGGTCAAATTTGTTAATCAAATATTTTTGAAATTATTTCTAATAAACTGCTATTATTATTATTATTATTGTTGTTGTTGTTGTTGTTGTTGTTGTTGTTGTTGTTGTTGTTGTTGTTGTTGTTGTTGTTGTTCTTGTTGTTGTTGTTGTTATTGTTCTTGTTGTTATTATTGTTGTTATTGTTGTTGTTGTTGTTGTTGTGATTCTTGTTGTTGTTATCATCATCATCATCATCATCATCATCATCATCATTATCATCATCATATATGGTAATTAACTTAATGTACTATCAAATTTGTTCACTTAATCAAATTGGCAACAATTTTTTTGTACATTGAACAAATTGTACTATATTTTTGCCGACAAAATTGAAAATGACATCATTTACCTTAACAAAATACAACAATGTCTTGTATTACGTTTTTATCACTACCAATAATGAACCTCTCTTCATTTTTGTGTGACCAATCAACATTCACAATCCAATAATTATTGTTCCCTCTCTTATGCTTGTCTCGTGTATTGTGGTCGTCACTAGTGAAAAAGAATCCTTAACTGTGTTTGTATTGTTCTTTATTTCTATTCTCAAACCCTCCATCTTATACTGAGTTTTAATTATACCTTTAGGTGTATATTGTCAGTTCCTTTTTCTGCATTTGTTATATGGGTTGTGTTTCTGGTTGTGATTTGAAGATGATTTATTGTCTTCCTTTGTTAGTTGTTTAAGGGTTGATTTCTTTTATACCCTTTAACGCTTCTTTCAGCACAACCTGCAAAATATTTGATGAAATGTCTGAAAGAATATTTAACTCTTTTTATAATAATAGTAATATAGCCCTATATAGATAATACTATATTTCTGTACATCAAGAACATGGTCATCTATAATAATCTAATCTATATTTTAAATTTTAAATATGATATAAAGGGTATGGTAAATAGATTACTTTAATTTTAATAAGGCTAACTTTCATATCAATTGCCACCTTGATGTATAACTACTAAATTGTAGTACTTTCACTTATCATCGAAAATTTCATTGAACATAATGAATTTTATTGACAGAATATAACTCTTAACATAATTCACGAGGAATGTCAACGTGGTGACTAGTTTCCAATGGTAGAAATTCATTTTGTCGGAAAGAATGTGGCAAAATTGTCCCTACTAAACAAGAAACCAATGCAGAACAAATCCTCTCTTCATACACTAATAATCGTTTGCTTTCTATAATCGATCTTCTTCTTCAAGGTTTTTAATATCATCCAAACTAAGTCACTTTCCTTATTATCTATATCTCATTTCCTATTATGAAGATATTATACATATGAACATTTGATTTTATATACTATATGTTGTGTTAAGCTTTCTTGAATCTTCAAGAGTACATAGATGGAAATGTAGGCATAGGTGATGTCACGATGATCCATAAAGGATTAGGAAAATTGGTTGTTTTGGAAAATTCTTTGATTCCAATGACTATGTCTAGTTAATCAGGTATGAAAGTGTTCCAATTTGGGTTTGTTATATAGTTTCACTAAACAACCTATCTAAGTTTTATGTTGACTGTGTTTTAGGTGAAACACATCTAGCAGTTCATCTGATTAAGTAGTCTTCCATACTAAATCTGGGAACTCATTCACTGTATCCTCTATAAGTTTAGCTGTAGTGAAGAAGTTGTTGGAAGCGAGTGTCAACAACTCGGAACCTGAGAGAAGATCTTTCACTATTTCAATTGGCACCTTTGAACGTGCAAGGACCCTTTTTAGGAATCTAGACATAGGGAACTCATTTACCTTTACCGACTTTCATATCACTTGGAATCTAAATAAATAATTATATCATTATCATTTATTGATAGTATCAACTGCAAGCATCTTCAAACTTTATTTATTGTTCTATTTGTAACAATTTTTAGAAGAACCTTTGTACTACTTAGGGGTAAGGCTGTGTATTATTTTTTGTTGTTCTATGTCTGTAAGAATTGTTAAACTTCTGATTAAAACCTTGTAGAACTAACCTTATGTCATTATATTATATTGATACCATTTCCATAATTTTTATAAATAATTATTTTACTGTTTCTAAATATTAATGATTAACAGTACTTGTTAACTTAAATTTATGATATTTTTATCCTATTAAATTTAAAATTTTTGGTTCACAAATATTTTAATGTGCAAAATATATTTACTTTTCATATTTTAAATAACCTACCGTGTGTTTGTCAACATTATGCTTTAAACATTGAAAACAATTTAACATCAAAAAAATGTTAACTACGATAAATTATAAAAATGTCATTACAAACAAGCTTCCAAACATATATATTTAATATTTATTTTTTGTGACGAAATATATAATCGTCGCCATAGCCAATCATATAATGATGAATAAAATAAATAGTAGGCAGATGTGTAACAATTAGCGATGCTCAAAGAAGTGGTCACCAAATAGTGGCGACGAAAGACTCACATCGTTGCCAATAGGTACTATTCTGCGACACTATATTTTAACATTGCTTAATATATCGATTATAAGGCCCTTATCCGATGATGTAAGTACTTCGTCGCTAATTGTTCCAACTATTGGTGACACTAAGTCTTTTTAGTCGCTAATTGTTCCAACTATTCCCGATGCTTGACCTTTATCGATGCTAATTACGTTAGTTTGCCCGACATTTCTCGACGCTACCTCCATTCGTCATGTAATACTTATGCTTAGACGACAAAAAAGTACAATCGTCGTTAAAAGCTGTTGTTATTACGACGTTATCGACCAATAGTCATAAAATGTTTTCTCATTGCCGACATCTTTTGTTTAACGTCGTCAAATCATTTATTTTGTGTGACAAAGTATAAATTCGTCACAAAATGGTAGCTTTTGACGACGTTTGTGAATTCATCTCCAAGAAAAATGTAGCCAATTCATGAGTCTGTTGTAGTGTTACAAAAATACTTGCCCAAAAATATTCAAATTGTTCTATATACACGTCCTTGTCGATATTTTCATTGAAGAACCCCGATTTGACATCTGTTTGATGAACTTTTACAGGTTAACACTTCGAAAGTATAGTCAATACCTTCCTTTTATAAAAAGCCTTCAGAGAGTAGCCAAACCTTTGTAAGTATTTTAAGTAACATCAGCTTGATGCCATTTTCGAAACGCCTATTTAACACGTAAATGTCTAGAAGTAAGAGGGCAATCAACAAGTACCCGAGTGTGATTTGACATGAAATGACTCCATTTTCAATTGCAATAGCATCTTTTCGAAAAGCTACATCTCTCGAAACCATAGGTTATGTGTACGTTTTAGGATGGTCTTCCACTTGAAGAACAGTAGGGATTATTATCACAACTTTTTTCTATTACCATTAATAAAGTGAAAAGACATACGTTTTAGCATTTCGAGCTCTAGTGCTCTTCTCTGTTTACTAGGTTTCTTATCAACATTTTGAGATGTCGCTCGCTCTGGTGCTACTCGATTATCAGGTTAAAAGGATGTTCAAAGAATTCCGCTTCTCTGGATTCAACAATGACATTTGACTCTATATTTAGAAGTTTTACAAGTTTTTCTATTTGAGGCATAACCCACAAATGCACGCTTGAGGTCCCAACTTGATCATTTTTGGATCATTATTCTTGCAATACGTATGGCACCCTGGGGTTTCTTCTTTCCTATAGCTCGTATGTAAAAATTTGATTCTTTTTCTTTATAAGAATCCTATTTAGTATATGATAAGTAGCAAGAAATGTTTAACCCTACAAATTAAATGTAAATTTAGCATAAAACAATAAAGCATTAACCATCCTTATTCAAGTTCTATTTCTGCCTTCAACTAAACTATTTTCCTCAGGAAGTATAAGGCTGTAGCATCTCACCTGAGAGGTAGACGCAAATCTTATATAAGAAAAGAGAGGAGAGGGGAAAATCTTTATAAATTTGTGAAAAAAGACTACTAATCAACTTCCTAACAAGCATTTTTTAAATCTTTAGTTCTCTTAATCACAAATTTGAATTATTGTTAAACAAGTACAGAGTTGAGACATTTATTAACAGTATTTTTTCACAAAAATATTAAACTATTTAAAAAGTATTATCTTCTTCTATTGTTTCTCAAAATTTTAATATTTTTCCTAATTAATTCTTAATTTTAAACATGTTAAAAACATGGTATTTGTATTTTAAAAATCACGTAAATGTACCTAAAAAATGATCATTAATAAACGTTATGAAATGTCTCACCATATATTAAAGTGAATTCAATATAATGAGTTATTGTTTCTTTCAATACTTTTAAAATAATTCTTAATTATTTTAGATTTAATATACAATTCAAAATTTTTAGAATAATTTATGTCACAACAAATAGTAATATGTTTTGCCATTCTTTTCATAATATTTAAGCCTAATCTATATTTCCGTAAAGAAATAAAATTAAACATACGAATGAAAATATTTTTAATGAAAATAAACATGTCGATTTTAGTATTTCATCATAAGAATATCCTTTCTAACAAGTACATTGTTTTGGTACAGTATTAATGTTCCTGATTCAAATACATATTTAATACCCAGTTTGACCAAAATATTAATACTAATAAGATTTCTAGTCATTTAGGAATGTGAAGTACAGTAGTGAGAGTAAGCTTCTTACTCAAAGTAAAGATAGGTTCAACAACATTGCTCCTGATAAGTACCTAGGACCTTCCTTTGTTTCTCATTTGAATCTTATGCCCATCATCAATTTATTTATAATTCTTTGAAGAGGAACTTATTGTTAGGATATATGTTATATATCTAAATAATTAGAATATATCTAAATAATTAGTTTTGGCATTATTTATTAATTGGACATATAAGATATTAATTGAATTCAAAAGTTATTGGGAATAATCTTCTAGTTGAAAAAGAATCCTATCTTGGTTTGAAGTCTATCTTGAGCCTATCTTGATTTGAAGTTTATCTTGAGTGAAGGTGTGGTATATCATGTTTTTTTGTGTGGAGATAGCAGGTGAGGGCTTTTGGTGGTGTACGTCTCCATGATATAGCGTCTGGTAATTAAATGTGTAGTGGAATAAGAGGGTGGTGTGTGCTTTAGTTGTTGATTTTGGAAGAGATGTGATTTTCGTTTTTTGTTTTGTTATTTATGTGGTAGTGCACAGTGGGTGTGAGTGAGTGTCTTGAAAAGTTGATGTTTTGATTGTGAATGATCTTCTGGAAACATTAAAGTGACGTGGGTGTGTTAATTGAAGATT
>JAOTAY010000004.1:24479726-24496022 GCA_025629805.1 Erythroxylum baracoense
TCTTTTGTAATACTACCAATTATGTTAGGCATACCTGTTTCATTCATAGTCTCCATATAATTCCCATAATCATCTAACATCTTGTCAATCCCATCATCACCATCATCATTAACATCACATTCATCTACTTCATTATTATTACTATCATCATGATAATCTACCACATCTTGATTTTGAAAGTCAACATTTAAGCAATCGATGCAAGGACAAAAAATACGACATTCATCACCCATTTTATGTTGTACAAATTGAATAAAAATTTTAACTCCTTCTATGTATTTAGTGGACCATTTTCTATGAGACATCTAACTTTTATCTATGTAGCTATACAATAAAAGAATATAACTGAATTATTAAATGCATTTCTCTTTCAATTTTATGTTAGAATAAAAGTTACTATTAGTTAAGGTACATGGCGTTGTTTCCACCTGTGAATCGAGAAAGGGACTTCTCGCTGTCGTTCATAGGCTCATGAAATTTTTTACCGATAAACCCCATCGGAACTACATCACCAATTTTCGGCCTATATACTATCCTATGTTTCTAAGAATATTGGAAACCATTACATAACATCATTTGCATTAATACAAAACCATAACACATCTTGGTTGAAGTTTATACAAACAAAGTTCAGAAGAAATGAAACATTAAGTTACGTGACAATGTTTCCATTTGTGAATCGAGAAAGGGACTTCTCTCTGTTGCTCCTAGGCTAGTGAAATTTTTCACCAGTAAGCCTTATCGGAGCTACATCACCTGTTTCTAGCCCATATACCATCCTATGTTTCTAAGATATTGCAAACCACAACACAAAACATAGTTCTTAATTGTAATCACACAAAACTTGAGATAAAACTCACTGATAGTAGTGTTTTCTATGATGTTTTAGGGTTTAATTTGTTATGCATTTTGTGTTAAATTGAGTGTTAAGCAAGCATTTAGGGTTTAATTAGATTAGTTTTTGTGTTTAGTGTTTTATTGGGTTAGTTTGAATCTTTGCTTAAATTGTATATTTTTTAGGTACCTTGATATGTGTGCTGGTGTTGTAGGCTAAATAGGGAAGAATAGTGAAAATTTGAATTGTTTTAGGCTAAAGGACATAGGCCACAATCGTGCATTATGGGCCACAATCGTGACAAAGAGCGTTAAGTCAAGCCACGATCGTGCACATTCAAGCCACGATCGTGACTGAAAGGTTAAACAGCAAGCCACAATCTTGGCAGGCAAGGCCACAATCGTGCCCTGGGTTAGGCTGACAGAAAAACTTAAATTTTGGTTGATTTTTTGAACCGTTTCGACCCTAAATTTGACCTAGGGCTGCCACAGAATAAATAGAACAATACCTAGCAGCCGTAAGGGAGAGATTAGAGAGCCAAGAGCTGCAAAAAGAGAGAGACTCTGTTGAAAATCCAAGAGAAAACCTAACTGGAGATCAATCGATCAAGGAAGGAGACGAAGGAAGAGAGGCACGGAGACACGCTTAGCGCGACGTACTTCTCTGAATAAGTGGTTTCCTGCAGTCGCAACTTCGAAATCCATTCCGAAAGTATATTCTAGTCGTTATTTTGATTTCATTAATGTATGGAGTCTTGAGATTGATTAGAGATATTTGTCATTGAATGTTGATGCTTTTGTCTAAACTCACCTTCGGGTTTATTTATTCTTGAGATTAATAAGATTGATTTGATTCTGTTTTGTTTCTATTTATTATGATTTAATTCGATTCTTTATAACTGGGTAATAAACTGAAAGGGTGAGCCAGCGAAAATAATTGATTTAGGTTAACGAGAGTTAGGTAAATCTATAGGTAGAGAATTGAATCAAACAGGTAGAGTCGTGTAATGTGAGATCAAGCACAGATTCTCGGTAGGTTAATAGACAGCATTAGAACTTATTTAGGTTTTGGACAAATTACAGATCGAGAGATCGCAATTTCCACAATTTGAATTAGGGAATATTAATTAGGGATAAGAATTTTAACTTAAGAGAGAGTAATTCATCCTATGATCGTCTAAGCTCGTTAAATCAGAAACTTGATAATTGGATCGATTTCCTTTAATTTTGAATAAATTCCCCTTTTCCCTAAATTGGTCACTTCTAGGTTGAATTTCAGATTACTTATGTGAGTTTTCTTCTGTTTGTTCTTTTGGTGATTTAAATTCTTTATTTGATTCTTGATTAATTTTAATTTTCGCAATAGTTGTTTAATTAGGTTTTGCGAACTTAGCTGTCGTTAGATTTTAGGACTAGTTCCCTTCCTTGTGGGATCGACACCTTAAGTACTACATGAAAGACCCGTGCACTTGCGGTAATTACCAAGGTTAAAAATTAGTAAAACTTAGAGCGTGTAATCTTGAGCGAACAAGTTTTTGACGCTGTTGTCGATAAAGGCAACTTAGTTCTATAGTTTTAGGTGTTACGATAGCTTTTAATTTTTGTTTTTGTCTTTGTTTTTGTTTTTTTATAGTTCTACATAGGAATTGTGCTCTTGCATGAAGACAAGAGTCACGAGGGATTCGAGTCGCAAAATTGAGACTTTAGATTTAGGCATAACACGTTTAGAATGATTAGGAAAGCTCGGCAAGAAGAAGAAGAAGAGTTCGAGAAAGCACAAATGGCTGAGGAATTCTAAAGGAACATGGATCAAGAAGTCAACCCTGGTAGGCAACAACAGAGGACCCTCATAGAATTTATAAGGCCAGGGCTCAATCCTGTGAACCAAAGAGTGGCTAGACTACCTGTTCAAGCAGTTTCTTTTGAAATCAAGCCAAGCCCTCTTAAACATGCTTCAACAAAACAACCAGTTCTATAGACTTGCAAATGAAGACCTGAATGCTCACATCGTTAGTTTTCTCGAGACCTGTGATACTTTTCGGTATCACCAGATGTCGAAAGATGCAGTGAGAATTAGGCTATTTCTCTTTACACTTAGGGATAGAGCAAAGGCTTGGTATCATTCATTGAGCTCCGCTAGCATTACAACGTGGGAATAGTTAGTACGTGCCTTCTTGGATTAATATTTCCCACTAACAAAGACTATTAAAATTATTAAGGAAATTAAAAATTTCCAACAAGGTGATGAGGAGTCCATTTATGAAGCGTGGGAGAGTTACAAGGATTTATAGAGGAGATGCCCACACCATACTCTACCCAAGGAGTTCTTACTGCAGACATTTTATAACGGAGTAAACTCACAGACTAGAGGTACAATCGATACGACGTCAGGAGGATCTTTAATGCAAAAGACGATCGATGAAGCAGAGAAATTAATAGAAGAGATGGCCAGCAATAGCTGCTTATGGGCTAGTGAACATAGTAAGCAGCCTACTAACCTTAGGGAGCAGAAGGGAGTTGTGTTGTCGATCAGATGACGAAAATGCAAGCTAAGATCGACAACTTGATGCGACAACTCAGTAATATGAAGACGTCATCCTCAGCTACAATAAAAGCCGTGCAATTGAAGTGCGAGCTATGTGGCCAATTTGATCATGATATAGTGGACTGCTTTTTTACAAAAGAAGATAACCCAGAGCAAGTTCATTATATGGGAGCCTAATTTGGACGTGAAGGGGCTAATAATCCTTACTCCAACATATATAACCCTGATTGGATGAATCACCCAAACTTCTCCTGGTCTAACAACAACAATTCAGTGCAGTTCAAACCCCAAGGACAATTGAGTTTCCCACAGGACAAAATAATCTCGATGGATTCAAAATTGGACAAAATTTTGGATAAGATAGGGGGAATGAAGGAAGCACATAAGAGGCTCGAGAGTAAATTCGAGCAAGTCACGAAGAATCATGCTTCGTCTATCCATTTAATTAAAAAATTAAAGATAAATTAAACTAGGTTTATAATTTATATGCATTGCTAATATATTTAGTAATCTAATATCATACACAAAAAACGATTGAAAAAAAGGTAATTTAAATTAATTGGACTTTATTATAAAATTTGAGAAACTTTAAAAATTAATAATGAGATGTTTAATAAATAAGGACTAATATTAGATATTAGATATTATTCAAGTCTAATTCATATTTAATTATAATTAATTATTATTCTAATTAAAATTTAACTAATACAAAAATATATTTCAATTAAATTATTAAAAGATTCAAACCTTGTAAATCATTGTGCGCTCCAAAAATATTAACACTTTTTACTTATATCTTTTTACACCATGTATAGATTTCTTTTAACTAGTTTATATGGATACAATTAAAGATCTGAACACATGTGCAACTATGATACTCATAAATTAGTTTCCAAAACAATTCGAAAGAAACTACAAAGAGAATGATCATATTATCCAATAAAATACAATTTAAGTTTATACTTTATTATTTTTATAGCCCTATTTGGCAATCAGTGTATTACATTAGATATTAGCTAATTCTATCAGCAATTAGCTGATAACAGATTAATATAACTAATTTGACCAACGGATAACATTAACTGTTTATTTAAAAATATTTGATAAAATTAATTGTTTAGTATTAACTGTTTATGTGTAGAATAACTTATAAGGACATGAATTAAAAAAAGATTTGTAAAGACATAAGTATTATATTAGACATTCCTCGATTCCTCGCCCGTGCAATTTACTCGATCCTTTCAGTTGTCTTTGTGTTTACTTTCAAAGTTAAAGGAAAAAGCATATAATGGGATGATAATTCTTTACATTTTCTAACTCAAATTTAATATTAATTCAACTTCAAAAATTAAAATTAAAAATATTAAATTTAAATAATAAACTTACTATCTCTATTGCCATCTCTTTAAGTAATTTGTAATAATTTTTAGATATAATAATCTTTTAGTTTCTTAATTCCTCAGCCTTCGGAAGAAAACACTCATCATACAAACGTTTTCAAATTTAGCAAATTAAATTTAATCCATTAATTCAATCAGCTAATTACTAAACATAATTATCAGCTACATCAAATAATTAAACATCTTTTAATCCATCAAAAATAACTGAAATGTCATTTACCAGACGAGACCTATATATTGATCATATTATATTATTTATCGTAATCTTGAATTTCGAAAAATTAAATAAAAAACACAAAATCAAATCTCATCCTAATTTCTCAACAATAACGAAACACTTATTTTTTTTCAAAGTCAGTAATTCAATCATACCGCATAGCCACCAAGTTTTTCCATCTTCTCTAAACAGTGCGGAAATTCATTGCATTCAACATAAGTCAAAATTAGGTAAATTAGAGAACTGCTAAGTTATTTTTCTATCAATTAAAAGCTAAAGATAGAGATGATGTAATAGCTTTGAACTAGTCTTCATACAGCAAATCTTCTTTTGCCAAAGTTATGGGGTTTGATTTGATGTCGGAGACTTGCTAAGAGCTCAATGTAAGAAAATCTGGTTCTTAGTGATTGTGCCGGTTTCCTCTCTGAAGCAGGAAGATGAGCTTTCACAGGTTAAATCATTAAGCAATCGAAAGAGGAACTCAACTTTCTGGATTTATGCTTTGAAGTTTATAATTTAAATCATTAGGCTCCTGAATGGAGCTTCATTCTCCTTAAAGAAATATAGGCTAAAAGGCGGTACCCAAAAACCATTGCCACCAACGCAACAACTTCGGATAAGCCATCGTCAATTCTCGTCCCATTTACAGCAGGTGTCAAATGCTCGTATTGCACCTTGAGAAGAAGCTTATAGGTGTGGTAGTTGAAGGACATATAGCGGATCCAAGAGACAAACACGGGAACTTTCTGCAGAATCGAAGATGTGTTAGTTATTTCTGTTTTGGACTCGGATTGGAGCTTCTGAAAGTAAGAAATGTCTGTTAGTGGCAGAGAGTTTATTTTCACTAAAATGACAAACTCAACTCCTGATTATACGCTCTGTGAGGTCAATATTGGTTGTTGAAGTTAGAGTACTTTGATTTATTGTCGAAATGAAGTCAGCAAATTGCATCAGTTGTTGCAGAGTCTATGATTCAATTATAGGGGGAAAAAAATCATCAACATCCGCCAGGGAAGAGCTCGGAATAACCAATATATTAACTTGAGACCAGGTTTCTATGTTTACCTGGACAAAGAACCCTCCAGCCAGCATGAAAGTCATCACAGTTACTGAAGCCAGAGTTGTAGCCTTCTTCAAGTCCATCAGTGTGGCTCCAATGGCTAACCCAAGCCCCTGCCATTGCACCCATCTTATGTTAAACATGTTTAGTGTCAATGGTCATAGCTCCATGAGTAGTTGCACTATTATTTTACCTGAGCTGCGACGATGCAGAGAAGAACCGTGAGCAGGCTAAGGAAAAAGGGAGCTGCACTCAGTTTCAAACCTGCCATGAAATAGACGACAAGAAGGAAAAGCACAGGCAGTACAAGATCAAGTGGAAGGTCGCTTGTTGTCCTTGCCACAAAATATGCACTTAATCTGTACATATCAGCTGCACGTTCTTTACTTAACATGGCTCTTTCTTGAGGAAAAGTGAAGATTGCTGTGAAGACAGGAAAGAATCCCCAAAAAACAGCAATGAAGAAAAGCAGTCCGGCCTGCCAAGAAACAAGGTTTTAATTAGATCGTCATACAATATACTTATACTACCCCCGTGAATTATATATTTTCATGATCAGGTACCACAAAAAAATGATACCTGATCTTGGAGACCTTTTGGGTTGTCACTATCTGATTGCCACCAAAGTAATCCTAAGATAACTGCTGTAGAGAGTACTTGAGTGATTCTCAGCCAGCTAAAATAGTCATGACGGCGTTCTTTGATTCCCCTGCAAAACAAAATGGTGTACTGTTGCCACCAGCTAGCACCCCACTGCCGCCTAGGTGAAGACACTTGTGTCTTCACTTCTTCATCAAGAGGCAATGGAGCCATGAGTTTCTTCTTCTCGTTTTCTGCAACTCTTGTCTCATATGCCTCCGTTAGATACTGTATCAAGTATAAATGTTTCTCGATTGAATAATAGGTTTTGATGTTATGGGAAGTGCAATAAATAGTTGTCTTAAGAAAATTGAGGCTTTGCTTAGGACTTTCACCTCTTGAACCACCATAGGAGATGGCTTTCCGTTTCGAGTTTCAGCATCTGGGTTCCATGGCAGCACTTTATCCTCCAATTCTGATGGTATAGAGATATCATTCAAGTTCCCATTTGCAAGGTCTAATAAGAACTCTGCTGGGTTCATGGCAATGAGAGGGTTGCACCCTATGGATGAGAAATAAACCGTTGCTTCTGATGCCTTTCCAAAATAGAGCAAGCTTCCCTTCCCAAGAAGGATCAACTTGTCGAACTTGTGGAAGAGTCTACTAGATGGCTGGTGAATTGTTGTTACCACTGTTTTCCCACCCTGTCGTTAGATTTTGAACAAGTTATAGCAATTCATACTTGATTAGCATTTATCCTCTGAAGTTGCTGATTACATAGGTTATGGTTTAAGGAGATAAGCACGTAGATTTCTTTTTTGTTTTAAACTGACACTTGGGACAATAAGGAAATTGAATTTTACTCGACCATGACCACTACTTCGTACTACCTAGCAGTGGTCAAGAACATGAAATATGAGCAAGGAAAGACAATTTGCACCTCCGCTATGTCGTGTAGCATCTGAACTATCCTCAAAGCAGTTGTAGAGTCCAATCCAGAGGTTGGTTCATCAAGAAGCAAAAGAGAAGGGTTGACTATAATTTCATTGCCAATACAAACTCTTTTCCTTTCGCCTCCTGAGACTCCACGGACGAATGAGCCACCGATCATAGTATCCTGGCACCTATTTGCATTATTGTTGTCAGTATCTTTTGCATGCAACATTTTAGCGACTCCATGTACACGCGTTAAAACATAAAAATACACATATAATCTTGTAACTCTATTGTTAAACTTTAGTTGTTTGGTGATAGTAAGAATAGAAGAAGATACCTCTCTAAGCCCAGTTCACAGATGACATCCATAGCCCGTTTTTCTTTCTGCTCTTTGGTCAGTGTCTTTGGCAATCGCAGCATGGCTGCATATGTCAATGTTTCTTTCACTGTGAGGTGAGGAAACAGGACGTCATCTTGAGTCACGAATCCTATCCTGCCAATTTTTTTTTCCTATGATTATTTTACTTACAGTTTTCGAAGCTGCAGTGATGTTTGTGGTTGTGACAACATAAATATTGTAAGAGCGCAAAAATATATGCACAAACTCATTGCTTCTAGATGATGCCTGCCAAGTCTTTTCTGGTTCCTTTTCTTCTATAATTGCACCATTAATAGCTTGATAAGGCATAAAATATAGTGTGATCAATCAATGTCCCCTTAGAAACTTCTACAGCATGGATTGTACTTAGCGCATACTAATAGTTATGCATTAAGAGACTAAGATTCAAGTTCTTACCTACTTTTCAGAAACTTTGAATATGGTCGGTCATTATAAGTAATTGAGCCCTCAAAATTAGCCTGAACTAGCCGACCGCCAAGAAGATTCAGGAGTGTTGTCTTTCCACCTCCTGATGGTCCCATAAGCGCCAATACTTCCCCTGGATTGACCGAACCGGTAATTCCATGCAAGATATGCTTCTCCTCTGTCGACGTCATTCCTTTGATGATCACCTTGTACTTAACATCTGTGAACTGCAGTAAAGATAATTAAACCGCTGATAATTAAAATACAAATTAAATTTCACCGCAGCCATAATCATGGAAACAAAGACTAACTTTGAACGTAACTTGCTCAAAGCCTGGCGTACCCTTCTTTCCTTAAGCAAAGCATTGCAATAATTCAATTCCTGAGCAGGACTCAGGACATATCTAAGGCTTAGAGGTGGGGAAAAAAAATATAGGAAAAATGGCTCTTATCCTCAAATGCTGCTTCCTGGAAGGTGTTAAAACACTAAGCCCCCATAGTTTAGGAAGCTCTAAGAAATGTACGGCGTGTATGTTTTATTGGAAAGAAGGGAGAGTCTTGTACACAAATTGTCATATAAAATGAAAACTCTGTACAAGACTGAACCTGACCATGCTAGCCATGTTCTATGGATGGCGGTGATCGCTAGATAATTCTGCATCATTGCCTGTCCAAATAGAATGTCCTATATCAATCCTGAGCACCATTAGGAAAGGCAAGCTTGAACACCGGGTTCATAGTGACTATTGTAAGTGCAAAAAGTTGATAGACGTGATAATTGATAACCTGCACAACAAGGTTCGTGTGTTACCTTCAGATAAATTGGCAAGGTGGGTTCTGCTTGAAATTTAGTCTTATGCTTTCCAGCTTCAATGTCCTCCGCTGCAACCATCATAGATACAGTTCTTTGTAACTAAGCACCAAAAAATCACTAGAACAAGAAGCTCTTATTCTTTAGCTTCTGTTTGAATAGTTGTGAATGCTCAACACCCAAAATAAAAAAGCTCATCTTTTAGCTACTAAGGGGTTATTACTTCATGTTTTGCACTAGTATCGAGGTTTAAATGCTGATCTGTTAGTTACAACTTAATGAAGTCAACTCGAGCGACCCAACTGTTTCTATGTCTGTGCTTGACTGCAACGGAGTGGCTTCTTAATCAAAAGTCTCCAATTTTGTGGTTGCCATAAATCTTGTGGTTACTACTTAGTTAACAGTCCAAGGTACGATCCGTTGATGCAGCAAATAATAATTCCACATCCTTTTCTATATAAAGAGACCAAAAGAAAAACCCAAAACCACAAACAGGAAAAGAAAGTGATTAATTCTTTTTCAAAGTTTGTGAAATTGACCAAGAAGAAGAAAGAAAGGGACTGATTATGCAAAAGAAGTCTGGCAGGTATCCGCTTTAAGCAACGTTAGGCTGGGGCACATAATTATTAATTATGACTTGTTTTGTCTCAGTATCGCTGTCACGGGATTACCAGAACTTGGAGGCACCCAGAAGTCTCCTAACGCCAACTTAAAGTCTTGGTATAAGCTATTTTAATTTCTGTTTCATTCTTGTCAGCCATATAAAATAAGGAATTTATAAATACTACATATAAAACTAAAGATACGGTTAGAAATTGATATTCACCCTAGGATATAAAACTATTTAGTCAACATACAATTTATTTGTCTAAATAAAAGATGACAATGATTTGTTTTCAAATCCTACGTTGAGTAGTTTTTGCCATTTAGATGAGAAAGGTAAGGGCAGCCCATAGCCACCCAAGTGGCTTCACAGCTATGCAAGTAGTGATAAGGCCTCAGGCAACTTTCAGTGTACAAAAAAGTCGTGGAATGGCTCTACTTGTTTTTCAAGTAATAATTACGAGGTGACTTTCACCTTGCCCACCTTTTTCCATACAATTCTCCAATCATTTTCTAGTAAAGCATTATTCATTAATTTCCCATTTCTAAAACCAAACCAAAAGCATTAGCTAAGTTCTGATGGGAAACCTCCAAATTAAAGGTTGAGGCCATAAGACTATTTTTTTGGCAACTAAAACCAATTTATTACCTACTAGACTTATTATTATTATTACTATTGAAAGTCTTAGCAACATCTTTCTGTAAATTGCTATGATAATGTAATTTTTTATAGGCAAATGTAGTGAAGTTTTGATACATAAACGAAGAATAGAAATCTAACAACAAAATCCGTATTCCTAACATTGTTTAAAAATAAATTATACTTCAACCACAAAAAGAAAGGAAAAAGATGCTCAGGTTGAATACAAAATTTTGGGTCTTAGAACCAACAAAAAGGTCTGACCCTGGTACACCAGGCCCAACAGCTCAATTTCAACCAAATTGAGGCTAGCCTACGAGGCCCAGTAGACACCGTTCTGATCATGAGAAGAAGATAAAGATGGCCTAGCCTACACGACAGACAACATGTCAAGTCGTTTGTAATAATGGGAATATGATCGATTCGTTGATAATATTAAAAAACAACACACACACATACACAGATACTCTTTCTCTTGGATTGGATTGGATTGACTTGGGAGATGAATGACATGACCTTAGATGGATGCCACCTCGGTGGACCACAACCACCAAATTACAACTAACAACTATACTTAGCATGTAATTAAAGGAATTAACAACATATACATGAATGTATGCAAACTTACGTATATCTTCATCACTGAACGGCTTGGAGTCGGCGATCTCGTCCGGCGGCAGGGTGAAGCCGGTGAAGGAGAAAGAGAGGCCTAAGCTAGCGCTGGAGGCTCTGCTCAAGGCGGCCCCGCTGCTTAGCTCATCCAAATCAAACTTCATCTGCGCACTTCTTGACTTCCTAATGTGTGTGTTTTTGCTACTGCCACCACGCCCTGGCGACGCCCCAGTCATAAGCCTTTTGCTTGATTTTCTAGAGGGTGTTCCGCCGCTCTCCGACATTATTCCGGCAGCCTCGCTTGACGTGGGAGATTTGAGTGCCGCCGCCACCGTCTCCACCAGTTGCTCTGACTTTGTTCTGATTAACCCTGACGTGTTGGGTTTCTCCATTTCACAACTCTCACTATTAATTACCACTGAAACATGAATTGCATGACACCATTAGAACAAATTAGAAAGAAACATGAATTGCAATCACGAACTTAACGAGTGAAGTTTTTCCAAAAAGAGATATGTCAAGCATTTTCTTCTCTTGGCTTTTAAAGAAAAATGGAGGAGGCAGAGTAGTGGATTTGTACAAGAGATTGATTGTTATGACATGAAAATTTAATAGAGAGAGAGATGGAAGTGCATTTAGTAACATGTTGTTTGATGCATACCTTTCCTTTCCTGCTGCTGAACTTGAAAGGAAATATGTACGAGGACGAGAGTTACCTTAGCTATCTGGTTTGGACTCTGGACTCTCTCAACTGCTACTGCTACTACTGCCCAAGTGCCCTTAATTAATTATATAAAGAGGTTAAGGTGTCGAAAATACCCCTACATATCCTCAAATATTATAACATTACTCCACACTTTTATGAAAACAACTAGACTTGATGAATGCCATATATGATTATATCATAGTTATAACATCCGGATGGTACAGGTGTTGGGAGAGAGAAGCTTCTAGGATCAGTGGAATTTTCTTTTCCATGATGTTCTAATGTTTTATTCTTTAGTTAATATAAAAAGATTTCACTAAATAATTAGAATAAATAAATATATATAATGTAAGGTTAATATTCACGAAAACGCTGAGGTATAAAATTGTTTGATTGTGCCGTCTAATAAAGTAGACGTCCAAAGGATAGGCACAGAAAGGCATGAGTTGTGCATGGAAGATGAAACAAAAAGGCTGTATTGATGAGAGGCTGTGGTTGAGTAGCAGTGCCCTGTTGATGAGGGCATTTCTTCTTTTCCTTGGAATTTTGTACAGGATCATGTATTGCACGTTCTTAGTCCCAATTTGTGGCATTTTTAGTTGACTATTTCTGACATCACTTTTTCTGGTCACTGCAAGTCTATGTATACATCAAATTAAAACACTTTGGAATTGCCTCATCCTTATCTCCGTTTCAGTTTCTCAAATTACTCAATACGATTGATGATAATTATAACACACAAAATCAGTCTAACTGCAATCTACGGCATTAAATTTGTTTTCACTCTGATTGCAGCAAACCAATATGTCCTGTAATGATTCAATAGCTCCCGTACTTGGAAGTGCACGACCCAGTACTCCTAGCTGTATTCCCCAAGGGGTCACTGCCCTAGCTACAAGCATGGTCCATACGCAAAACAAACAAAACCGACCCTTTTGTTGTCTGTATTCCCTGCCCCCAATTATTCAATTTTGATGGAGATCAATTAAAAATATAACTATTTATTCGTTAGTTTACGATTGAAAACAAGCATTTTAATTATGCTTAAAATTTGTGGGTTAAAATAGAAAACTTATTTTTGTTATCTCGTCCTTGGATGCAGACCTTCAAAAGCTTGTAATCATGAAACTCTAGCAACTGATCGGATTGACTTAAGGGTCAATAATATTATTTTACATGGCAGATATTTGAGTGATTAATGAAAGTGAAAAGGAAGTGAGGGCATAATAGTAACGACTGGCGTGGGAATGGGGTATGGCCCCCAAAAGGTTACCTTTGGTGGTTGATGATTAGGAACACAGACGTCTGTGTCCGCCGGTGGATCCACTTTTGTTGATTGCTCATTCATCGGCGTACCTCTACCAGCCATGTGTCCCTTACCCCATTCCGGTTTTGACTTTTGACACGTTCGTGATCAATTGCAAATTGGCAATGTCAAAACTTTAACTTAAACAAAATTAAGTGGACTCATTATATCTTACTTTTTTATATTCTAACGCTACAATTCAAGCACTAAATTCAGTACGATGCCTTTAGTAAATCTGCATTAATTATCCTTTTTCTTGACAAATTCAATTTAAAACTATTTTTTAGTATATAAAGTGCACTTCTTCCAGAAACATTTGAAGCCCACTTTCATATGCATTAATTAGAGATCTATCCTCACTCAAATCAAATTTGAAGTTTACATAATTTCTATAGACTACAAGTACACGTGTGAATGTATCAAATGTTAAAACTAATACAGCACTTGTGGCATTTTCCCAATTAAGAGAAATAGGTAAATTTAAAATTAAACAAAACGAAAGATGCCAAGATCTAGCTTTTTAACAAAAGACAAGAAAAATATCTGGAATCAATAGTTACATCAATAATTCAAAATAATCAAAACAGTGAAAAGGGCTTTAGTTGAGGAGTAATTGAAATTAAATCACTTACTGTCACTAGAACCAGCAGGAGGGGCGGTGCCGCCCTGCTGACGGCAAGCCACGTGACAGGGACGTGATGGAGAGATTGTCACAGACAAATCTCTTTTTCCGTGGTTAGGTCACGTCCCAGTCGTAACGGATTAGAAAGAGAGAGATGGGAGTGGGTCCCAATCAAAAAGCCTACATTAGCCGTCATTCCTCTGCCACGTGTAGCCCACAAATTCTCGTCTATTGACACCTCCGAACAAGTTCAGTGGCCGTGAGTCGTCAACAGCACATGCCCGGACACGTGGAGTCTTAGCAGTACGCCTTTGGCTCTTAGGATCCTTCGGCTTTGGGGTTGTAATCTTTTTCTGCTTTTATAGGCTGGCACTTGGCAGGGTACAGTCCAAGTGATGGTGACCTCTGTGCTTTTAATTAAATAAAGCAAATGCTCTTTTTATCAGCACTAAGGTTAATGTTACACGCATCTATTTAAAGTTTATTATTTTCTATTTAATTTGGTTTAGAGTTCATAAATTTTACTTAACTTTTAGAATATTAATTTCAATTTTAAAAAATAGCATTAAAATGATTTTACTTTTAACTTTTAATAAAATAACTAAATATTAAATTTTTTACTAATATGAATGACATGATAAGCTATGTCAAAATATTATTTTTATTAGATGATTGTCACATATTATATATATATGTCACGTATAGATTTTATTATTTAATAAATTAAAAATATCAAATATCTTAAAATGATTACGGATAAAAACGTACGAAGGGTGCACAATTACTTTAGAGTTTTGATTTTTTAATTAGTTAAATAATGAAATTTACGCGTGATATAAATGCAGTATGTATCAGTCACATGACAAAAATAATAATTTGACATGGTTCGTCATGTCATCCGCATTGATAGAAAAATTAACGTCAGTTTATTTTCACTAAAAATTAAAAGTCAAAATATTTTAATACCACTTTTTAAAGTTTGTACTAATATTGCGAAGTTGAGTAAAATTTGAATTTTTTTTAACAACTAACCCTTTTGCTTTATGACCATTTTTGTTTTCTTGTACACTATTGTTTTTATGGATGACATAAAGCTAAAAAGTTTAATTTAACATTAACATATCAAATTTAAGTTACTCAAAATTTGGATCTAAGTTTAATTACGAAAACTAATATGAATGATTGAACCCCCAACTTAAAATGATGTTATTTTTTAAAAAAATTTCAAAACAGTGTGATTTTAGACTTAAGTTTAAGAAATAGATCGCCAAAATAATTTCGTATTAGAAAACTTTAAATTCAAACCATACAACTTAAATATGTTTGAACTTCAAGGTACACTCTTTGGAGAAGTAACTTGACTGGCCCCAATCCGTTATCATCTCTACTTATTCTCTCTTTGAGAAGCTATTTTTTAAAACCATTTTTGTAACTAATATATTAATTATAGTTTTTTTATAGTTAGAAAATAGAAGATTATGGAGTAATTTTATCATCCAATTATTGAATTATTTTAACAATTTATGCATATTATTACAATCACAAGTTTAATTATGTTATTATTACACATAAAGATCTGCAACTTTAAACTCAATTTAAAAAAAATTATTATAAACAATTATCTTTAGTTTTAGATTACATTTCAAAAAAAGAGTAAAAATAAAAAAGAAATCGTAGTCCATAAAATTATAGTATAATTAGAGATGGTAAAAATGGCTCACCTCAGTATCTTAACAAAATTAATTCCAATTGGTTGAATTTTGAACTTAACTTTGATTTTTTAAAAAAATTGAACTTTGGCTCCATAGTCTATCAACTTGATCCAAAAATTGCACCTATCATATTATATAATAAAAAATGACATCCCCACTCACTCAGCCTTTCTACTAAGGACTAAAGAGGCTTTTTTTTCACAAATAAAGGCAAAAATTAAAGTCAAAGTTCAAGCTTGTTCAACAATCAACAGAGACCCACCACCGTTATTCTTGGCCACAACTCAGTGACTCACCACCTCTATGCCTCCCTACAACGTGCCCTGTCTTGTCTTTAACCTCCACTACTAATCATAATGTTGCCAATAGCAGAGTTACTACTCCTGTCCATCGCAATGCCTTCTCTACTCCCAGCCACTAACTGTAAGATTTGATGTTTATTCTTCTCTCTCTCTTTTTTTTTTTTAATGTGTTTCCTCGATCCTCACTCATGTCTTTGTGCCTTGTTCTCTCAGTTGTTCCATGATGATAGTGGATTAAATATTGTTAGGTTTACTACTACAGAACAAGTGATCAATGATTATGTCTTTTATTTTAAGGAGTATATTGTGTGTATTTAAGACATTTTTTAATTAATTTTGTTATTTTTATAGGTTTAGTGCAACTTGTTCATAAATAGAACTAAGATCGAACTCTTTTTCTTTTTATGGCTTCAAATGCAAAGACACATTGTTTATTACTTCCTCTTTTTGTCTTGGCTTTAGTATTCCATGTTTTAGTGATCTTACAGTCTGTTTGGTTACTGTCTCCAATATGTAGAAACGGAACGAAACGAAAATTTAGAGACGGAACAGAACAGAAATTGGAGACAGTGAGCTGTTTGGTTGTGATGGACAGAACAGAAACAA
>JAOTAY010000004.1:24496432-24517876 GCA_025629805.1 Erythroxylum baracoense
ATTTTGGAAGGAACAAAAATTTTATGTCTCTGTCTCCAGAGTCGGGACAAAAATTGGTGGGGACAGCAAGTAAACAGGTTGGGGACAGAAATTTTCTGTCCCTGTCTTCTGTCTCTACCCATAAGGACATCAACCAAATGTAAGGTTAGTCTTATTGGACTTGATTGAGATTCTCGAATTACTGGTTGACATGATTTATACTATTGATGTTCTCTTGATTTTAAGTCTTATAGCTTCAAATGAAGTTTTTACAAATTAAGCTTCTACTCCTCTTGCTCATTTCGGACTTTCAAATTTGTCTCGATTTATAAAATTTATGTTTGATCAAATTTTAGATGACCATTTGATCATGATTCAATTTCAAATCAATTTACTTGAGCCTTATGTAAGGTTCAAATTTATATAAAACATTCAAACTAAGTTCGAGCTGTTTACGTTCTAGGTCTAGCTTGATTTATTACCGATCCTAAACATAATATTTATATTTTTCTAAAGAAATCCAATAAATGGTAGAGTTTACTAATGATTAAGCCTAGTAGTTCAATAAAATAGAAATTCAACGAGTTATATTTTTTTAATTTAAATTCTTCATGTAATTTTTTAAACGTTAAATTTTTATTAAAAGACCAAGATCTCCACTATATTTTAAGAAACTTCAGCAAAACATCGTAATCTTTAAAATTATCAAAATAATTTTTTTTTCTTAAAAATTCCTCTTAGACTTTGTTTAAAAAATAATAACAAAGCACACTCAACATAAATATCAAAAGTGGAATAATCAAAAGTTGCTGACATGATAACCCTGTGACTAATTTTCCTCTTCCCATTTCCTTAATGCCACCTGGAGAAGGAGCTCCAGTCCTCGGAGAGAATGGTATGAAACAACAATGAAGAAAGTCTCCAATTAAAACACCGTGAGAATGCGCTACATCTGCGCTCTTCAAGTGTATTCATAAACTATAGTCTACTAGTAAATTCCAACATGGACATACACGTCTCTTCTCTGGAAAAGATAACTGAGAATTATGTCACATGTTTAGAGTTCTTCTAGAAATTAGGCAACAAGATTCATCATAACAGGAGAACTAAACTCTCCACATATTTTAGAACAAATGTGCATCAGAGTAAATAAACTAACGCAAATGTATGATTTAATTTATGGACAAGTTTTCTGATCTTTGGAAACCTAAACAAATTTCGTAAGTTTCGGGGGGGGAAAAAAAAAGATAATTACAAAACAATAACTAAATTTACTAGAACACTCATCCTCTCTAAAGCCTGCCTGAACTTTACACAACATGCAGATGGAATTCTGCTCACCATACGATGGGCAACTCTTAGTTATGAACAACATTAAAGCTAACAGGAGTGGGGTTAAGAATCAACGCTTAAATGATTCACTGAATTCAGTGGTCAAGTTAGTTTGGTATCACTTTCTGGTCCAGACCAGTGTCTTGCATCATAGCAACAAATTCGCTGTAGTCAATGCGGCCATCCTGAAATGGGTGCATAAAGTAAATCATAACATGGAAAAATCTTAAGGAAAGTAGATTGCTTTTGATAAGAATGTTACATTATCCTGGTCAACTTCACGAATAATATCTTCCATGTGAACGTCACCTAGGCCAAACTGTTCACAGGCTAGTTGAAGCTCATCTTTGGTGATGTACCCACTCCCATCCTTATCGAAGTATGAGAAGGCTGCATATAGATGATCCTCTTTCTGAACCTTATTTAGATGAAGCATTGCTGCTAGGAACTCACCATAGTCTATGGTGCCGCTGTTGTCAATGTCTGCCTGAAATTTTTTGATGGAGATCATATGTGGTTCAGTATAAAAGTAGGGAGATTATAAACCACCAATTTGGTTAAATATGACATGGTTGGAACATCAGACTTGCCATAATGGTAACATTGGAATCTCCTATTTTAAGGCTTGATAATAGTTTGTAAGAGTACTCAAGCAAGTCACTCGGCTCAACTTTGTTTACAAAATTGGGTCAAGTCTGATATGATTACTTGTAAGATCCAAGTTGCTTATCAACGTGAGAGAAAAGGTTTCAAGTGAAATACTCGAGTAGACTCACAAACGGCTATATGTCAAACACGGAGATCTAAATCAAAATTTTCAAACTAGCACTTACTGCTTGCATCAACACATGTATTTCAGATTCCTTGAGATTAGCTCCCACTCTCTCCAGTCCGTTCTTTAATTCTTCAAGAGTAATATGTCCACTATTATCTGCATCTATCATCTTGAACATTTCTTTGAGACCAGCGATTTCCTCTTCAGATAAGCTTTCAGCAATGACCTGCATTTAAACACATTTCTAATAAGCCAATAAGCATATTTTATACTCAAATACTTTGATTGTGTCATGTGAAGAAAAAGTCATGAAACTGATACAGTTGTTTCTAGAAGGACCTGAACTGAAATCCAAAACTTTCAGTAATTTTATAGAAACCTCGGCATACTTTGCAAATATATATTTGAGAAATCCATATTTCAGTACGATACTCATTCAGGAGAAAAAGGAAAAGCAATTCAAACAGGTACATTATAGACAAATCAAGTCCTTTTGAAGAGTTGATGAGAATCAGAAAATTTGTGTTTGAAATCGGAAATAATTTGTTAGAATTTAAAGGCCATTTTTGAAGGCATTTAAATAACTAGCACTCCAAATGTGACGTCTGAAACGATTGTCCAGGTTGTATAATTAATCCTCACCCTGATGACAATTTTTTTAAGTTTATTCATTGCTGAAAATTGCTTCAGGCGAGTTATAACAGCAGAATCAAGAGGTTTGTCAGGAGCAACACCATCTACCTGAACCCACGGGTGGCCTGCAAGAACAAAAAAGGTGATAAACTGCTCATCGTTGAAGGTGGTGAGAGTGCTAATATATAGGACATATAATAACATTACCATATAGGATATATAACATAATATAAACAGTATCCCTCTACGGAATAAGAATCATCTAACTCCCATTAGTAACTACGAATTAAGATTCAAATTATGGTCCACCCTAAATTGCCGACCACAATTTGATGGTTAAAAGAAAAGATTACATCCCTTAGAGCCTAGGTCAAGCATCTTTTCCTGATTTCCTTTCACTTTACAGCTTGAAAAACCAACCAAAATATTCCAATAACAGTTTAACCACATATTACATGGTGGCCTACGCCAACATCATTTAGGGAAGAAAACATAGTTAAGAATTGAATATTTCAGACTAGATAATAACTTTGAGGCATAGTTCAGTTCAGATTATGCTCAAATATGAGAAATATAGCCATAGGCCTACTTACGAAGAACTTCATGTGCTGTCAGACGCTTCTTAGGGTCCCTAACAAGCATTCGGCGAACTAGGTCTTTTGCATCTTCAGACACATTAGGCCATGGTTCGGATATGAAATCAAGTTCACCTTTTAAAACCTGCTCAAATATTCCTTGCTCCGTTTCTGATAAATAAGAGTAAAGCACATCAAGAAATTAGGTCTACTCCACGGCTAAACTACAACAAGAAACAAAGACATTAAGCATGGGTCTTACCATCCCAGAATGGGGGTACTCCACTTAATAAAATATAAATAATCACCCCAGCACTCCAAACATCACACTCTGGACCATAATGCTTCCTTAATACTTCTGGAGCTACATAGTATGGGCTACCAACTACGTCATTGAAAGTTTCACCTGAGAATATAAATAATTAATTGTTGGTCAGATACAGAGAGGAGTCAGGTTTATGAACTGAGGATGACATAAATATATCGGTGACTAAGGCTTACATTACAGGCACTAAAGAAGCAACCAATGTGTTTCTGCAAAATATTCGTTTGAAGAAATATAGGTAATAAATGGCATGTAAAACGATTCCTCGCGCATGTTATTATAGTGTTTTCAAAGAACTCCACAAGGTTAATAATCACTAATTACTCAATATCTGATTGTTGCCGAACGGATTGTGAACACAAATTGCTTGCAATAAAAGAATCATAATTTCTAACTTCTTAGCTAACAATCTTCTCAAATGGGCTTTTCAGTCGTAGGCAAAAGCTCAATTGAATGTAGAAGTAGACTCCAGGATGTGTAAACATTAAATAAGTGTGAGAGACCAAGGATGCCCCGCTACTGTTTTAGATGAAACCAGGCTACGTTAGGAGATCTCTGTTACCTGGCGGCATCTACATTCAAAGAATATGAGCTCCACTGGGATTCGTCCTCTCTGACACTCAAGGTCAAGGTAGGATATATAATTTATAAAATGATTCCTAAATATCTCGAGAACGACGGGCGTCTTCCGAATAATCATTTTGAATTAAGCACACCCAAAATCTCGTATCCGTTCGAATACAAAATCATTCACTTGTCTTTGACCAAAAACCACCAAAAAGAACAAAGAAGACAAAAAATAAGAATGATTATCCACCCACGAACTTATTCAGGAACACGTGTAAAAGACGACTAGCAAAGAAATAGTACCGGGCCTGAAGAACATTGAAAGTCCAAAGTCTATAGTTTTAAGCGCCGCGTTCTCCAGCTGACTGGCAAAAAGAAAATTCTCAGGCTTCAAGTCACGGTGCATAACCCCCAGAGAATGACACGCCTCCACAACCCCAACAATCAACCTGGCAAGCTCCGCAGCTTTCCTCTCGGTATAATGTCCTCTCTGAATAATCCTATCAAAAAGCTCCCCACCAGCACACAGCTCCATCACCACATGCACTGCCACCGCATCCTCGTAAGCATCCACAATCTTTATCACATTGGGGTGACCCTCCAAGTGGTGCATTATCTGAATCTCCCTCCTCACGTCCTCAACATCCTCAGGCGTCGTCAACTTCCTCTTCGCGATCGATTTGCAAGCGAACTCCTTCCCATTCTCTTTCTTCACGCACAAAAAGGTCGTCCCAAATTGTCCTTGCCCTAATTTCCTTCCCAAACTGTATATCTCCTTCAAATTTCCTGTTTTTCTTCCTAATACCGAGTCGATTTGAAGCCCCGCGCTCGAGACTCGCTTAACGTGCGTGGGCTTCTGCGGCTTTTGGCTGATGGACACATCTCTCATCTCCGGTTTCATTGATTTCTCGTGCTCCGTCACTTTCTCATTTGGAATTTTGACCGTTTCGGGAGGTGTGCTCTGGATCGGAGTTGACTCGGATTGTTTCGATCCACTGGCGTCACTTTTGGAGTCGGTTTTGTTGCTGCCATCTTCTTTCGACGGTGGTAAACGCTCCGCTGGTGGGCGACGCCACATAGCGGCGGTTACTGATTGTAAGAAGCCATTATTGCCAAGATTTGGGCCTACACATGAGTTCCCCATCAATATTAACAACTCTCAGGTCCTTATTGATGATTCTTCTCTGCCATCAAATTGATGTGAATCCACCGTTGTTGATCCCATCACTAGTGATCAATCAGATGAGAGAGCCCTTCGATCCAAGTTTGAAAATAGATTCCAAACGTCATAAAGAATGTAGAAATCAAAATCAGAAGAAGAAATGTGCAATGATTAACCAGAAAATTCCAACAAAATCGTCGCAGGCTGACAAATTTTCGAGGGAAATAAGAGAAATTTGAAAAAGAAAAAGAATGATAAAAGGGGGAATTATTGAGAGAAAATAATCAAGGAAAATGAGAGAAACTGAAATTATCGGTAGAATTGATGATCAGCACTGGCATGGTTGTTTCATTAACTCTTTCCAGAAAAAACATGAAAATCCATATATATACATTTATCGTTGTAGACTGATAACGTTAGAAAAAAGAGAAAGAAAGTGTACAAATAAGAGCCATCCAATAATATTCTTTATAATTAAGAATTCATCTTATACTTTTTTTTTAAGAAGCGATGTAAATTGTTGTTGTTATTTTTTTAATATATATTAGGTAAATCTTTAAATTAACGCAATAATTTACAAATTACGTTAATCAAATATTTCGTATTAGACAAGTCCTGTATGATAAAGTCGATTAAAAAAATATAAATAAAGAGATTCAAACATATATCTTTTGGCCCAGTGCTAATAATGTGAGCAAGGAAATTTGAGTTACAGATGGTTATACAAATTATTTCAATTGAGATATTATTTGAAAGCACATTATAAGAGTTCCTTTTAACCTGGAAAATTTCCTCTTCACCTATGACAAAGTAAGCAGAATGTAAGAGTCTCTCGGCGATTGTTGGTTGAGAATTTCTTTTTGCCTTAAAGGAATAAAATAAGTGAATTCTTTAGTCGAATTGGATGATGCACGAAGACTACGCGCCTATTCGGATGAAATTATATTAGTAAAATTTTTGTCAGTAGAGTTTTTTCTGAATAAGTTTATATCAGTAGAGCTTTTTTTAGAATAACTTTTTTAAAAAACAAGTTAACTATTTGGCTATCAATTAAAAAATTAACTTTTTTGAAAGAGTTTCATACAGTAGATTGTTTGGTAATAAAAAATAAAAAGCAGTTTTATTAATTTTAATTATACTTTATTTTATAATAAAAATTATTTATGCATATAAATAATTTTTAAAGTATATTAAACAAGAGATCTACATTTACTTTACAATTGTTTGATAAATTTACTTCCATCTTGTAGGAAATTATTTAATTAAACGTCTCATTCTCTTCAGCATCATCACACTTAGTCCGAATCTCATAATAAAGAGGGGTCTGAAA
Source organism: Erythroxylum baracoense (assembly GCA_025629805.1). Classification (NCBI taxonomy): domain Eukaryota; kingdom Viridiplantae; phylum Streptophyta; class Magnoliopsida; order Malpighiales; family Erythroxylaceae; genus Erythroxylum; species Erythroxylum baracoense. The sequence goes on from JAOTAY010000004.1 coordinate 24,503,111, forward strand.
ATGTCTGATAGTATACAGCCTTACCCATACAGAATAGAAAGGTTGTTTTTTATAGACCCACATGTAAATGTGACAACAAAAAAATGATGCAGATTAAAAGAGTAGATATGTAAAATTGATATGCTAAAAAAGTATTTAAATAAAATTAAAATAATTGAATAAATAAATTGAATAAAAAAGAATAAAAAAAGATTGATTATCAAGTTATAAATAATAATAATAATAATAATAATATGTCTAAGATTCTCGTAAGAAATAAAATTAATATCAAAAATAAATATTAAAATATATAAAAAATTAAATAATATTATCTGCCTTGATTTATCCACGCGGATAAAATATGTGCTTAAATTAGTAATTATGTCAAAATTAAATGTTATTTTGATTTATAATTGAATTAGCATAATTTAACCAATATTATGTGACATATAACACTAAACTATATTGGAATTAAAGAGTCACTGCTTCTGCTCCTGACAGTGTAGTTTTTAGCAACAACAACATGGACTCCGATCAAAACCAGAAGAATACTCGGAGTGATAAGAAAATAAAATTTAGACCAAACAATCATCATCACAAATTATGTGGATAGTAAACTTGTGACAAGAAAAAGTTGAGGTTTGTTTACATGATCAAAACGGCAACAAAGAGGCTAGCAGCCGCTGTTCCAGCAATAGCAGTTAGTACTAAAAACCGCACCATTTTCCTCTGGTCCAGGAGCTTCAGCAGGAGGAAAAGAGATGATGGAGGAAACCGGAGATGGAGTAGTCTCGACAGTGGCCGGAGATGGCTGTGACGAGGTCTTCTTGCTGGGAGCGAGAGCCAACGACTGGGGATGATTAGGAGAAGGAGCCGAAGTATGTGGCTTAGTTGGTGGTTACTTTTTCCTTGGTGAAGATGGGTTTACAAAATCAATGTGAAGAATCATATCTTAATACTGAGGTAACTCGGAAAAGCAAAGATGAAAGTTGAAGAAAGAAGAGAAAATCGAACACAAAAGAAGGTGTATGTTTGTGTTATAAATGTAAATGACGGAAAAAAGTCTACCTAAAAAAGTTAAAATAAGGGGCTTTTTTGAAAAGTTCCAAATTTGAGCTTATTACAAAACTATATTTTAGTTTTTAAAAAAGTCATTTCTATTTAAAAAGTATTTTTAAATTTTACGGTTAAATACTCATTTTTCTTAAAAATAACTTTTCGGTAAAAAATTTGTTTTTTTTTACTCTCTAAAAGTTGAACTAAACAGGCACTAAGAGTTATTTGAGGTTAAATTCTCTGTTTGTTACGATTTTATGTTTCAAATCGTGATGTATGCTAAAAATAAGTGGGAGTACTAGGTGTAAAACACCCCGTCAATGTTGATGGTGGGGTGGGAGGACGTGTACACCACCCCGCCTTGGTGGATGGCGGGGTGGTTTGCCCCAACATTGTAGATGGCGGGGTGGCACCAAGGTATCCACCCTGCCGTTTACAATGGCGGGGTGGACCCTAAAATGATTTTTTAAACTATTTTTTTATTTTGTTTTAGGGTTTAGTTTAAGGTTTTGGTTTTTTAGGGTTTAATTTTGCTTAGGGTTGTCGTTTTTTGTAGCATAAAAAGTTTTTTATTTCAGGGTTTAGTTTTATTTATGATTTAGAACATCTATGCAAATTAAATTTGAAGTACAAGTTTTATTTTTTTATGTTTTTCCTGTATTCAAATAATTTTGACTTAATTTAATTTTTTTACAAATTTTATAATATAATACATTTGAAAAATGAAAATTTAGAACAAAAATGAAATATTTGTTCTAAAATAAAAGTTGACTTTAAATATTTTTCATTTTTTATTGGTAAGTTTTCCTAACCTAAATTTCTAGTTTTGGCGCTTTTTAGGGGGATAGATTTATGTAAGATAAATGATGCTTTTTTTGAATTGCCATGGAGTAGATAATAAGTTTGGAAGCATTTAAGGGAAGAATATAACAAGAGAAATAATTATGTTTAGTGAATGTTTGTATTTGGTTCTCAGATCACTTGAACCAGAGTTCTTGTTTTAAATAAAAATCAGCCTATAGGCCTCCATATTGGGTGATTCTAATTGGATAGGAAACCTAAGACATAGCAATAAAAATTCCTAAGAGAGACCTTGACCTAGTTCTTGCTGAATCATATTGGAATTTAAGATTAAAAATGGTGATCTGATGCTACCCCTGTGTTGGAGCAGCTTGTGATGTTTTATTCATGTTTCTTGAATTATAACTTCAAATCGTCTGATTTTTTATGATATGGAAACTAGAGACATAGGGGAATGAATGTCTAGAAGACCTCAAAATCTAATTAGAATGCTACTATGTGAAAGGTAAGGAACAAATAGAGGTATAGCTTCTGGACATAGGCCATATCCGTGACCCATCATACATCATCATGATATGGTGAACTAAATTGAGTGAGATGTTGTTTTGAAGAAATTGATAAGTTAGAATGGGTAAAAATATGATTTTAAGTGATTTTTTAAGTTAGAATTAGAAACGGAGAACAATAAGTTAACTTTTAGTAGTAAACAAAAATATGATTAGCGTATGTGAAACGCGTTAAATACTAATCTCGGCTTTAATTAAACCGAATTTATAATATTAATATCTTATTTCTGAATTTGGAAATAAATGCCTAAGCGAAATGCGTTTGCGAAGGTAAAGGAAAGGCACAGAACGCGTTAGTGTACTTGGCGATAAGTTGCTTAATGGTGAGTGCATTTTAAATGTATTGTTTAATGTTAAGGCATTTTTGGTAAAAAGGGAAATAAGCTTAGTTCCATGGGAACTTTTCAGCTGGATCAGACATCAACTGGAGGGCCACCGTGGGGTGCCAGGTAGGCTGCTTAGTCATTTGAGGATAGGGGCTTGTCATTGTTGGTATTAGAACCTAACTTTTAAAAATGGATTTCCTACTTTTTGGTTTAAGGTTTTTACGTTGTTTTTAAAGTGAGGTGACTAATAAAATTTTATGACTTACATGCATATGATTTCATAAACTGAAAGCTTTACACAATTGCATTTTTGTCAAATACGCAACACGATGCACATAAGAGGTCGTGGATGTCCTAAGAGAGCCATTCCAATGGCTCCTACACTTGAGTCAACTCCGGCATGGGAGGATGACCACATTCTATAGTCAACAAGTGCCTCCATGAACCAGCCATATACCGATCGTTAGGGTCGGCTAAACCAGCTGGGGTGAGTTTTAATGCGAAACAAATGGCTCTGATTCTTGCCGCAGTGATGTCGTAGCCACGTGAAAGTGTGGAAGCTTCTGGATGCTCAATTGAGCGCATCTGTAAATTGGACGCCAAGACTTTTGACGAAAGTGGAGATCCCGAGAGTGCACTCTTATGGTTAGATCAAGTCACAAAAATACAAAGTGGTGGGATGCACAGATGAGCAGAGAGTTGTATTCTCCACCTTTCTCCTTGAGGACAAGGCTAAAGATTGGTAGGAAGCCATTGAGAGATATCATCCTGATGAGATATCTTGGGCAGAATTTCAGAGATAGTTCACATATAAATTCTACCCACAGAGTTATAAGGACAGGAGGGTGGAGGAGTTCTTCAGTCTAAAGCAAGGTTCGACATCAGTGATGGATTATGAAAAGAAATTTTCAGAACTTGTCAGAAGTGTTTCGTTTATTGCTGATAGTGAAGAGCAGAAGTGCAAGAGGTTTGCTACAGGCTTGAGTCCTAGATTACGGATTCACCTATCATTGGCTTTACAAACACACTACGTGGAATTAGTTGAAACTGCAATAAAAGTGGAGAGAAATGCAACAACAATCACTCAAAGTTCAAGATGAGAATAGAAGCGCAGCGCACCTGTAACACACCACCTCATAAATCATATTCCCAAATATACGAATATTCGAAAACATACTCTACGAGGATGACACGTTAAGATAATCAAATCAAAACATTACAAATTTTTCAAGCATTAAACACATCTTTAACAAACCAATCATTATTTTGGCCCATTTCATTTCCAAACATATTTAGTCATAAATGTAATTGCACTTTAGAATTTACACATACATTGTACAACAGCTGAGTAATACAATTCAGATGCAAAATCACTGAAGACATGTGCAGGTATAATTGATCCCGATCACTAACTCATATCCAAAATGCAGTAGTTATACTCCAAATAGCCTAACTAGATCTCCTCTGAATCTTAAAATCAACAATGCAATTTTGATGAGTTTTGGGAACTCAGTGAGTAAACCATCCTCGATGTGCTTACTCATATCAAAACACAAAGACAATTTACATTTCGCTTTACAGACAGATCATATCATCAAATATTGCATATCATATCACATTTCATTATGCTTCAATAAATACAATTGGTGTACACTACTTCACTTTTCCATATTAGAATAGTCCAAATAATTCAATTAATACATATCAAATTATATATGCAAATGCACATGTGACTCCACTTTCATTCTTACTTTGTTGTGACCGAGCACCTTTTCACTATCTAGTATTTATTATAGATATCGGGCTCATTAATAACTGTCTCGTACCTATTGTAGATACCAGGCTCATTTTAATACTGAGCCTGTGGCTCTTTATGTGCATTTATGAGCTTTAAGCTCTTTTTCACTAGTCACTCCGGTCACAATTCCTTTATCTGATCATGCATATCAATATGATGAAATGCATCATTTCTCATTATATGAAATCAATCACTTTCATTCATTACACACAGTCATTTTCACATATTTATCGGATCTAAGTCTGGCATTCAACGTTTCGATAAGTACACATATTTCTTTCAGATTCACATTCAATTATGAAACATTTCCAATACAATCTCAATTATCAAACTCCTCAGACCATCAATGTCTGGAATTATCACATTCATATCAATAACATTTCAATACCTGGAATTTAAACAGAAACAATCAATCTTAGTAAGAAACATCTAAGTTGACTCATAGTAAGCTCCAGATTAGCTATTGCCATGACGAACCAGCAATGTCTATATATATATATATATATATATATATATATATATATATGTCACATACAATGCATGCTCAATTTGACTTTCTCAGGTATGTATCCTTAAACACAAGTCATGATCATTCAAACCGTTATAACTTGTATATATCCAGTTTGCACTTAGGTTTCTATCTCAAGTAGACTTGATTATTCTAAATTCATCAATCATACTTTCACCAATCCTCTTTATAGCGTTATATCATCACTCAATATTGAAACTTTCATTCATTCATAACTAATATACCTTACTCCTATCTTTTAGATCATATTTACGTTCACAAGCACCCCTTCATTCCTATATCACTAATAAATTTCCAGATTTTAATTACTTTGATATCATCAATCCATTTCCTATGTTATAACCTCAATTAACTATCTAAACTTATCAAACATTTAATCAACTTATCCAACATCAAACTTGATTTATTTCAAGTCTCAATTAAGTCTAAACGTACCATAGTAAAGTAACTTATCATTAGTTGATTCAACAATCATTTAAAAAAAAGTGTTCACGTTCATTGCCATTCCCACGATTGTGGAGGCCTTCCTATAATTACAGGTTATGCCATCTGAAAATTTCCAGCCAATTTCTTCCATATTTTTCCATATTTTTAACTCTTTCTTACAAACTCAAAACATCTTATGCATAGGTCATCATTTCTACTTCATTTCCTCATCATTTTCACCTCAATTCCATCTCAAAATCATCCATACAAACATACATAAACTATTGTTTATCATTTACACAAAAACAGAACACAAACATATCCATTTCTTTATCAACGTTCCAACACACTTCATACAATTTTCACTATCAATCCATCCCAAAATAATCATCATAAATACTTCTATTAAAATTATCCATGAAGAACAATATCTTACTTACTTTTTTAACTCTAAAACTTCTTCAAATCATCAAATAACCTAGCCCCTCCAAGCTTATAAGATCATCAACATATCTAAGAACAAGATGGAAATAGAAATGGGTTTCATCAAGAAGAAGAAGATAACAGAATACTGGATTAACTAGTGTAGGATTTTAATAACTCAAGGTCGTGGATATGATGGTGAGAGTGTCATAAATTTGAGAGAATAAAGAAGATGAGAGCATGTAGTGAAAAGTAGAATGAAAGATGGTCTTTTAATGTATATGTCATGGGTTAAGGTGTGTGGCAAGTGTTGTGACACTTGTCACTTGCCACATGCCTTCTTCTTATGGTTCCACAAGTTACTTAATAACTAGTCCATTTGTCTCTCAATCTCCATGCCATTTGTCACCGAATAATCTTAACCAGTTTTCCCTAAATCCTATTGCCACGTGTCACTTATTTCTACTGCCATGTGTAACTTATTTCTACTGCCCTGTGTCACTTATTTCTACTACCATTTGTCAACTTGTCTTACCACTTGATATTTTTCTTATTCCAAAATGTGCATATTAATTCATCTACCAATTGTAACAATTAATTCCAAATTACTAATTATAATCCATCGATACTTGTCATTAGTAAACCAAAGTACAAGACATCGGAAATGCACATTCATATCACATCCATTATGCTTAGTCATTTATCACATTTATCTTAGTTTCATATCGTGGAATATATCAATTGAGTGCAATTTATCTAACTCACAGTTCATGTGTGTATGTTAGTATTATACATTTGAACATAATTATAAAAATCATGTCCTAAATGTACCAAATTCATTCTATATGATGCCACTCATGTGACTCATTAGTCTACCACTTTAAATCTCTCAACAATTTGAGAGACGGGATACTAAAGCACCAGCTAGTTCATCCTAGGGTTCAACCAAGAAAAATAAGTCAAGATGGAGTGGTGGTAGGAGGTTTAGTAGAGGCAGACCATCCAGCTAGGGATCCTTTGGGTCACCCATTAGGCCCAGAGACTCCCGTGACACTAGGACCCCAGTGCTAGAGTGTGCTACTTATGGAAAAACACATTTGGGTAAGTCTTGGATAAATATGACGAGTTGCTTACATTGGTCACTTCATCAGATATTGTCCACAGTTAGTCACGGCAGAGATGTCGGTGGCTGAATCTTTAGCACCTTCACAAGCTAGAGGGGGTTACAGACAGGGCGGCCAGGGTTCTCAAACCAAAGGGTCAAGTATTACTAGATCTGGCAGAGGTTTCGGGGGTAGGGAAGCAACCTCTACAGGAGAAGCAAGTAGACCTCGAACATAAGCTCAAGTTTTCGCAGTCACTCAGCAGGAGGCCGATGCCACACTAGAGGTAATCAACGGTATGATTACTGTTTTTGATCATGATGCTTATGCTTTAGTGGATCCTGGTGCTACACATTTTTTTATGTCTATGGATTTTCTACAAAATTGAGTATTAAGCCTTAGTTATTAGACGGTGGGGTAGAAGTTTCCATTCCAACTGGGAACTTACTTTTTGCTAAAAGAGTGTTCGTAAATAGTAAAATACAAATTGAGGGTAAGGAACATCATATTGGATATCTGAGATTTTGACATTATTCTTAGAATGGATTGGTTATCCACACATCAAGTAGTGGTAGATTGTTCTAAAAAGGACGTTAGGCCGAGTTGATTAAGGAAACCAGAGGTGATATTTTGCGAGATACAGAAGTGGAAAGCGAGATACAAAAAGTTTTTTCCACTAGTATCGTGGCTGCCATGGTAGCCAGTAGAATGCTCCATAAAGGATGCCAATGATATTTGGCCCACATGATTGAACAGAATAATAATGAGGTTCAACTAGGAGATATTTCAGTGGTCAAAGAGTTCCATGACGTGTTTCCAGAGGATCTTCCAGGATTACCCCCAAATAGGGTAATAGAGTTTGAGATAGATATACCACCAAAAAACCCAACTGATTTCAATTACTCCGTACAGAGTGGCTCTAGTGGAGTTAAAGGAAATGAAACAGAAAATGGAGGAGTTGTTAAATAAGGGTCTTGTAAGACCCAGTACTTCTCTATAGGGGCTCTAGTCTTATTCGTTAAAAAGAAGGATTGGAACTTAAGGTTGTGTATCAACTATAGACAACTGAACAGAGTGACAGTTTGCAACCAATATCCGCTCCCAAGTATTGATGATTTATTCGGTCAACTACAGGGATCCAAGGTGTATTCAAATATTGATCTAAGATCAGGTTATCATCACTTGAAAGTTTGTAGCGAGGACATTCCAAAAACTGCCATTAGGACAAGGTATGAGAATTATGAATTCTTAGTTATGCCCTTTAGATTAATGAATGCACCTGCTGCTTTATAGATTTGATGAATAGGGTGTTTCGAGAGTACCTAAATAAGTTTGTAATTGTGTTTATTGATGACATATTGGTGTGCTTAAGAAGTCAGGATGACTATACAGAACACCTTCGAATTATATTACAAACCCTACGAGAGCACCAGTTATACGTTAAGTTTAGTAAGTGAAAGTTTTGGCTTGACAAGGTTACTTTCTTAGGTTATGTCATCTCAACTAAAGGACTTAGTGTGGATCCCCAAAAGATTGAAGTTGCTACTAATTGGAGACCTCCCACCACTGTGATGGAAGTCAGGAGCTTTCTTGGATTGGTAGCCTATTATAGGAAATTCATTGAAGAATTTTCCATAATAGCAAGCCCACTGACCAAGTTGATGTGAAAAGAGGAGAAGTTTGAGTGGTCAGGTGCTTGTCAATGAAGTTTTGCTGACGATAGCTCCTATACTCACATTACTAATAGGGACTGATGGATTTGTAGCGTATAGTGATGCCTCGAGACAGTGGTTAGGGTGTGTACTCATACAGAATGATAAGGTTGTATCCTATGCTTCTATGCAATTGAAGAAGCATAAACAGAACTACCCCACCTATGATCTAGAATTGGCAATAGTAGTTTTTGCATTATGAATATGGAGGCACTAATTGTATGGTGTTCCCTGTAGGATTTTCACGGATCATAAGAGTCTGCAATATTTGTTTACTCAGAAGGAACTGAACATGAGGCAGAGGAGGTGGTTGAAGTTAATAAAAGATTATGAATGTACGATAGAGTTCCATCCCAGAAAAGCCAATGTAGGGGTTAATGCCTTAAGTAGGAGACCTACCAGTTTGATAGCACAATTAAAGATAATGTATTTTCCACTTCTTGTGGAAATAAGGTCTCTAGGAGTGAGATTGGATATGACAAACTCAACAACATTAATTGCTACTTTTCACGTTCTTCCCTTCTTGGTGGATCAGATTAAAGAAGGAAAAAAACAAGATCCACAGTTGTTGAAATTGAAGACATAAGTTGAGACTGGGCAGAGAATTAATCTTACCATCAAGGAAGATGTTATAGTGATGAGGGGGAAACGATTATGTGTACTGGATGTAGAGGAATTAAAGAAAGAGATCTTAGAGGAAGAAGCTCACTCTTCAGTTTACACTATGCGTCCAGGTAGCACAAAAATGTACCACACTTACAAAGAATGCTATTGTTGGAAAGCGATGAAGAAGGAAATAACAGAATTCGTTTCTAAATGTCTAATCTGTTAGCAAGTAAAATCAGAACATCATAAGCCTTTGGGATTAATGTATCCCCTCCCTATCCTAGAATGGAAGTGGGAGAAGATTAATATGGACTTCATAGTAGGACTTTCGCAGAGTCAGAAGGGGCATGGTGCTATATGGGTGATAGTGGACAGGATAACAAAGTTTGTACAATTCCTTCCAATCAAGAATGATTATCCCTTAAACAAGTTAGCACAGTTGTATGTGGATAGTATGACTCCATGGTACATCAATTTCTATTGTCTCTAACCATGACCCTAGGTTTACATTAAGATTTTGGCCCAGTTTACAGCAATCCTTAAGTACACGCTTGAAGTTTAGCACTGCCTTTCACCCTCGGATGGATGGACTGGCAGAGAGGACTATCTAGATAGTTGAGGATATGCTTAGGTCCTATGTTATAGAGTTTAGGCGGAGTTGGGATACGCGCCTACCACTAATAAAGTTTGAGTACAATAATAGTTATCAAGCCAGTATTGGCATGACCCCTTACGAGGCTATTTATGGAAGAAAATGCAGAACTCTAATATGTTGGGATGAAGTTGGTGAAATGAAACTATAAGGTCCCGAGCTTGTGCAGGTGGAAACAGATAAATTTCAAATTATTCGGGAAAGATAGCTCAGGATAGATAGAAAGGCTATGTGGAAAATCATCGTAGGGATCTTGAATTTGAAATTGGAGATAAGAGTATTTCTCAAGATTTCTCCTTGGAAAGGTGTGTTTAGATTTGGGAAACGCGGTAAGCTAATTCTGCATTATATGGGACAGTATAAGATCATAGAAAGAATTGGGTTAGTGGCGTATCGATTAAAGCCACCAGATGAGTTCGCAAGGATTCACAATTTCTTTCAAGTAACTATGCTTCGCAAGTACCTAGCGGACCCTTCACATGTAATCACTGAACAACCAGTGAACCTAAAGGAAGATTTGACTTTTAAGGAGAAACATTACAGATCCTCCAACGTAGTGAACAAGTTCTGCGTAATAAGACCATTCCTTTGGTTAAGGTAATATGGAGGAATCACATGGTAGAGGAAGCTACATGAGAGCCTAAGCAGCAGATGCGTGCATTGTATCCCCACTTGTTTTGAGCATGTATGCTTATTTAAATTTCGAGGAAGAAATTTGTATAAGGAGGGGTGATTGTAAAACTCCGAAACTTTCCTTTCATTGAGTAAAAGTTTTCATGTTTGGTGAATAGTATTTTCAGATGAATACTAAATTTTTGTGGGACTTAACCTCGAAATAATGAAAAATATCCAGAATAAGTATTAGAGTTTAATGATACTGAAATGGATAGAAAATAAGTCATATAGGATGGATTAGGGAGTTCCGAAAGTTTAGGACTAAAATTCCCTTTTTGGAAAGTATTGGGTATTAATGATTTTAAACTCATTCAAAAATTGTTAAAGTATCCAATCAATAAGTATTGACCTTAATGAGAATATTTCATGGTCAATTCAATAGTAAGATAGTTGCGGAATATTTTTAGAATTTAATTCGGTTAGTTGATGAATTAAATTCAATAAAGAGCAATTTGGTCTTTTTACATGTCATTAAGGGTAATTTGGTCATTTTACATGTTGTTAGTGGAAGAATGAGTGATTAGAAGAGAACCAACAGGAAGGTGAAGTGTGGACTCCATTAAATGAGTATTAAAAAGAATAAAGCAAGACTTTTGTCTTCATTTGAACATAAAAGTAAGAGACCAAACAAAACGGAGAAAAGAAGAGAGAAGAAAGGGACATTCGGCCAAGGAGGGAGAAGAGGAGTGCAGCTACCATTTTTCATGGTTTTGGTGCATAAATTGGAGATATCTTGATCAAGTGGAGGTATTCATCAAATACCAAGAGATTGGAAGATAAATTGGTAAGTTTTCCTAACCTAAATTTCTAGTTTTGGGGCTTTTAATGGGATAGATTTATGTAAGATAAATAATGATTTTCGACTTGCCATGGAGTAGATAATAAGTTTGGAAGCTTTTAAGAGATGAATATGAAAAGAGAAAGAATTATGTTTAGTGAATGTTTGTATTTGGTTCTCAGATTACTTGAACCAAACATCTTGTTTTGACTATAACTTGGCCTACATACCTACAAATTGAGTGATTCCAATTGTATATGAAACCTAAGACATAGAAATAAAAATTCCTAGAAGAGACCCTGACGTAGTTCTGGCCGAATCATATTGGAATTTGAGATTGAAAATGGTGATCTAATGATGCCCCTATGTTGGAGTAGCTTGAGATGTGTTATGTATGTTTCTTGAATTAGAACTTCAAATGGTCTTATTTTTGATGATATGGAAACTAGAGACATAGAGGAACAAATTTCTAGAAGACTTCAAAACCTAATTTGAATGTTTACTATTTGGAAATTAAGGAACAAGTAGAGGTATGGATTCTATACATAAGCATAATCGTGACTCATCATATGATGAATTAAATTGGGTGAGATTGTGTCTTGAGGGAATTGGTAAGTTAGAATGGATAAAATATGGTATTGAAGTGACTTTTGAAGTTAGATTTGGAAATGATGATCAATAGGTTAGCTTACAGAAGTAAGCAAAAAAATGATTATCATGTGTGTTACACAATTAGATACAAATCTCGAATTTGGTTAAACGAAATATATAGTTTTAATTATTATTTCTTATTTTGGAAATAAATGCCTAAGATAAATGTATTTTGTGTAGGTAAAGGAGAGTCATTGAACGCATGAGTATGCTTGGTGATAAGTGTGCAAAACTGTGAGTGTGCTTTAATTGTTTTATATGACTAAATTCTTTGCAAAAGAATTAATGACATATGAGTGTCCTTTAAATTGAGTTTATGCAAATGGTTTTCATTTGATCATGAAATAAATATTTATGTTGAGTTTTATACAAATGATATTTTACAAGTGAATAATGCTAGCATAAGTGTATGTTTTGGCAATATATGAGTTTTAATTTGAAAGTTAAATTTTATATAATTGGGACTACATTGAAATAATTCTCTTATGAATCCTCCCATACTTGATTTAGAAAATAAGATGAGTCATAAATGTAAGATTTGCTTTTGCCTATGATACATCGGTAGGCTTTATACATGTTATTATACTGATATATTTATAGTGGTTAACCTATTACATGTAAGCGATATAGAACTAGCTCCGTAAATAGTGGTTTACCAATCACGGGTAAGCGATGTAGAACCAGTTTTGTGACTAGTTACGATAAGCGATGCAAAACCAGCTCCAAAACTACCGATTCATAGCGTTTAACTTATGACGGGTAAGCAATGCAGAATCAGCTCTGTAAATAGTAGTTAACCAATCGCGAGTAAGTGATACAGAACCAGCTCTGTAACTTTATGCCTAATGTACCATATGGTAAAGAAACTAGTAGTGGGCTATGTTGAGTAAGGAAAGTCATGAAAATAGTAGTTCTGCCACTATTTGTGTTAAAAGTGATTTGAGAGTTATAGTATGGTACCAATTCTAGTGGTTGGCTTATTTTTCAGTATTAAAGTTTTCAAGTTTTCAGAAAACTTATTGCCACTACTGTTTATTGTTTAAGGAAAAAGGAAAATGAACAATAGAAACTTTTATATTATGAGTTTAATTTCGAACAATATTTTAAAATAGCATCTCAGAAAATTGAAATTGTGTTTTACAAAATGCTATGTTATTACCAGATTTGATGATGCACAAATAAATTATTATAGAAAATGTTTTACTATAAGCTTTATGATTGTATGGAATATTTTAGTTATATTGTTGTAAAAAGTTAACTTTTAGTAAACTGATTACACTTATTGAGCTCGTTTAGCTCACCCTTATTTTTATGTTTTTAAACCCACTCCAGGTATACGTATAAGTGCTGCAATAATTGAGACTTCATGATAAGATTAGTTATATCGTCGAGTACTGTTGTGCTTATGTCATTTTGATATACACATTTGTGTAAAGAATGGATGTTTATAAAGGCTTTAAAATTAAATGTTTGAATATGTTTTAGCTTTTTAAAGTTTATTGTAGTGATTGTTGAGAATCATTTGTTTAGGGTTGCTTACGAGTGGACTTAAAGTCCATAATTTGTAGTTGAGAAATTGGTGTGAATATAGAAGTGTTTTGAAATGTGTTATGCAGGTTTTTGAAATTTGAAAAAAAGTTCCCACTATTTTCCACGCTTGTAAAAGTTAAAGTATAAAAGGTTTTTGATAGTTAAACAGCTTGACTTTGCGGGAACCCTTCAATTGAGTTAGATATCGATTGGAGAGCCATTGTGGGGTTGCTGGATAAGTCCTTTCAATCATGGTGGCATTTTAAGCAAAAGGTCTAAATCCTAATTGCCTTTATCATTTCAATATTTGCATAAGATTGTCTGACCTCAACTTGTTAGCCACTGAAATTTTTTGTTTAGTTAAGTATGATTTAAATAAATTATGAGGTCATGATAAAATAATTATTGGAGTTTAATTATTTATTTCAGTGTTAGTAGGATTTTATTACATTGGTTAGTTCAATTATAGTAGGATTTTATTACACTGGTTAGTTCAATTAAAGCAGTAAGAATGTATTGAGGGCAATTGTGGCATGTCATTTAAGTTTACAAACCATGAAGCATTAAAGGAAGGGTAAGGTTGACATTTCACACTCATTAAGGGTATAATTGGAAGAGGAAAATGTTGTCTTCTTCATTAAATGGAAAAAAACGTTAATTGAAGGGAGAGAAGGAGTAAAATACTTGAGAGAGAAAGAGAAATGAGAGAGGTTTCAGCCATAAGAGAAAAAGGGAAGAAGAGAAGCTTAGGTTTCATCTTTTTTTAGTTTTCAAGAATGATTTTGAGATTGTTCAAGAAGAGAAAAAGAAAAAGGAAGAGAAGAGCTTCCATTTGAGCAAAACATTTCTTTGTTTGGCGAAGATTCAAGGTAAGCCCATTTTTAATCCTTTGGTTTTTGGAAGGAGTTTTGATTCATGAAGCTTAGGAAATACATGCGTTTAAGTATTCTAGAATCAATTTTTAGTAAATATGCTATTTGGATTTCCAATTTGTATTCCCATTGAATTGGGTTTTTGCCAATGTTAAAGAAAATCAAGAGAGACAAGAGGAGCAAGAGGAAGGGCATTTTAAAGCAAGTTTTTAAGCAAGGAATCCAAGTGGGTTACATGTTTATAGTTTGAGTTAATGAGCCATGAGTATTTTCCTAATCAATA
>JAOTAY010000004.1:24517976-24542569 GCA_025629805.1 Erythroxylum baracoense
AAAGTTGGATAAATGTGTGATAAGTTTTGATTGATCTTGATGTTATACCTTTAAGGAAAAGGATGTTGATGGCAATGCATCTAAATGTGAATGTTAGTGTTAAATGAGTACATAACATAGTGAATGAATTGTTTGATGCTTTATGAATGAGATATGTTATGTAAAAAGGATAAGATTGATTGAATGATGAGAATTGGTTAAATGTGATAAATCAAATTATTAGAGATTGAGAGTTTAATGCAATCAAATTGGTATTTGAATTAGTGTGGAATGATGTTGTACTAGAGGTAGTGAATTATAGGAAAATTGGTATGAAATTGGTGTTATGATATGTGTTGAATTCAGATGAATGAAAGAGAAAATTTGCAAGGCACAATTGTGATCCTCACCCCACGATCGTGACCTGACAAAAATAGATTTTGTCACGATCGTGGCCCCTTACAACACGATTGTGACCAGGCTAGAAAAGTTTCTGTCACGATAGTGGCAGGGACACCACGATCATGACTTGACTTATGGAGAAAAAGAGTTATCTTTTGAGTGAAGCTTGAACCAATCAATACTAGGGTGTTTCTATATGAGGTAATTAGACTTGAAAGAGATCTCGAATGACCCTAGTTGATGAGAAATGAGGTGATTAAAGTAAGTAAAGTGCATTAGATATTACAACATGATTGAAAAATGTTATTAAATGATTATGAGATGTGAATAAAGGAAATATACCCGGGATTGTCAATATGAGCATGTATTATACCTTACACATACACGTGTATAACGAAATGTTTATGTGATTGTGCAATTAATAATGTGTGTGCACTATGTGTGTTGCATGAAATTGATATACAAGATTCAACATTTGCATCCATACGTTTCCAGATCATGAAAGCAAATGCTAATCTAGAGCGTACTGTGAGTCGACCTAGATGGTCTCATTTTCATTTTTTGTTATGTTTTAAATTCTATATTGAATTACTACTGAATGTGAATGTGATTGAGATAATTCTACACATTAATGATTCGAGGAGTTTGATAAATGTGAGAACATAGAAAGTGCTCATTGTATGTGAATTAGACTGAATATGTGATACTTAACATTCTTGTTAAATGCTAGACCAAGGTCCAATGATAAATGTGAATGTGAATGGAATAAGTGATGCTCAACTGAATGTTGAATGTCGGACTTTGATCCGATGATTGATATATATAACTGTATGTTATGTGAGATGATGCATTTCATGACATTGATGTATATGATCAGATAAAAGAATTGTGACAGGAGTGACCAGCCTTAAATAAGCTTGATATCTACAAGGGATATAGGTTAGTGTCTGAAATAAGCCCGGTGTTCACAAAGAATATGGGTTAATACCTGAAACAAGCTCGGTATCCACGAGAGATACGGGACAATTAATAGGCACTCGACCACAACAAGATAAAAATGAAAGTAGAGTTTAATATGCATTGCATATACATATCTTTACATGTATCATGTGAATGGTTGTCAAAAGTTATTGACTTGTGTTGACCCAATGTTGCGCAACCTTGTATCCATGTTGATGAGATAAATGATTAGATTACTCCGAAATGATTATATGAAAATGTTTATGAATAAAATGGGCATTTTTTATTATCAATTTTTTGAAATATAAGTGTGACGTGTGAAAAGTTTTTAATGAGTACGATTGACTGACCGTTCTAGCATGTCACTCTCGTAGAGTACATTCTCGAATACCCCCTAGGTCCTTCCTAGGTTCAAGATGCGTTTTCTCGTTAGACGGAAAGCGCAAAACCGTGAGAGCTTGGCTAGGCCAACGCTCAAAGCGGATAATATCTGTAGGCAGGTGGTCCAGGGCTGTTACAATGGTATCAGAGCCAGTACTCGGGCCGATGTGCCAGCAAGGACAATGGGCCTCTAAGGAGGGTGGATCCAGACCTGTGTGCCAACAAAGACGTTGGGCCTCCAAAAGGGGTGGATCCAGGCCTGTCCAAGGGGGTGGAATGTTAGATTCCTATATCAATTGGAGAGGGGAACAAATTAGGCCTTATAAGGCTATGGATACCTCTCCCTCATAAACGCGTCTCCCAGTTAGACGGGAAGGGTAAAACCGTGAGGGCTTGGTTGAGCCAAGGTCCAAAGCGGACAATATCTATGAGCGGAGTGGTCCAGGCTATTACATATATATTCACATATTAACTGCTGTATCGGCTCAGGCAGAATACAAATATCTTCTTCTTGCAACTCACCAAAAATAGGCATGCCCGTGAATGAGAAAATGGGTGGCCATTCCAATCCATTTCTTCCTTAAATACTTCTGCAATCTGCCCCCTGTTATCAACTTAATGCTGCCACTTTCCTCAGTAATAGCCTACAACTCCACAACCTTCCTATCTTTATGAAAAGATAAGCGCATATTATCAAAATCAAATGTTACAACCCTATGCAACTTCAACAAGTAAACACCTAATACCATATCATAACCTCTCAATTCTAATACTCGAATACTAAAATAAAATTCATGTCCTTGCATATCCCATCGAAACCTGGCACACTTAGATTTGCTCATCATCTTATGCCCATTCGCCACGGTCACCGATAGAGGAGTTGCCCTTACTACTCTCACCTTGGCTACTATAGCAACTCTCGGTTCTAGGAAGCTACGAGTGCTTCCTTTGTCAATCAAAATTATGATTGAGTACTCTCCAATTGCCCTTTTGATCCTAAGAGTGCCAGATGACTCACTGCCATGTAATGCGTGAATGGAGATTTCTGTATTCTGTTCTTTTTCCACTTCCAGTCCCAACTCATCTTCCTCTTATAATTTCTTATAAAAGTTCTTAGTTGAGCCTTCAATAGCTAATAATTGCTTAGTTTTACATACATGGCTCGAAAAATATCGATCTCCACACTTCCAACACTACCCCGGATTCCTCCTAACATACTGATTATTGTTGTTACTATTGTTTGCTAATTCATTGTTCCCTTTAGCTACTGATATAAAATTGTTGTTCTTATTGACAGAGGAATATAGGTTTCGGAAATTACCTCTTGGTTGTCTAAAAAAAGTTTCGATAGACTCCTCTTATAGTTTGGCCAGCTCAAAGGCTTGATTCAATGTTTTTGGCCTGAACATCTTCACTATCGGTCTAAGTTCTTCATTTAGCCCACTGATGAAGCTGGAGATAAAATAGCTTTCACTTAACCCAACATTATCCTTCAGCATTAGAGACCTCAGCTCCTCAAACCGTTCTTAATAATGGGTTACCTGTTCACTCTGTTTAAGCTTATTGAATTCTTCCACGACATCAGCCATGCTCTGCTTCCCGAATCGCACGCATAAATCTTCTGCAAACTTATCCCAAGAGAGGGCGTGTTGATGCACCAACCACCCTTGGAGCCAGTTATCAGCCTTCTCCTTGAATAGCAGAGTGGCTATCTCGATTTTTTGCTTTTTTGGCACGTTGTAAACCATGAAATACTTCTGACACTTGCGCACGTAATTGCGCAGTTGTTCTCCGTCAAATGGAGTCAGCTTATTTTTGGAAGCTTACCATTCCACTTGAATCTGACTTCCCGTTTCCATCCACTAGTCTCACCATGCTCCCAAGTATGAAACCCATTTCCACTGGGGGTTGGAAAAATGCCTTGGCTAGGCGGAGGTCCTGCGCGAGTTGCTCTCACTGGTTCTTTCTCACTATTCTTGGCTAAGTTGTGCATCAGTTCCATCAACTGGTCTAGTGTCTGTTGTTGCTTGGAAAAGCTCCCTTCCATTTCCTCCAATCGCTGGTCAATGGCTCAGAATAGCTCGTCGGTCGGGTGGGGGTCTTCATTCATTTCAGCCATTGGTACTCTGCTCTTCTATGCTAGCGTGGGTAGATTCTTAAGCAACTCCATAGGTTCTTACAGCTCTGATACCAATCTGTAATGTTCCTTGACCATAAAATAAGAATTAGAGAGTTTGAGGGGAAAGAGTTAGAATTGAATCGAAACAGAAGAAGAAGAGAGGTCGAAGAACAGGGAAGAAAAAAGAAGAGAGAGAAAAGAGAAAGAAATTTATATTTTGATTATCAATAATGTCTTTCGTAAACAACATCCTAGTGTTTATTACAAATTCAAAACAGATTGCTAACTAATTCTCAACAGAAAGGCCGCATAATATCCTACTTGCTGGAGATTCTTTCTGCAATTCTCTCACGCATCTGTCCCATGTATACCCACATGTGCTCTGCCATGTATCACTCTTTATTCTCCTTTGAATCCATAACACACAACCTAAAGCATCATAAATAACATAGCTTAGAATTATTATTACTAGTTAGATTTATCATCTAAAAACTCAAGCTAGAAAAACCTAAAATCATATTAATTTAAACACAAATGGAACTACTAAAGTAAGCTTAGGAGAGTTAATTATAATGTACCTGAGATATCCAAATTGTAATAAAAAATCAGACCACCAATAGCAGCAGCAAGACAAGTTATGAAGACATTAAAAGTGAATCTACTCGGGTAATCTTACTCCCGCCGCCCGCTACAACAACACTACCAGCCATATTCAACTCTCTCTCTCTACTTCTTGCCTTATACTACTATGGTAAAAAAATAAAGATTAAGTTGAAGACTAGATTTTTGATACAACCTAGAAATTAAAAGAAAATAAATAGAGAAGCTAATTCCAAAGTCGTTATTTATAGATGAGGATATAATAATAAGTTTAGTAGTCCTTTCTTAATCAGAATTGTATATTTCATCTGGTGCCGTAGATATCTTAAATAATGTTAATTGGAATTTAAAAACCTATTCAATATAAAATTACCAACTTTTGAGTTAGTCTTGAATTGGATACGATAATTAACTGTTTGATAGATATCAATCTAAACTACGAATTGCAACCATCAGTTCCTGCATACAGCGACGTTTTATGATTGTGTATATGTATATATATCAATTGCTCAAAAATAATAAAAAAAAGAAAAAGAAAATGGATGGGTTCAAAGATTATGTGGTTAAATTTATTTTAAAGGTTCAAAGATTGGTGGTTAAATTTCTTTTAACTTCAAAAAAAAAGCAACAATAAAAACAAGAATGTGAGGAGCAAAAGATCTCCAACGGGCTTGTGGACGTACACCGTATGCAGACTAAAGCACAACGTTATTTTTTAGCACCCAACTATTCAAATTATTTTATACTCCAACTTTAGTTTTGGATGTCGTCCACTTCAATACTTAGACAGATGGTTGTAAAAAAAAACTCCCAAATTTTGTTTCGATATGATTCTGCAACTATAGCGTGGTTGGTTGCATGCAAAGCTAACTTGTGCAATGTTCATGCTTGGCCCCTTTCCAATTTTAACTTCGATGATCCTAACATTAGCTAAAATGGAGTAATAAAGAAAAGGGTCAACGAATATAATTAGTTGTCGAATGAATCAGATATGTTAATTAATTTGCTGGTTAGTCTAAACATTAATTCTTCTTTGAAAAAAAAAAGGTCCTAGGAGAATCTCAGAGTTTACACTGCAAAAAATAAAAATAGAAAATAAAGCCGTATTTAGAAGAAGAGTGGAGCAGGGCCAGGGATTGGGAGCATCTAAAGGTTAACTAGCTTGCAACAGTAATCCATGTGCATTAGTACAGTCACACCAATTAACTACTAAACAAATGCGATCTAATTTCTAAATGTACACTTTGTCTTAGAGTGGCTACAACACTAGAAACTTGCTAACTACTTGACTTTACACAAATGCTTTCAGAAACAAGAAGCCTCCCACTAAGATGGGCTGGAGGGTGTGAAATAGAAACAAAACTGAGGAAAGGCACAAGGAAAAATTTTTTGGATTGGTAAGGCTGGAAGATGGGCTGAAAGGCACCAGGAAAGAAATTCAAGAAAAATTTTATAGGTTGGTAGGGCTAAAAGATGGCCTGAAAATCACCAAGAAAGAAATTTAGGAAAAATTTTCTAGGTTGGTAGGGCTGGAAGATGGGCTGAAAAGCACTAGGAAAGAAATCCAGGAAAAATTGGATTTTAATGCTCTGATACCAACTGACACAACGGAAGTAGTTAGGTAGAGATTTTAGGTTAATCTCATAACCAAATCCGAGCATAAAACTTAGGATTTAATCAACAAAAGAAGACAATCTCTCTCAGGAAAATTCTTGCAGAAACTTTATTAAAGTAGTGTTTTCAGGGCGGCCCCAAAACATCTATTAACCCTCCCTTTTATATCCCTAATGTGGTACATAAGAGTCCTAATTCTAGTGTGAAAAGGATTGATGGAAATCCTTTTCTAAAGCTAACTTATTTCTTTTCTTACTGGACAAGAAAACCTTCTTAACTAGAAAACTTAAAATAAAATAAAACAGCAACAAATCATAATAGGTAAACAGAAACAAATCCTAATAGGTATATGACAACAAAACAAATCCTTATGGGTTTAATCCTTTATTAGAATTTTTGTGGGACATAACCTCAAAATAATGAAAAATATCCGAAATAAGTATTAGAGTTTAATGACACTGAAACGAATCGAAAATAAGTCTTATAGGATGGATTTCGGGAGTTCCGAAAATTTAGGATTATAATGACCTTTTTGGAAAATAATGGTATTAATGATTTTAAGCCCATTCAAAAAATTTTAAAGCATCAAATCAATAAATATTGACCCTAATTAGAGTATTTTATTGTCAATTCAATGGTAAGATGGTTGTGAAATATTTTTGGAATTTAACTCGGTTAGTAGTTGAATTATATTCAATCAAGGACAATTTGGCCTTTTTACATGTCATTAAGGGTAATTTGGTCATTTTACATGGTGTTAGTGGAAGAATGAGTCATTAGAAGATAACCCATAGGAAGTTGAAGTGTGGAATCTATTATATAAGCATTAAAAAGAATAAAGCAAGACTTTTGTATTCATTTGAACATAACATGAGAGACTAAACACAAGGGAGAAAAGAAGAGAGAAGAAGGGACATTCGACCAAGGAGGGAGAAGAAGAGTGCAGCTACCATTTTTCATGGTTTTGGAGCATAAATTGGAGAGATCTTGATCAAGTGGAGGTACTCATCAAACACCAAGAGATTGGAAGATAAATTGGTAAGTTTTCCTAAACTAAATTTCTAGTTTTGGGGCTTTTTAGTGAGATAGATTTATGTAAGATAAATTATGATTTTTGACTTGTCATGGAGTAGATAATAAATTTGGAAGCATTTAAGGTATAAATATGACAAGAGAAAGAATTATGTTCAGAGAATGTTTGTATTTGGTTCTTGGATCACTTGAACCAAACATCTTGTTTTATTTTGGGACATTATTTGAGAGAATATTTTGCTCTAAGGTAATGAGAATTTGGTTTTATCTTTAAAAAAAAAAACATCTTGTTTTGACTATGACTTGGCCTACAAACCTCCAAATTGTGTTATTCTAATTGGAGATGAAACCTAAGACATAGTACTAAATATTCCTATAAGAGATCCTGACCTAGTTGTGGCTTAATCATATTGGAATTTGAGATTGAAAATGGTGATCTAATGCTGCCCCTACGTTAAAGCAGCTTATAATATTTGGTGCATGTGTCTTGAATTAGAACTTTAAATGGTTTGATTTTTAATGATATGAAAACTAGAGACATAGGGGAATAAATGTCCAGAAGACCTCAAATCCTAATTTTAACTTTTTTCTATGTAAAAAGTAAGGAACAAGTGGAGGTATAGCTTCTGGACATAGGCCATAACTGTGACTCATCATGTATCATCTTGATATGGTGAATTAAATTGAGTGGAATAATGTTTTGAAAAAATTGATAAGTTATAATGGGTAAAAATATGATTTTAAGTGGCTTCTGAAGTTAGAATTAGAAACGGAGAACAATTGGTTAGCTTACGGTAGTAAACGGAAATATAATTAACGTACGTGTTACGCAATTAAATACTAATCTCAAATTCTATAATGTTAATATCTTATTTCCGAATTTGGAAATAAATACCGAAGCAAAATGCACTTTTGTAGGTAAAGGAAAGCCACAGAACACGTGAATGTACTTGACGATAAAGTTGCTTAATGATGAGTGCATTTTAAATGTATTTTTTAAAAATAATTTCTATTCTATTGTGAAGTGAATAAGGATTATGAGTTTTATGTGAATGATGCATTATAAGTGAATATTGCTAAAACAATTTTATGCTTTTAACAATATATGAATTGAAGCTTGAAAGTTAAATCTTATATGATTTGAGTTTATATTGAGATGATGTTATTGGTTGATAAAAAGGAAATAGTTTTTAGCCTATGGTATATCGATAAGTTTTATACATATTAATATACCAATGTCTAATGGTTAACCTAGTATGGGTAAGTGATGCAGAATCAGCTTCATAACTAGTGGCTGATCTGTTGCGGGTAAGCGATAGAGAACCAGCTCCGTAACTACTGATGTATGATGGTTATCCTAGTACGGTTAAGCAATGTAGAACCAACTCTGTCACTGGTGATTAATTAGTCATGGGTAAGTGATGCAGAACCAGTTCAGTGACTTTACGCCTAAGGGTATCATATGGCAAAGAAGTTAGTGATAGGCTATGTCGTGTAAGAAATTAATAAAATTTTTATTGCCGCCACTATTTATTTGAAAAGCGATTTGAGAAACTTGATTTCAGGAAGCATATATGTTTTATATTAAATATTGGATTATGCAAATTGAGATAAATTTGTTTTAAGGATGTTTAAATAATTAAATATGATTTGAATAGAAATTCTAGCACTCATTGAGCTATTTAGCTGACACTCTCTTTTTTTAAATGAAACCTCCTAGGGGCACGACCAGGGGCTTCAGTAGTAGGGACTCCACCTCACGACTAGTCAACTTTATCACGTGCTGCTGTGTAGGCATCTTTGCCTTGTAAATATTTTTTAGAACACTTACATCTTTATGAATATGTTTTAGACTATATTTTGTGTAAAGAACACATGTATATGAATGTTTTAAAGTTAAATGTATGAATATGTCTAAGTTTATTTTTAAGATTATTGAAGTGATTATTGAGATTGCTTGTGAATAGACTTAAAGTCCAAAATTTGTAGTGGGGATTTTGAGATGATTATAGAAGTTTTTTGCACTTTTATAAAGCTTTTGAAAATTTTGGGTAGGTCAAAATATAGCCATTGTGCTGTTGAAATTTTTAATAAAAATGCTTTTTTTTAAACTCCACTGTTTATATCTTTTTAATTTTAAGTTAAGACTTTTTTGGTAAATAGGGCAATAGGCTTAGCTCTACGGGAACTTTCCAGCTAGATCGGATATCAACTGGAGGGCCACCGTGGGGTGCCAGTTAGGTCTTCTAGTCATTTTAGGATAGGGCTTGTCAATTATCATATCAAGAAAAAGGATTTTAAAGTTGGAGATGTGATTTTGTTATTTTTCATATTGAAATTATTTCCAAGATAGGTCAAGTTATGTTGGGGTGGTCCTTTCAAAGTGACCTAAGTATTCAAACATGGAGCTTAGGAATTAGAAAATTATAAAATGGAACATTCAAAGTGAATTGTCATTGATGCAAACTGTATTTTGGAGGACTATATTCACATGAAAGGGAAGTAGTGTATTTCCTTTCTTTGGTTTAAAATAATTGAATGGAAATGGTTAAACTAGTGACCTTAAAATTAACATGTTAGGTTTAGTTAGGTTTTTTGTAATTTCGTGCTTAATAGTGCATTATTTTTTTATGCTTTTTAGAGTGAGTTTGATTAATGAATTTCTGTAATTTGAAATGTGTCAAATGGTTAAGGAAAATATCCAAGAGTCGCATGATCATGCAGATGCATGATCACGCAATATTAGAGGAGCAACCTCCTGGCATGATCACATAGGTTGCCTCCAATCCTCGCCTATTTATATCACTCTTCTTCCTCCCTCCTTCTTACTCCCTCCTCTCATCTTTCTCTCTCTATTTGGTGGCCACCACTTTCTCCTTTCTCTCAAATCTCACTCAAATTTCAAAAGGATTTCACACTTTTCTTTCACTTTTCCATTTTAAGATTGCTTACCTTCAAATCTAGTGTTTCCTACACTAGAAAGTATCTTTTTGTGGGTTTTGCAAGAATTTTTTTCACTCTTCCTCTTACATTTTTTAGTATTTTTGTGCTTATTTTGTAGGTATTTTAACAAGATGGCACCAAGAGTGAAACAAATTACACACAGGTCTAAACCCAAGGGCAAAAACAAGGTATCCAAAAGTGGTGCACGCAATTTGGTGGTTGATTTTGCCCTCCTTTCTCGATCTTCTCACAAGAAGAAGGTGAGAAGTTCAAAAAAACTTCAATCCAAAATTATAGTTTCCCCTAAATATTTTGATTTTGAAATTTTGGAGGATTTTGGGTTTTTTAAAAAGGTTGAATCTTTAAGTACTATAATACATTGGTACAAATTTGTTCATAATGATTTTGTTTATAAAGGGGGTGATTAGTTCACATAGGAGAATGGTAATAGAAATGAAAATGAATATAGTGAGGAATGAGAATGGATATAATCATTATAATTATGATGGTTGGTTAAGAGAAATGAATGATTACGATTACCATTGATAGTGGCCGGTTTGTTAAAAATATTGAGAAATAAAATTTAAAAAATTTTTAGAAATACAAAATTTAAAAAAAAATTTACATCATATTTTAATATATTTTAATTAATTATATTTAATTGCTAAAAAGAGAAAATAAAATTAATTAATTATATTTTAATTAATTAATCAATTAATAATTAATTAAATAATTATATTCACATCAATTAATTATATTTTAATTAAAAAAATGTTTGTCATATGTGTGAGAAAGATGGTCACACCTGTGACACTTACTCCTGAGTTAGGAATGATTTTCATTCCTCCCAAGTATTGGGGGTGTTGAGTGATGCCCGAAGGTTAGGTATGAAAATACTATTCCTATAGTGATAATATATAACTAACCACTAGTATTCCATTCCTAAACCTATTAACTAAGCACCCCTTTAACTCTCAAATTTTACACTACATTGACTTATGAGCCTAAAAAGCTAGATAATTTTGGTTTAGATTAAAAAGGCATCCATGTTAATTGAATTATTTTATTATAAAAGAAATATTTAGATTCCCTGAATCAAAAATTGTTAAAACATATAATGATTTTCATGCCACTCTTTATGGACTGAATTGATAGGGTTAGATGTGTTTGAACCATATAATGCACCAAATAATGTCATTCAGAGTCCGGAACATTTATTACTCTATAAATTCGTATGTCATATCATGTTTACTAGAAGTCAGAGATATGTTCTAGAAAGGATTTATTTTTACTTTGATGTATGAAGAATAAAATAAATGTCTGCACATTGATATTTTTCAAACAATAGTTACTTCACTTATAAAATAAAGTAGTTAATTAGGCATAAGATTTTTAGTAACTACTTTGGCTCAATTCTATGGTGTTGTTATTAATGGACTAACCCCTGTTTTGCCTGAAAGATTAAATATTATTCACTTGAGGACGGTTAGGATCTTGGAGTCCCATAGAATGGAACTCCAAATTTAAATTTAAACATAAGATAGGACAGAAAAGATCTAGTTCTACACCACCATAACGACATCAAATGATATCATCGAGTGTAGAATTTGATGACGAAGAAGAAGGCTAAGAGAAGATGCTCAATAAACTAAAAGAAAACAAAAAGTGCCTAGAGGTCGCATAGATGCAATGGAGAAATAATTGAAGGAGGTAGTGCAATATAAGTGCTACCAAACCAAGAAATTACGAAAGTATCTTTTAGTACAAAGCATCCAAGTCCCACCTCCTGCACCACCACCACAATCTTCATAAGTATTATAGACTTTCTTTTCTATTTCTTTTAATTTTTATTATTTTGCTAGTTTGTGTTAGCTTATGTTTGAGGTTTGTTTCCATATTGAAGACAATGAGTTATTCAAGTATGGGAAATATATACAATTGCATATCATTTGTGTATGAATTTGCATTTGCATTGTGTTAGTTTTTGATTATGTTAGCATTGTGAGAAAATTTTTTTACATGTTATTGTATTGTGTGAATTTGTCAATGACATGAAATTGAAAGGAATTAGCTTTTCTATGAACATAATCATTTAATTTATGAAAGACACATTAGCTTGTAAAATTTATGTTTTAAGTGTTTTTGAGGTGAATATGTATGTTGATTAGACTATTGTACTTATTCTTTTATTTTATGACAATTGTTTAGATGTACTTATAATTAAATTCATTTAAATTGGTAGACATCATTAGTAGCCTTTAATGGGAGTGATTGACTAGGAAGAATGATGTAGGTAAAAAAAACAAAAAATATGTTGAATAAATGTGTTATATAAATTTCCTGCTGACCGTTTTTCAAAGAAAAATGGGTTAAGAATAGAGTTAGTACCTAGTTGTGAATTGTGATATAGCTGAGTAATTAGGGCGAATTCACGATAAAATGTTTGTCTTCACATCAAAAAGTTATAATGACACTCTAAAACAAAGTTCATGAGCAGATATTTAATGATGTCCTACGTCTTTAATTGATAAATAAGAATGAGTGCGTGCTTATAAGTGTCATAGATATATGGATAGGTGTTACTATTTTGGTTGATATTTGTATTTAAATCAAAGCACTTAAACATGAATATAATAAGTTAGTGTGCTGGAACCTTTTAAGTGACTGATGTTTATAACTAAGTTAATTTCATGAGATTTGATGTCATTGTACCATTATTGCATTGTTGCATGATTGTGTGATGTTGTGTGTTTTATGTTTGTTTGTTTTATGGTTTTAGTTTTGCTTAGGGACAAGAAAAGATTTAAGAATAGGGAAGTTGGTAAGTGTGGATTATAATATGTTTTCTAGGTGTTATAATGTATTTTTAGTGTTTTCTTAAATGATAATCATAGGTTTAGGACTTAGATTTATATTATTGTTAGTGTTTTTTGTGTTTTGTTTGATTGATTATTTTTTAAGCCATGAACTTGATCTTAATTATATGTTTCAATGAGGTTGATTGATGTGTTTGATGATGAGTGGGGATAGGAAAATTGAAGAAAAATGAACAAAGAGCTAGAAAATAAGATCTAGCACGATCGTGTATGAGATGCACAATTGCACACGAAGCAACAACACAGTGGAGAGCCCTGTAATGTGATCATATATCCCATGTTCGATTATGATAGAGATCTTGCAAAGGGTTTTTTTAGGTCATGAGTTTTTTTATACTTTTGAAAATTTAGGGCCATTTTTAGATCAAAAGCACATAGAAAAACCTTATATTAAACCCTATAAGGATCAAGAGTATATAAAGGAAGAGAAAAACATCAATTGACTGTTAGAAAACACAAAAAATAGGATATCAAAAAGAGAAAAATATGAAGAACAACATTTATAGTTTCCTATTCAAGGTATAGAAGAGAAGACATTCAGATTCAATTATCTACTGCTTTCTTTTATTTCCTCATTGTTATTGAATATTAATGATGATTCAATTGGCGTATATAGTTACATCGATGGATTGCTAAATTCCATTCTTGACTTATTTATTAAATTTTACATTCTTGATTTAATCAAATATGCTTGTGATATTTATTGCTTTATATTTAGTTTTAAATGAGATATTAGATTGGGCTATTTGTGTTGTATTGCATAGTTAGAGTCAATGCCTCAATAGGCCTATAAACATCAAATTAATAGTCATTTGAAGAGAGATCTTAATAGTTTATTAATTACCCATGTGATTGTTTCAAATTTAGTTGCATATTTAGGAAGAGTTTAATAGATCAAGAGATTACAATTTCTATCTATTTTAATTAGGATTACTTGACTAGATCTTGAGAGATGGTAATTATAATTATTGGATATCTAGGGTCAAGTAGTATTAAATTTAGAAGGTGAAGTGAAAACAAATAAGGATAGAAGTAATTGCTAGTTTTCAGCATTGATCAATCAACCAATTCGTTGCTGCTTATTTCATTGTTTAATTATCAATTCTTTGTTTTTACTTTAATTTTTAATAGATTATCTTTTTTTTACCTTAAATAAAGTTACAAGAATTGTTAGGTGATTACTCTATTCCTTGTGGGACGATACTTTTTATGCTATAAGATACAATTTGTATACTTATAGTAAAGAAAATTTTCATTTAAAACTTCAACATAAAGGCTATGAGATGTTAAAAATTCAGTTTTATGATGAATTCAAAGCATTTTTTGGAGATGATTGTGAATTTATCATGTCTATAAGAAGCGAAGTGGGAGTATAGTTGTACTTTTTAGTGGGAGCATAGAGACATATTGCTCATAGAGAAGCATATTGCTCATAGAGAAGAACAATTCATATTTTTAAAAATTGAAAATGTAATTATCCAATAACAACTCTTATTAGATATGGATAGTTAATAACTTAATTTTGGAAATTAGATTAAAAGAGATAGATAAGGAAGTTGTTTACCTATTTTAAGTCAAAGTACATAGATATTGTACTAAATGTGTTTAGTATCTAAGAGTCTGAAACTAGTGAAGTATTGAAGATATCTGTTATTCCATGTATGACTTAATATTTGAGTTCGAAGTTATATGGCTATTAAATCTAAAAGTAAATCTTAGTTAAAGTATATTTTATTTAGAATAATACTATTTTGAGATTGAAAAGATTCAAATATACGATTAATTGCTAATAAGGCCAAAATGCATTTTTTCATTTAGTGAAAATGATTAATTGGATCATTAATTTCTTTAATGAACTTGATATAGTTGCTTGCATTGTTCAGATAGTAATGTACTTTGAAACATTATAGTCATTAGGTATGCAAAAGAAGCTAAAGTCTCATCAAGTATATATTTAGACAATTTCTCAAAATTATGATGAAATTTATAAGATTTAAGCTAGTGCCCAGTATAGATAATCTTGTAAAATTCTCTTAGTAAACCACTATCCTAGCAGTAGTATGATTTCCATATAATGATATGATATAAAATACTTAAACGATTAGCTTAGTACAAATAGGATATTATTAGTTTATGCCTTACAGCCAATCAGTTGGTTGTAGTTTAGTAATATAAATATTTAAGAAATTCTTTATCTTGTATGCATTTAACTATATATGATAAAGTCCATGAAATAAATATATATTGTAAATAAAATTATAATGAGATCATAATTATCATATTCATATTGCATTTATGTACTATCCCTAAATTGGTCCTAGTCATTATTTTATTAATAATAAATATTAATAAAGTGAAAAAGATTAATACACGTTATGATTCTTCCTTTTGAAGAAAGTAGTTGATTTCATACACTAAAGTATAGAAATACTTAAACAAATGTACGAGTGCTTGTTAGAGAATAAGTTGATTGAAGTAACCCTATATGAGAATTCCATTTGGAACATTTCTTGTATATCTGTAGAAATTTTGTAACAGTCCGGACCACCCACTCACAGATATTGTCCGCTTTGGACCTTGGCCCAGCCAAGTTCTTACGGTTTTGCTCTTCCCACCTTTGGAAAAACGCGTCTATGAGGGAGAGGTTTCTATAGCCTTATAAGGCCTACTTCGTTTCCCTCTCCAATCGATATGGGAATCTAACATTCCACCTCTCTTGGAGGCCCAGCGTCCTCGTTGGCCTACAGGCCTGGATCCACTCCCTTGGAGGCCCAGCGTCCTTGCTGGCACACAGGCCTAGATCCACCCACTTGGAGGCCTAGCGTCCTTGCTAGGAAACTGATCCGGGTACTGGCTCTGATACCATTTGTAACAACCCAGACTACCCGCTCACAGATATTGTTCACTTTGGGCCTTGGCTCAGCCAAGCCCTCACGGTTTTGCTGTTTTCATCCCTTGGAAAAACGCGTCTTGTGAGGAAAAGGTATCTATACTCTTATAAGGCGTACTTCATTTCCCTCTCCAACCCATATGGGATCTCACATTCTACTCCCCTAGAGGCCTAGCATCTTTGTTAGCCCACAGGCCTGGATCCACCCCCTTGGAGGCCCAGTGTCCTTGTTGGCACACAGGCCTGTATCCACCCCCTTGGAGGCCCAACGTCTTTACTGATATACCAATCCGGGTATTGGCTATGATACCATTTGTAACAACCCAGACCACCCGCTCACATTTTCCGCTTTGGGCCTAGGCCTAGCCAAGCCCTCACGATTTTGCTCTTTCTATCCTTGGGAAAATGTGTCTATGAGGGAGAAGTTTCCATAGCCTTATAAGGCCTACTTCGTTCCCCTCTCCAATCGATATAGGAATCTAATATTCCACTCCCGTTGGAGGCCCAACGTCCTCGCTGGCCCACAGGCCTGGATTCACTCCCTTGGAGGCCCAGCGTCCTTGCTGACATACTGATCCGGGTACTGGCTCTGATACCATTTATAATAGCCCAGACCGCCCGCTCATAGATATTGTCCGCTTTGGGTCTTGGCCCAGCCAAGCCCTCACGATTTTGCTCTTGCCACCCTTGGGAAAACGAGTCTATGAGGGAGAGGTTTCCATAGCATTATAAGGCCTACTTCGTTCCTCTCTCCACTCGACATGGGGATCTAACATTCCACCCCTTTGGAGGCATTTTCCCGTTCGACGGGAAGAGCAAAACCGTGAGGGCTTGGTTAGGCCAAAGCTCAAAGCGGACAATATCTGTGAGCGGATGGTCCAAGCTGCTACAATTGGTATCAGAGCCAGTACTCGAATCGTTATGTCAGCAAGGACGCTGAGCCTTCAAGGGGGTGGATCCAGGCCTATGTGCCAGTAAGGACGCTGAGCCTCCAAGGGGGTGAAATGTTATATTCTCATATCGATTGGAGAGGGGAACGAAGTAGGCCTTATTAGGCTATGGAAACCTCTCCCTCATAGATGCATTTTCCCAAGAGTGGGAAGAGCAAAACTATGAGGGCTTGGCTGGGTCAAGGCCCAAAGCAGATAATATCTGTGAGCGAGTGGTCCGGGCTGTTATAAATAATATCAAAGCTAGTACCTAGATCGGTATCTCAGCAAGGACGTTGGGCCTCCAAGGGGAGTGGATCCAAGCCTATGTGCCAGTGATGACGCTGGGCCTCCAAGGGGTGAATCTAGGCCTATAGGCCAGCGAGGACGTTGGACCTCCAAGGGGGTGAAATGTTAGATTCTCATATTGATTGGAGAAGCGAACGAAGTAGGCCTTATAAGGCTATGAAAATCTCTCCCTCAAAGATGCATTTTTTCAAAGGTGGGAAAAGCAAAACCGTGAGGGCTTGGCTGGGCCAAGGCCTAAAATGGACAATATCTGTGAATGGGTAGTCTAGGCCGTTACAAATAGTACCAGAGCTAGTACCCGGGCCTATGTGCTAGTAAGGACGCTAGGCCTCCAAAAGGGTGGATCCAGGCCTGTGTGCCAGTAAGGACGTTAGGCCTCCAAGGGGGTAGATCAAGGCTTGTGGGCTAGTGAGGACGTTGGGCCTCCAAGGGGGTGGAATGTTATATTTCCATATCGATTGGAGAGGGGAACGAAGTAGGCCTTATAAGGCTATAGAAACCTCTCCTTCATAAACGTGTTTTCCCAAGTGGTGGGAAAAACAAAACCGTGATGGCTTAACTGGGCCAAGGCTCAAAAGCGAACAATATCTATGAGCTGGTGGTCCGGGCTGTTACAAATTCTCATGTGGATAAATGTATAAGTGATCATTTGACTTGGGATCTTCATAGTATCTCATATAAGGATTGATATATTTTGATACTACTTATAACCCATTATAATCAATGATAGCTCAGTTGGATGTCATTGGATATAGTATGAACTATATAAAGGTAGTTGAGTAATCACTATAAGATTCATCACCCTAAACTGATTAGGGAGACCATTTCGTTGTTCTCGATCAGTATTAATTCAGATAATCTTTGGCCAAGATAGAATAACACTTTGAGAATAGTTTTCAAATGTCATTAAATGATTATATTACTAGTAGTGGAGAATTAATATGATTGGATTCAAACTAAATAGTTTCATGATTTATGACTAATTAGAACATTAAATGATGAAAATATTGAATGTATGAAAAAATTATATTGAAAATGTTTATTCGAAACTAATTTGACATTCCTAAATATTGGTGGTCATGATGTGTTGCTAGACATCAATCTTGAATATATATATATATATATAAAGAGAGAGAGAGAATTAAAGATAAACTTTAATTTATCTCATTCTAAATATGTTTTAAGGTTAATTTATATCCATTGCCAACATCTTTAGGAGCCTAATAGATCACAAAAAGAATAAATTGAAGAGATAAAAAATGTTTTAACCAAGTTGAACTTGATTGTAAAGTTTAAGAGATTTTATGATTAAATATGAGATAAGTAATAAATAAGGACCAATATGAGATATTGGATCTTATAAGGCATAATTGATATTTAATTAAAATTAAAGTTTAATTAAAATTAGAATCTTATTTTAATTAGAGTACTAAAATCTCCAATTAAAATAAATAGGCCTAGGTTCCAAGAGAGTTAACACTTTTTACCTAACGCTCTCTACAACATTTATAAGGTATTCTCAACACGTTACTTGAATCTAAAATCCCAGCTAACATTATTAACTTGTTGTAGATACCATTAGAGATCAGACACTTGTGCAACTATGATGGTTGAGATAAACAATTTTCAAAAATAATTAAAAAAAGACAAGAAAATGATGGAGTATCATAATAATGTACGAATTAATATTCATATTTTATTATATTTTATGAGTTAATTATGTTATAGAATTAGTGATCTTGACTTTTAAGAAATCATACATAAATTTTTTCATTATCAATGTGTTACGTGCGAGATCAGATTCCACTCTAATTTTCCAACAGAAGAGGTAACCAATTCCTTTAAAAATATTGTATATAGTCATCGGTAACCAACTAATGCAAAACTAAGACTTTAACGCAAAACAAAGAATATTTTTGTTGTTTAGTTGAAGTCAAATTTAGGATTGCCAACCTACTTATTTGAACTTAAGTTTTTTATGGTTCGACCTAGTCCAATTTTTTTTATTTCAATTCGGGCTTTTTAAATTAATTTGATTTAATTGGTCCATAATCTATAATTTAATTAAATTTTAAATTAAATTGATATTATTTTAATATTTTGTAAATTGATTTAAGGTTTTTAGATTAAATTGAGTATCCTAAATTCAAATTTAATTTAAAATTTGGTATCAAAACTAATTCTTTTAATCGAGAAACAACGGTAAAAAAAGAAGAGAATTGTGATATTATTTTTCTTTACCTTTTTTTTGTTAGCTCACGAGGTGTTCTAGGAGGGTCCTAACTATAAGAATGCGCCTTTAAACTATCTAGACCTAGGCTAATCCTCGCTCACACCAGATTAGCTCATATGAAGTAAAGTGTTGATCAAACAGATCTCTCCGTTATCATTTTGCTTTTCAGGAAAAAAAAAACAAGAAGAATGCATTTAATTTGAAATAATTAGAGGACACCTTCCCATGTACTCACAAGATAGTCAATTAGCTATCAATTACCTTCTTTCTGGCACGTCAGACATTTATATTGCGTAGTGGACGCTTGTTTTCGTATTTCATGGGCAAGAGTTTACATAAAAAATAATTAGCTCAGTACTTTCAAAGTTTAACCATATTATTAATATTAACTATATCAATTTGGAGTTATCAAATGCACTTACTGGTTTTGCAATACATTTTATATGGATAATGAGAAATATTAAGATATTTAGAAAACTTGAACTTTACGGTAAGTACAATGGACGAAGTTTTATCTCAAGATAAGGATAAACTAATTTAATAAAGTTTTATCAACGTCTCATCTCGGCTAGTAATAAGCAGCTAATGAGAATACAATCAGGGCATGCATTGTTGATGAGTTGTAAGTTGTACATACTACAATTATTGGATATGAGTATCACTTCCTTTTGTAATTTCCACACTACTTTAAAAAAATTAATTTAAAAATAGAAACCACAATTTATAACTTTTAAATTAATTTATATAACCTTAATCTTGTTATTTATGTTACGCAATTTAATAATTCTAAACTATTTTAACTAGGTTTTTTTTGCATATTAGTATTTTATTTGTTAATTACGAATTTAACTATTCAATTTATGTAATTTTACAGAATCGATGAAATTTTTTGCAAAATTTAAAAATTTGAGAAGAATATATTTTATTTGATGTTTTCACCAAATTGACATTTTCTTTCCTTTTCTTTTCTTTTCCTCTCCTTTCTGACCTAGCCTGACGAGAAAAGATGGCTGTAAAATAGTACATATAACCTGAGCATCATTGAAACCAAAATAATAATAATAATAATTGAGTTAGGAGCAGTAATAAAAACCAAAAAGTAATTGAAAAGTGATTGCTCAATTATTGTACACATCACTCAGTTTGTTGCTTTATAGAAGGCAAGATGCGGATGCAAATTAATTCAATCATCATTAGAACTGTACACAATACTGCTAATCCAAAACCACCTTTACAGCAAATGCCATTATGGTGATTGCCATGACAAAGCATAATCATAGATTCATAATCCAATCCACCTACTTTTTGATTGCAAGTAAATAACTTTATATGCCCAAGCTGAGAACTTGCGTAATGCACTCCCAATCTTTGAGCTAGCTCAATCACACGGCTATTGACTGTTGAACAAGTCCAACCTTCAAACTTGCATGAAATGACCATAGAACAAGTCCAATCACGCGGTTATCCATTGTAGAACAACTCTTTGTCGCTTTCTTGTGGATACAATGTGAAAAGGCCTTGGACAAACCCAAATATTTGTCCAAAACAAGGCTCAAACATTATCACATCAAAATGTTTAATTTTTGTACAATCATTTGCCAATAAATTCTGGGAGAAAAATGGATACGCAGATACAAGTGTTCTGGGTAGTAAGGGAGGAAACATCAACATGACTTTTATGAGAAAGTTGCAGAGATTGACGAAAGAATTTAACCGTAGCATACTTGAAATAGCAATCATACATGAACGTGTCATATACATGAGAGGAACACCAAAAGATATACCTCGAATTATATTCCAACAAACTACATGAACAAAACATGCTCACAGCATACCATCTTGACTAACCATCCAGCAAAATGTATTCAATCAACGGAGAGTGAAATCAAATCGCATCAGATAAAACACCCAAACCAGCACCAGTAAAGAACCCATAAAAGGAATGAAAAATTTATGGCAACAACACGACTGAAATACACATGGTCTTCATAAACCTGTCATACCGTATGAACATTGGCTTTGCATGATATGGCAGATTGAATAGCAATTTCATATTTGTGTCTTTGTAAGACATCTCCACTGTTGTCTGCGGGGACTATTGTCTAATAGTATTAGCAAACCAACCTTGCCAGGCGAAAGGTTGCATGAAAACCTGTGGCACAATGAGGTGAATAAATTGCATTAATAAATCATTAAAAGGTTGAAAAAAAAGATGCCACCATTTCAATACTGAAGAACTCACAACTTTGACAGAGGCACAACAAATATGTTCGTAAATATTACGAGAATGATTCAGTTTCTGTCTTTTCATTTCTTTTGGGCTAGGTTTTGAATTTTCTCAACATGTAACAAAGTATGTGGGTACACGAGTTAACTTACTTGCTTCGACGAGCTTTCTTTCTCCAGAAAACAAAAGACACGATCCACTAAGTGCAATGAAACAAAGATAAATCAAGAAAGTTTCAGTTCAAAGTACAAAAACTTTCAGTAAACATGTTCGGGATTGGAATATGTATGCATGTATGTGTATGTATGCATGTTGTGTTATCAAGATCCCACAATTAGGGCATCAGCTAGCAAAAAGTACATGAACTTTGATTTAGAAAAAAGGCAGAGATAGAGGTAACACAGGTTCTAGCAGTACCAAATTAATTGATAATCAATACACTGCAGCTCATTTAAACAAATTCATAAGTTACAATGTTGATAATAGTGTACGTCAGCCTATCTAAAATGTTGAGTCCACCTGATGGCCTTAGGAAGAATCGGAAGTTCAAGCGTGAAGTAAAATTTTTCTTATATCCATAGTTCTCATTTGAAATATTTAGTTACTAATATATAGTCAATACACTAATATCATGATAGGCAGCAAAAGGCTCTCAATGAGAGTGTTTACTTCAGCCACCACAGAAAGCACACATACATAAGTTATACATGGTAAGAAACAAAGATCATGTATATTCAGAATAAATTTACCTTTAAAACTGATATGAAGGAAATCTTTCCAACAATAGATGGCTTCCTCACAGGTGTCTGTCTTTCTGGTGTCATATCCTTGCACAAATGTTGGGCAATCTCTTTCAACAATACTAGCTGAGCTTTATCCGTTCGCATTGAAATAATTGCCTGCCTCATAGATTCCCTGTCGGCCTCGAGTGCCTGAAGCCTCATGTAAAGCTTTTTTATATCAGGGTCACTGAAATCAGGCCTACTTAATGTCTCCCTAGGAGTGGACAAAAAATCTTCATAAATTCCAACAGTAGCTTTTGATTCTGTAGCACCAGTATGTTCTGCCCCATTATGCACAGAATCAACGGTATAAATTCTGTCACTTGTATCATCTCCAAATTGTGATGCATTTTCCATATTTCTAACATTTGAATTGTCCTCTGTTTGTGAAACACAATCTACTTTCTTGAAGCCATTCTCAAACTTGAACCTAGGAGACTCTGTTGCAAAATCTGGGACCCTTTCTCTAGATATCTCTGGGAATGAACTCAAACTATCCACCGATAACCTCCTGCTATGCCTTGGCCGTCTAGGAGAGGAGCCAACTGTAACCTTCTCCAAGACATTCTTTGCCCCAGATAAATCCCCATCAACTTGACAGTTGCAAGGACTTCTCTCCATTTGATATATTCGGTATTCCAAATTCTTCAATCGGTCCCGAGGTGTTTCCCCAAATGCATACTTCTCAACATCAACAACATGCTCGTCATCATTATCATTCTCCAAAGGAGCATGGTTTGCATTTATATTGCACTTCAGGGGTGGATAGTTGTATTCTGGCAATTCAAATTGTTCATCTATACTATCAGACATGTTAGGGTTGCAGCTGAACCCGATCATTTCAGCCTTTTCAATCTCGACCTCAACTTCCGCCTCTGTAAGCCCAAAACTCATAATCCTGTGTTTATAAGCTTGCACCTCACAAGTAAGCGATTGAATGGCCTGCTCCCTCTTATACAACAAATCCTCCAAAGCTAGAATCTCTTGCTGGTCATGTGCAGTCTTCTCCTCCGCAAAACGTTTGAATTGCCTGGCCTCCATTTGGATCTCAGCCTTCTCCCTCTGCAATCTTAGTATCATTGACATTGCCTCATTTGCAGCTGAGCAAGAGGCATTTCTCTCCTCTTCCAACTCACTACACAAATCTTGAATAGTCTGCTGTTGGCTGCTAACCATCTCACGTAGGGCCACACATTCATTCTCAATCTGCACCCGTGGGTTGGAAAACAAATCAAACCCAGGTATGGAAAAGTGGTTCCCTTCCTCATATTCATCATATTTTCGTTTTACAGACCGAAGCCATGATCCTGAGGAGGTACGAATTGCCAGAGAACATTTACACCCGCAATTACAACATTTCAACGAATCCCTTTTATGTGAAATCAATGGTGAAGATGCGTCTAATTCCATAAATCAATTAGGCGTTCAAGCTCAATCCAATTGAATATTAAAGGACAGCAATCTGACGCATTACATAGTGATAAAATCAATAATCCCAATTATTGAAATAAAAGACAAGGAAAAGGACGGTATTGTCAATCAAGCTCCCAGGTTCTCTCTCCCTCTGTTTATAGATCCCATACTACCCTTTCTCGATTCCAATGACCAGCTACCTTTCCCCCAAGATCGTACACACAAAATACCTACGATAAGAAAAAAGAAAAGCAAGAAATCAATTAAACAAAGAAATGAAATCAGTCCTACGGAAAAATGGTAATACTAGTGAAAAAGGGCAAAATCTTCGACAAAAGAACAGAGAATGAGAGCCCTTACCTAAGAATAACGAAGAATCCAAGAGTGAGGGAGGGAGGTGAATTTGGATTCCCGGGAACGCCAAGAAGATTAGGTGAGAAACAGAGAAAATTAAGGGATCACGGGGCTAACAGACCCCTGAAGAACTTTCTCCAACTTTTCCCGGGACAGATCAATTGAACTATAAAACAGAAAGAATTATAACAAAAAGAGAGCAGATTTTTTAATTTCTTATGGTTGGAGGAAAGGAGAATCGACGTAAAAAACACACCAATATCAAATACACGGAGAGGGAGAGGGAGAGACAGAGTGAAACCCTAGATTTCTTTTTCTTAACTTCCGAAAATCTGTTTGTTTCAAAGGTTTTATTTTTATTCCTCTCGATCTTCGTGTAGACAGACACCCGTACACAGAGAGAGAAAGAGAGAGCGAGAGAGAGGGAGGGAGATGCTTTATTTTTGGAATGGTGAGATGGAAATATTTACGGAATTTATGTTTTCAACCAATTTCTTAATTCTTTTCTCTGTGGTTGAATTTCTGTTTGTGCTGCGAGAAAGTAAGAAAG
>JAOTAY010000004.1:24572291-24586642 GCA_025629805.1 Erythroxylum baracoense
CATTAATATTTTGGAGTTTGTCAAAGCAGCAGAATGCTATCCCAATGTTTCCATTGCTTGTCGAATCTTATTGACTGCTCCTATCACGGTTGGCATCAGCTGAGAGAAGTTTTTCAAAACTGAAGATGTTAAAAAACTACTTGAGATCTTCGATGTCACAAGAACGGTTGAATGGTCTTGCAACTCTATGTATTGAGAAAGATGTGCTTGAATCACTTGATTTAGACTCCGTTATTAGTGGTTTTGCATCGAGAAATGCTCGTAGAAGACATATTGTTTGATTATATTTTATGTACTGATGAGTATAATTTTTTTTACGACGTAATAAATATTGAATTTTTTCAATTTATTTTT
The DNA here is from genome assembly GCA_025629805.1 of Erythroxylum baracoense. Lineage (NCBI taxonomy): Eukaryota > Viridiplantae > Streptophyta > Magnoliopsida > Malpighiales > Erythroxylaceae > Erythroxylum > Erythroxylum baracoense. The sequence continues at coordinate 24,572,646 of JAOTAY010000004.1, forward strand.
AATAAAAGTCAGGGGCCCACATCTTCTCTTTCTCCCCGGGCCTACAAAATCTCAAGACCGGCCCTACTATTATGGCATTCAAGCCGGAGCCTAGCTGAAGGCAGCAATTGTTAAAATTAGGCCAGAATCTTAAGCCTACCCATAAACCACCACTGTGAGTGAAAAATTAGGATCGGAAGCTTTGTATTAGAGAATGTGGATACTAGTGAAGCTGTTATTGGCTTATAGAATCGCAAATAGACATCATATTGTTTGTCAAAGAGATAGTCTTTTAATATCACAGACTCGTCATTATAAACTAATATAGGAAAATGTATCTTGTCCGACCACAAAATGGTATCGTCAGTATAGAGTTGGAGGACGCCAATGACGAGGAAGAGAACCCATACCTGTGTTTTGTAGTTTCTTTGTTTCTGGATCGATTATATATATAAGCCAAAGGAAGAGGCATAGTAGGTGAGTCCGAAAGAATGGAGAGGTTTTTAATTTTTTTTAAAAATAATAATAAGGGGCTATAATGTAATTTCACTAATTTTTAGGACAATTTTATGGACGGTACCACTTGTAGCAGGGTTGGCAATAGACAGAGACCAAGAATTTTTATATTCGAAATTAGTTTATAATCCGATTAAATTTAAATTTAAACAAAAATGTGAACTATAACGTCTAGTGACATGTTGCATAGGGCTTAAATGTTATTTCAATTATGTTATTACTTAGAGTGACGATTGTAGCCACAGTTTCTTGGCTGTGTTAAAAGTAGTTCCCTAATTCCTTATCTTGAAGTTGCTTAAAACTTTTAATTAATATAGTAAAAATAACTAATAAAAATTAACTTATTAGAGTGTACTAATAATTCAATAAATAAATATTGTAATTAATTAAAAATTCATTATATTTTATCAATTTAATCTATAGGTTAATATAAATCAATAAATTAAAATATTTATTACAATATAAAAACTCAACTTTAGAAGTTCTAAATACAATGAAACATTAGAAATGGAATCTAACTATACTTGTATTTTAAGAATAAATTTTTATAGTAAAATTATATCTTAAGAAATATTATAGCTAATTGTACATATGTAAGTTTTTTATTAAATTAGTAATTTATGACATGAATAAAACTAGAGAAATATATAACTTTTTTCTATAGAAGTATTATTTTGTTAATTTATTAAAATTATTAAGTTAGCATATTATTAACACAAATTTTTTTGAGGTCACAAAATCAAATGATTAGGAGTTTGACTTGGTAGGAGAGAAATAAGACTATTTATATTTATTAATTAAGGTATTTAGTACTTTTTTCTAATATTAAAATAACCTTTGTATAATTGATTGATATTTGCATAATAAAAGAAAGATAATTTGCGTAACTCCCAAACTAATACGGTATATGTTATTGATATTATGCCTCCCAGGTCCCAACTTGGTTAGAAATAATAGAAACGTCAAAAATAATAAAATTGCTTTCACCCTGCCTTCGCTGTCCCCTCTTCATGCTTATCTCTCGCGAACATTCACTCTCGGTTAAAGTTGATGATAAGGATTATTTTCAAAGTTACTCGAAAGCCAAAGATGGTGACATTGCATCAAAAGTAATATGGTTAAACCCAGCAGCAGTAATATGTCTTGTTTCCTCAAACCCACCGTTAAACCAAAGAAGGTCTTCGTGTTAAGGTGGTTGATGATGGTTTTGCTATTTTGTTGTTGTTCGTTTGTCCTTTACATCCATTGCTGCTCTCTGACAATTATTGTGCCTCAAATATTTGTTGATGTTACTCATGGCTATTTTGGTGTTGATATTTCTAATGCTGGGCTCATCATTTAACATCAGTTGTCCTCTCCCACCGTCATCGGTAAGAATACCTTGTTGGTTTATACCTTACAACGAATCAATTTGGTTGTAGTTTGTTAACAATTATTTAAAGATATTCTTTATCTTGTACATATTTAGATGTATATGATAAAGATCATAGGATAATTTTACATGGCAAATGAGATTATAATTATGAGATTCATATTGCATTGATGTATTATCTCTCAATTGTTCCTAGTCATTGTTCTGTTAAGATTAGACATTAATATAATACAAAAAGACCAGCACATGTTATGTTTTTCCTTATAAAGGAAGTAGTTAATCTCATAAGCTAAAGTATAAAGATATTTAAATAAACGTGTAGGTACTTGTTAGAGAACAAGTTCAATGAACTTACCCAATATGAGAAATAATTTAGAACATTACTTGTATCTCTATGAAATTCTCATTGTGATGATTGTATAAGTGATCATTTGACTTGAGATCACCAAAGTTATCTTGTATAAGGATTGTTATGTTTTGATACTACTTAAGACCTATTTAATCATGGGTCGGTCAAACAGTAGTCATTGGATATAATATGACTACATGGAGGTAATTGTATGATCAAAATAGGATTCATCACCCTAAAGTAATTAGGGAGAATGTTCCGTTATTCTCGATTTGTGTTGATTTGGGTAATCCTTGATCAAGGTGAAATCACGCTTTGTAAATAGTTTGCAAATGTCATTAATTGAATCAATAGCTAATGGCAGAGAACTAATATGATTGGATATAAATAGAGTTGACATTAATTTTATGCTCTATGTCTAATCGGAACATTGGTTGATAGAAGGATTTAATTATACAGAAAAATTATGCACGAAAAGATTAGTCAAAATCACTTTAACATTCCTAAATATTTGAGTGGTCATGACGCGTTGCTAGACATCAATCTTAATATATGATTATAAATTATTTAATTAGAGAATTAAAGATAAATTAAAAAGAGTTTTAATTTATCTAATTTTAACTAAGAACTAGAATTATAATTTATATTCATTGCCAACATGTTAAGAAATCTAATGGGTCTTATATATAGAATGGGTTGAAGAGAACAAAGTTATTTTAATTAAGTTGAACTTAATCGTAAAGTTTGAGAAACTTTATAATTAAATATGAGATATTTAATAAATAAGGATCAGTATAAGATATTGAATCTAATTTGGGCATAACTGGTGTTTAATTAGAATTATTTATAATTCTAATTAAAATTTAATTGAAATTAGAATTTAATTGCAATTAAATTACTAAACAGTCCAAAATTTGTTGTAAATAGGCTTAAGCTATATTGAAGCTAGCACTTCTTACTTAACCTTCTCTGTAAGAGTTACAAAGTTCTCTCAACTCATTCTATACATACCGTTGGTGTAACACCTACATACCCCCTGGGAAGATATGCAGATGCTACACAAAACAAAACCAAAGTAATCCAATACATACTAAGCATTTATAGAAACTCAAGGAGCATACATTTTGTTCAGCATTGGTTAGTTTATACTCACAACATAACATGCACATTATACTTATTACATACAAGTCTTAAATCCAATTCCAAACTATATTAAGGATTTTACAAACCATTAAGCAAAACACAAAATACAACATATCTCATTACATTGAAGAACAACTCAAAACAAACTGAATATTTCCAAAACAAAACACAATCTTTATGGCCACTGCGGTTGTTATTTTCCTGGTCTTTAAACCCTCTTATCTGGACCTACACGGGATAAAACCACCATGCTAAGCATAAAGCTTAGTGGGGAATAAACTAAACAGGATATAAGTTGAAAACTGTTTTAAACATTCATCCAAACATTCACATATTCAAAATCACATCAGATAATAAGCAGTGTTTACTTATCCATTTCTAAACTGAACCAAAATATCATGAATCTCATAACAAAACAGAGCATATCAGAACAGGTCACACATTTACTTCAGTGCAAAACTCACCAATTTCAAAATTGAATATTATAATATTAGAACAAAACTTGTCTGTAACAGAACAAAACTTGCTTATTTCAGAATAAAGCTTAGATGTTTCAGATCAAAGCTTATTTATATCAGAACTGAGCATATAACAGAATACAAAACAAGTTAGTCTGTTAATCCTTTATACAGAAGTGGGTAACGGGACTAATATAGGAGATACCGTGTTCAGTATCACAAAATAGGAGAGACTTATGTCTCAATAACAGGAGACACCGAAGTGTTAGTAACAAGAGACACCGAAGTATCAGTAACTAGAGACATGAAAGTGTTACAGAAGTAGTTGCAGACTCTTCTAGGCATGCCTATTTACCCACGTCTAGGACTTAACAGTTTTAAAACAAAAAGGGTTTTTTTCAGAATTCTCATACGAGGGATATATTGCAACACATTCCACTTTATTCCATTTTGTTCAACTTGACATATTCACTGGTTTTCAAACTAACTAACATGTCATACAACTACAAGTATATGAATGATGTATCAATAGAGGTATTGAATCTTCACAAATTGGGTATATTCACACAAATAGAAGGCACTTCCAATACAATCCTAACTATCAAACTCCTCGGACAACTGATGACGGTATTATCACAATATTATCGCAAAAATTCCCAATTGACATACATCCATATTCAATTCATAATATATAAGCCTTTGGAACTCATTCATTCATAAACACACCAAGCAATTCAACATTGAACACCATACATCCTTTACATTATCATCTTAATTAATCATGCATAATTAAACTAACTATTACTCAATTAACCTTATATAGTCATCAATTGTAAACAATCTCATTTTTGTTCACCTTCCTAACCATTTCCTACAATTGTGGGATAAGGGACCCAAAACCTCCAAATAGTTGTTTTCACAGGACAAGTTTTGGGTCAGTTTTGTATGACCATTTTGACATAGAAAATGAGGTTTATGGGCCATAAGTTCTCTAAACAATTGTTCCCCTATGTCTTAAGTTTTTATAGCACTAACAATCAGACCATTTAGACTTTTAAATCATGAGATATAAGCAAAATATCACAAGCTTCTCCAAAATAAGGGCAGCATCAGGTCACCTTTTTCGATCTCAATTTCCAAGGTCATAGAGCTAGAATTAAGTCAAAGTCGCTTCTAGATATATTTAGCTCTATGTCTTAGGTTTCATATTCAACTAAAATCACACAATTTTGGGGTCTTTATCCTGAGTTATGATTCAAAAAATATGACTAACTCAAATAAACCCTAGATAGAATTCCACTACACAATGCTCTCTTGTCATATTCAACTAATTCTATCCAAGATAACACCAAAATAACAATAAAACAACATCCCAGAAACAATTCCACATCCAAATGAATCTTTATATCCATTCAATCATAAATAAATATAGAAATCAACTAAGAGAAGTCTCAAACCTTAAAATTGACAAAGTAGTTCTTCTAATGCTTTTTCCTTCCCTTTCTCTTTGGTTTTTCTTGAATCACAAAGTGAAAAATGATGGGACGAAGAAGGTGAAATGGAGAGGAGAAAAAAATGAAGTTAAGCCATCAAATTTCGTCCATCTCCCTTCTTTATATGCCTTTTCATGAATGTTCTAATCTTAGACACATGTTTCAATTTCATTGGTCCATATGTCATATTCCTATTGGATCATATGTTACAATCCCGTTGAACCACATATTACAATCCCGTTGAACCACACGTTACAATTCTATTGGACCATGTGTTACAATTCTATTGGATCATGTGTTACAATTCTATTGGACCATGTGTTACGATTCCATTAGACACACATGCTTTAATCTTATTTCCTTTAATCCCTCAATTTGCCTATGATCTTATTAATTAATTTCATTCCCCTATGTATTAAATTTTTAATGACATAAATTTCATGCAATTTAGTTAATTATATCAGGAGTTATATCCCAAAAACCATAGGTTGTTCGAAAACAAGGACAACAGCCAGACCTTACTTCAAACCAGAATTCAAAAATCTTAGAGACAGAATCAAATTTGGATTCCTTCATGAATGTTTTAGATCTATGTCTCTAGATTAATTTCCAATTGAAATTATCCAATTTATATGTATACAGACCAAGATATGACCAAATTACAGAAGTATATTTAGTGGAGCCTATTCATTCAACGAGGTACACATCCCAAATCAACTAACTTCGGTCTTATCATGCAAGAGCAACACAAAAATACATCCAATTTAACCAAAAACACCCTATTTGCTTATGGAATATTTTTTTAATCAATTCCCCTCACATCACATTCATAAATACAAGCAAACATATAAAAAATTTCTATACATATTTCACGTGTAAGTATGTATGTCCATACCGAAGCAAACAAATTATCCATTTACCCATGTCTTTTATATTAAGTACCATTATATCTCTTACTATACTTAGATGTACTTAATTTTTTATGTTCACTTCTTAATACACCCTAAACATGCTATGATACTTCCAAGATATATGTTAGGGCATTACATTCTTCTTCTCCCTTCTTTCTTAGCTTCTTTTTGCCAATGTAGCAAGATGGAGGCTCCCCTCTTAAGGCTTCCTTCTTTTACTTTTATATCCTTTAATTTCCATTTAGGGTAAACACTAAGTTTTACCCAAGCCTAAATGTCTGAAATAACCCTTAAAAAGTTGAGTTCGGAAGCAAATCCTGCGTCGGTTATTGTTTTAAATACCTTGATCGTGGCACTTGAAATTTGGCTTTTGACACAATCATGGCCAGTGAGTCCTGATTATGGCATAATCCTGTTTGGCTTCTGTCATGATCATGGGTAATGAGTCACGATCGTGGCTTGTGTTGGTTGCTTCTGCCACGATCGTGACCTTGGCTCCTCCTCTGCGCTTTCTCCAAATCTTCTCCAATATTCTTTACCTGGTCTCCAACACAAACAAACTCATCAAAAATACCTCAAACATGCAAAATTAAAGCCCAATAACATGCTCTAAACCACATAACACTCCAAAAAGACAAACACATAACCATATTAAAATAATTCTAAACCTAAACAAGCACAAATAATTTAATTAACAACTAAAAACACACTAAATTACCCATTAAAACATAATGCAACATATAACTATCAATGATGGAGAATAACATGTCTTCCCCATATTTGGGCTAGAGGAGGAGACTGCTGTATGTCCAACCCTATTTTGAGATCTTGGATGATATGGTGGATAAGATCACAATAGATATATATTAGCTCTAAAAGATAAAGACTATATGGAAGAATCATCTGAAGATAGTAGAGTTCTTTATGGGTTGGATGTATCATTCCTAGTTACATGTAATCTTTTATCTTGTTAGTGGTGATGTAGATAAATCTATCAAATAAAGTCTTATTTGGATGAGGATATCATCCTATTGGATAATATGATGTAATCTGATTAGGATAAGATATGATCTGATTGGTTCAATTTAATTAGGATTTTGAATTGTAAAGTTAGAGGAGCCTATAAATATCTTATTTGACAATTGCTCTAAGTGAACATGAGATAGATAGTGTAGCCACAATGTCTAAAAGTGAGAAAAATATAGAGAGGGCAAAGAGGGTTAGATTCTTATCCATGTTTGATCATTTTTGGGATTGGTTGAGGTTGTTGATTGTGATATCAACTTTGGTTTCGTTCCTGAAACTTTGTCAGATTTCTTGTTTCTCATTCTCATATTTTTTTGTTGCTGCAACTGAAAGAGTTATTTCTTGTTGTTAATATTTGGTTTTTCTTTTAGAGAGTTCTGTTATTTATCTCCCAGCAGATAAAGCTTGTGCTTTTGAGGCACACTAATAAACCATTTTATTGATAAAGGAGACACTATAGTAGAAAAAGATTTTAAGTATTAGGTTTTAGAAATTTTAATTTTTTAATTTTTATTTGACATGATATAAATGAAATGCTTGCCAATTATTTATTTAATATATTTATTTATGTAATCTATCATGTCATGAATTTATTAACATGATTTATTATGTGAGTTGGGTAAGAGCTTAATGAATTTTTTTTATAAAAATTAAAAGTTATAATATTATAATATTACTTTAAAAATTCATATTAATATTGTAAAAAATAATTTTTTATAATTTATGTTGACTAAAATCCTATGACTTTCTTCGACTTCATCATTGATAACCTAAATGCCTATGATTTTCTTCGGCTTCACTTTTGTGCTTTGGCCCACCTAAACCTTTTATTGCAAAACATGAAGGTAAAGGTATAAGTAAAACTTGGTTCTCCATGCTGGTAAGCCTTCATCGTTAACTTTGGTGCAAGTCCCCAAAAATGGAACAAGTTCAATAGAAAAATTAAATGGTTTCTATCTAGTGTATTGTACTCTTCTCACTGCCCAAATGGCCTTGTATTAATTATATGACATTACACAACTTTAATTACTCATAAAGGTTATAATATTTATTCACTCAATTATAATATGAATACATATGGCATCTATGTATAGGAAATAAGGAGGCTTATGAGATCAATCACAAGGATCTTAGACAAAGGTAAGCATGCTACTTTTAATAAAGTAGACAACGCACCACCCTAGAAAAGCTATTGTAATGGCTACCTAAAAAATCATTTCCAAATAACAAACAAACACAATAATGGAAGTAATCTCTTGTAGTATTATTTACTATGAGTCTCAAAGGAGCATAGATATCTTATCCAAATATAGTTATACGAGATTAGTCGTATTAAAGAACAAACATCATAAGGGAAAAGAAAAGGATAGACGGAACACTAAGAAGAAATAGAGGAAAGGAATAGAGAGAATCACAGTAGAAAATAATAGGTCATAACATATTCCACCCCTATTTCTTTTTCCTTGTCCTGCATATAATATTCTTCATTCATAAAAACGCATTGGCACTCTAATGGCCCAAGAGCTATGCCTAACAAACTTTTGTACTGCACTCGTATTTTCAGGATCATTTTTTACGTATACTTCCTGTGTCCTACCTATATTTTCCTTCAACATGACATTACCCTCCCTATTAAAAGGGACCTTATTTATAAGGTCAACATCATTGACAATCAACAGTAGAGGAGGAACAAATTGACTATAAGGATCACCATAACATCATTTCAGTAAGGAAACATGAAAGATTGGGTGTATCTTTACAGTTAAAGGAAACCCGAAATGGTAAACAGTTGTAACAATACAAGCCAGAACCTTAAAAGGCCCCAAACAATGCATGCCTAACTTCTGGTTACGTTGTGAATTAATGGAGTGTTAACAATAAGGCTATAGTTTCACAAAAACATAATCACCCATATTGAAGGTAACTTTAGTAAGCTTCAACTGAGTAAGGAAGGAGATGATCACGGTGTAACATTTGTTGTTGAACATCGAAAGGAGTGTCATCGTGTATAGAATTTGGTACAATAGATGGAGGGTTGTGGCCATAGAGAATTTTAAATGGAGTCATACCTATAAAAGCATGAAAAGATATATTATACTAGAACTCAACCCATGGTAGAAACAATACCCATAATTGCAGATGTTCTAATATAAAGCAGTGAAGATACATCTTAATGCAATTGTTAACAACATCCGATTGGCTATCATTTTGTGGTGATGGGATGAACTTATCTTTAAAGAGGTACTTTGAAGCTCAAACAAATGCTACCAAAATGTACCGGTGAAAATTTTATTACGATTAGAAACTATGAGGGAGGGAATACCATGTAACTTCACTATAATCTGAATAAAAACTTCAGCAACTTACTTTATAGTGAAAGAAGAACGCAAAGGTGCAAAATGAACAAAATTAGATAAACAATCAATCACCACAAAAATAAGAGTATAACCTTCTGAAGGTGGAAGACTAGTAATAAATCCATCGCGATGTCTTTCCACACCTGGGAAGGGATTGACAGGGGATTGAGTAAGCTAACTAGTAAAGTTTGAATGCATTTAGCTCTTTGATAGACTTGAAGGCCAATAAAAGCATGAATATCAGCTTATATACTAAGCTAAGAGAAATAGGTGGAGATGTGAGCAAAAGTACGAACAAGACTAGTATGGCCATTGATGGAAGAAAAGTGATACTCTTGCAAAAGACATTAAATAAGAGAATTATTATCCACAGGAATCACCAAGTGATTGTTTTTAAAGTGAAAACCTTTATAGAGGGAGTAATCAGAATAAGTCGCCAGAATTTCTAAAAATTGAGAACTGAGCTTCTATAAGGAAAGAGAAGAAACAATCGTAGCATTTATGTCATTTGAAAGAGATGATTAAGAAATAGTGAGAGCCATATGGAAAGCTGTAGATAATCCTTAGGAAGGTTAATAGGACCTGATTTATATTCAATAGAATAAGAAGGACCATATAATTTAGGTAACTAAGCTATCTGTTCGAGAGTTTGGATCACTTGGTTCTAGATTTCTTTAAGGCTTCATTGATCAATTCTAATAATAAGGCGATGGCTTAATAAGTAATAAAAAAATTTAAAGATTGCTTCCTTAATAGCATAAAGCTCTTTAATATAGGCAGATTCTGTGTGCATATCAAAAGATAGTTTCTTAGAAAAATAGGTATAGGATGCCCCTGTTGAGATAAAATATCACCTATGCTGAGGCCAGTAACATAAGTTTCTAAAACAAAAGGCTTGGAAAAATATGGAGGAGCTAAGATAGGGGCAGTTAATAAAGTAGTTTTCAAAGATTTAAAAGCTTCTTATGTTGAAGAAGACCACTGAAATGTATCCTTTTACAACATATCTGTTAAAGGGGTAACAATCGAAGCATAGTGTTTAATGAAGCGACGAGTACCTAGATAACCCAAGAAAAGCTTGTAATTGAGTGATAGTGGTAAGGATTGGCCAATCACTTACAACCTGCACTTTAGAATTGTCCATTCCAACATCATAGGCTAAAATAATATGGCCCATGCGTTCAACCTTATTTTGGTTAATAGTACACTTTAAAAATTAAACAAATAACTAATGTTGTTGTAAACATTGAAGAACTAATGTGAAATGATCTAAATGAGTACACCATGCAAGGTTATAAACTAAAATGTCATAAAAAAATACTAAAACAAAATTTTGATGATAAGGCTAAAAGCTATCATTCATTAATACTTGAAAGGTAGTATGGGCATTTGTGAGCCCAAATGGCATGACAAGTCAGTCATAATGGCTATTATGAGTGTGAAACGTAGTCTTAGGGCAATTATTAAGACAAACCAAAATTTGTGATAACTGGACCTTAAATCTAACTTAGAAAAGAAAACAGAGCCTCTCAATTCATCCAATAATTTATCTACAGTGGGAATAGGGAAAGAATCCTTTACCAACACAACATTAAGGGCATGATAATTAGTACCAAAATGTTATAAGACATCCTTCTTTTTGACAAGTAAAATCGAGGCAGAAAATGGGGAAACGCTGGGCTAAATAATTCCTTTATGAAGCATGACATCAACCATACATTTAATTTCATCCTTCTAAGCAGAAGGATATCTGTAGGGTTCAACTTTAACAATAGTAACACCCTTCTGTAATGAAATAGCATGATCGTGGGATTTAAAAGGAGGAAGTCCTTTAGGAAGTTGAAACATAAAGGAGAATTGTTGTAAAAGAGCAACTAAGTCTGAGGGCCAATCATCAGGAAGGTGAATAGAATCATTGGAGGATACTTCTAAGGAAAAAAATGTTAAAAGATAAACAACATCAATCTGGTCAATCTCACAAAAATGTTGAAAGTGATTAAAATAAGCAATCTGAGGAGCATAAGCTTTATAGCCTTTCAATGTAATAAATTCTTTCCCATTAAAAAATTTAATTTGTGCAGCACTATAATCAACAATATCTTCGCCTAATGTGTCCAATCAAGAAGCACCTATAACCACTTCAGATCCTAAAATGGCTAAGACATATAAAGGGATAGAAATTAGATAACTTGAAATAACAAGTGGTAAGCTAGGAATGAAACCCTCAGCCTGTAGAAAATAACCATCACCTACCATAACTTAAACATGCAGAGCTGGTTGCATAAGTAATAAAGAAGATGAGTGAGCTGTGGATGAATAGAGCTATAAGAACTACCACCATCTAAAAGATCATGAAATGGCTTGCCTGAAATAAATCCTTGAAAATGATAGTAGTAAGACTAGGAGACCCAGTGTAAGCATGTAATGAAAGATGTTGATAAACTAAGGGTTGATCACCTTCAATAATGGAAATTTGCGAAGATGAATCCAATAATGGTGGTGTTTCTGATGGATTAACTTCAGTCTAAAAAAACATTAGGTGCTTATTTGGGTGGCATAATATTTTTCATCACATGTAAAACACAATCCATTCTCACAAAGGAGAAGCTGTTCGACTGAAGATATTTAGTGCACTTGAGTGGAAGATTTCGAAGAAGGAGTAGGGAATAGTGGTGGTGTCGATGACTATAAGGCCAAGAGGTAGTGTGTGGAAGAAGGCGGTAACGCTAGAGTAGGGTTTTTACAAAAAAATAATGATAAGATCGCCTTAATAGCTGGTATAGAAAGGCCAATGGTAACCTTTTCATCAAATAAATGGGCTAATGTGGCAACTTTGGATAATATGGAAGGAGCTTGAGTGAGAATGTCCCCATAAATATGATCTTTCAACCTATTCGCAAAGCAATTTAGTAGAGCTAGTTCTGATACCCATTACTTTCATTAGACAAAACCATGAATTAGGTGTAGTAGTTAACGGTAGAGCCTACTTGAGATAACTTGAATAATTGTGCCCTAGGATTGTCAAATGGTGAAGGCCCAAATTGATCTTCAATTGCACAATCCAACATATACCACATTGGAGTTGATTGTTCTTCTGCAACATCTAAACCCATAGGACAACAGTACCCTCAAAATGGACAGAGACGATGGTGATGCGTTCAGCATCCAAAGTGTGAAAATATTTAAAGTATTGCTCAGCACGAATAACCAATTAAGAGGTTTAATATCATCAAATTTTAGGAAATCTAATTTGACCTGCCACATTTGAATCAGAGGTAAAATGGTCGGAGACAAAGCAACTATATTAGATAAGTTTGGCGCTCTAATTGACGATGAAGAAATAGAAGGTAACTTATCCAAGGATCTTGTTATGGTATCTAAAGAAAGTTGTATTAAAGATAAATGCTCTTCAACCTATTCTAAACGATTTTGAAGAACCACGCCACACTAGTCTTGGGTTTCTAATGCTTTAAAAGCATGCCTTATATCAGCTTGAAAGTCCTTGAGATGAGTGTTTTCTGCTATTAAAGAGCAATGAAAGCACCAAATGTAATAGTTTCCTAAAAAATCAGTTCCAAAAAACAAACAAACATAATAATGAAATTAATCTCATGCAGTATTATTTACCAGTATCAAATGAGCATGGATATGTCATACAAATATGGTTATAAGGGATTAGTCACATTACAGAAGAGACATCAAAAGGGGAAAAAAAAGGATAGAAGGAACCCTTAGAAGAAATAAGGAAAGGAATAGAAAGAATCACAGTAGAGAAGAAAAGGTCACAACATATTCCACACCCTATTTCTCTTTCCTTATTCTACATATAATATCCTTCAGTCATGAAAATGAATTACACTCTAAGGGCCCAAAAGTTGTGCCTAAAAAATTCTGTACTATATTCGTATTTTCATGATCATTTGCCACGTGTCCCTCCTGCATCCCACCTATATTTTCCTTTAACATGAAAGCTATGCTCTGCAGGAGGCACAAACACCTCTTAAATGCCACAATATTAACCTTTAAAATGTTCAAGGTAACATCAAACTTGTACCAATAATTTATGGTGACTCACTTTGGCCACAAAAAAGATGTCAGAAAAGGAATTGTATAAGAAGTAGTTTATATTTTTATTGTTTATACCTTAGATTTAATTGATTAATTGTAGTCTACTAACATAATTATTTAAATACATTCTGTAACACCCATATACCCCCTGGAAGGATATATGAATGCCACACAAAATAGCACAAATAAATCAAAGCATACAAAACTTCCAGTAAACAATTCAGACAAACATACATTAAATTACATAGTACATAACACAAACTCACTGAAAAATCTAAACCAAACTGAAGTATTGTTGTTACAAACTTACAAACAAATTCACATA
>JAOTAY010000004.1:24586742-24599054 GCA_025629805.1 Erythroxylum baracoense
GTACACATCCCAAATCAACTAACTTCGGTCTTATCATGCAAGAGCAACACAAAAATACATCCAATTTAACCAAAAACTTCCCATTTACTTATGGAATGCTTGTTTTATCAATTCCCCTCACATCACATTTATAAATCCGAACGAACATATCAAAAATTTCCATACATATTTTACGTCTAAGTATGTATGTCCATACCGAAGCGAACAAATTATCCATTTATCCTTGTCTTTTATATTAGGTACATTTACATCTCTTACTAAGATGTACTTAATTCATTATGTTTACTTTTTAATACACTTTAGACATGTTATAATACTCCCAAGTTATGTGTTGGGGCGTTACAGTTATAGGTCAAACACTTGTTTGACGACGATGGTTGAGATTGATCGGTTTCAGAAATAGTTTGAGGGATTCAACAAGATAAGGATCAATCTTCATAATAAGGTACGAATTTTAAATTTTCACTTTATTATGATTTATATTAATCATTTTATAGAATTAAGAGATTTTGATTTTCGGTAAATCAAAGGTTACAAAAAACTTTCATAATTGTTTCGTTACGGTCAGAATCAGATCTCTTCTTAGTTTCTTAACATTCCCGTCATCGAATCCTCTCATGTTGCAACACCATCAATGGTTGGTTACTCAACTGTTCTTGTGGTATACACGATGATGGTGAATGCAAATATTGGAAGCATTGCTTGTTGGTGAAAGATGGAGATGAAGAGGGGATGGTGAAGAGAGAGGGAAGACTTATAATTTTAAGGTTACGAATATTAAAATTAGGGGTTTAAATCATAGATTTAGTTTTATTAATAATTATAATTGAGTCTCAATCATTGGAATGATTTTCGCATCGATGTACCGGTCGAAGAACAGTACAAAAATAGAATGTTTCAGTATCAGGTTTAAATATTGGCCAGTATCTACTCTGCTACCTTCTTCTCTCTTTACGTTTTCTTTCACACTCTCACTCTCTTTCTTCTTCACCATCATCTCTTTTTATTATTAATAATACAATATTTAAATTGATATATTAAATAACAATTATTTTTTTCTACAAAGAATAATTAAAATATGTTAAAATGAAAATTAAGAGACCTCAAATTTTTGTTTTTCTTTTTAAAATTGTTAATATAAATATAAAAATATTTTATTGTTAATTAAAATTACATATTAAGATAAAAAAATATATTTTTATTATTGAAGATTAAATATTAAGATAAAAATTATATTTTATTATTGATAATAATTATTCTTTTTATTTGATATTTTGATGTAATTATTATTTATCATATGATAAAATTATAATATTTTGTATTATTTTTAATTTTATATTTGTATAATGATAAAATAATCTTTTTCATATTAATTGTGGTTATTATTTAAAAAAATAAATAAATTGTTATTTTAAATTTCTATTATTATGATTTTTAGACACAGGTTGGTTTAAATTATACAGTACAATATTGAAGGATTATTTTTGCAATTTTAAAAAAATTAGGAACTATTTTATAAATTTAAAAAATTACCCAAAACGATGCTCAATATTGACTAGTACCGATACAGTACTATACCTGAATCTAATCCAGTACCAAATTCGATACAGTATTCGTAACATTTGTCTCAACACATAACACTATAAGCCTAAATTAAAATTAAAAATTATATATTTATGTCATGTCAAATTAGAAATACATAGAAATATATCTATTTTATTATGACGAAAAGAATAAAAATAATCACAATATTCGCATCTGAATAAGTTAAACATTAAAAATTAAACTCTATTTTTTAAACTTTTAAGTTAAATTTTAAGTAGACAAAAAATATGACGAATATTTCATTCCGTTACTTATTGTCATGTCATTATAAGGAAAGCAATTTACCTTATATTTCCATATTTGTCATAAACTAAACACAAAGGATCCCACGTGATCCAAGAAGATCTAATAATACACAACTTTATCAAACATGAGAAAGGCCTTTGCCATAAACTCTTAATTTTTAATCATTCTAGAAAAAGTCTTTCAAGATTCCTAAATAGTCTTCTTATCTGAATAAGTTAAAGAAACAACCAATTCCTTCTTTTTGGAGGAATTCTGAACTCAAAAGGCATATATGGAAAGACTGACTTGACTTTCTTCATAAAACATACCGTAACTAATATAAAAGCCAGATGAGTCCTCTATCGTTAACGTCACAATAGTTGTCTATTGAACTAAATAATCAATAACCAATAGAATATCTGGCTTGTGCTTCCCAATACTCCTTCACTTGCTTTGTCAGCTCCGCACGTTCAACAGCCATCCTTTCCCTCCAGTAATCTTTACATCTGGAGAAAAGCTTATTTACCAGTCATACATACATGTGCATTCCATTACTAGCACTAAGGGAAGACAAAGAAGAGCATGGCCTTTTGATGTCCTTACCTGTTTTTCAATAGCAGACCAAGTTCTAGCATGTGGACTGCATTACCATATACCCCAGTCTGCATGAGAGAGAAAATTAAGAAAATAACAATAAGTATGGCTGATTCAATTAAATTAAATCCACTCTCACTAAAGCTTCCTGAAAGAATTTGGTAAAGATATTGGCAGCAGAGGAATTTCTGTTTTTGATGCATGTATTCACTTCCTTTGCAAATAACAGAAGCTTTTTAACACTGGCTAATTATGACAAACAAGTGCAACTATACCCTTACAGCAGCCAAAAATAGATGCCAACACAACATCTGAACAATCCAGCCATGGCAGCAAACAATGAAGATAAATTTGCAACACTCATATGAAGGCTGCATCTTTTATCTCAGTTGATAGAGCTATATATTCATTGCACCCGGTGAACCAAAGTCAGGGATTAAAATGCAAGGTATAAATTGTTAGAAATCATCTAGAAAGATAACTGTTAAGAGATTTTGACTTTCTAGATAATTGTCGTCAAAATCAGGAAATCACCAAAGCAAAGTGTTATGTACAATTATCTAGAATCTGGCAATTCACCAAAGCAGACAAGTGTCATATTCTTGTGGCAAAAGGTTATAGTTGATCATGTTTTGGGTTCCTTGTCTTATTTAGGCCTTTATTTATTGTGGCAGGAAATCACTGAGTGCGTGAACTAATAAAAAAAGGTATAGCAATCCACCAACAGAGTAAAGACCATGAAGACCTTTGGAGAAAAATTAAGATTGATGCTGATTCTTTCAATCGTCCTCCTCTGATCTAAAGTATTTTGCCCAAGAAAACTAAACATATATAGTGTTTTTGTTATCGTTGACATCTATATATCTAGAAGCCCTAACCAAATTTGAGACAGTAGGGTGGAATTTGGTTACCATCAACAGGACCCATTGCTCTATTCAACATTTCGTGGATATGAGCAATAGGTTTTGGCAGGATAAATGCATCTCAGACATCAAGGAAAATGACCTGTAAAAGGAATGACTACAAAGTTTCACTAATTGGCTAAATCAAAGAGGCATTACAGAAGTTGAATAGGCACCCCTTGCAAATCTCGACAGATCTTTTTGAATATATTGATCATTATTCCATCTTAGGGATGTAGGCCATCAATATATTCTAAAACTTGCAGTTCACAACCTGCTATATTTCTGGAAGCATATAATTGACTAATTTTGTAGTAACTATTCAATGATAAAGAAATTAAATTGGTCTAAGAATTCGAGATGGTTTTATGTCTTTTACTTCTCAAGCATTGCTGATGGTCCCTTTTGAAAATAGATTCTTCTTCATGAGTTGCATGCGTGAATGGATTCAGAACATACACATAAATGTGTCTGTTATGTTAATTAGGTATGTGTCAAAAATGAGTATACGCAAAGCAGTCTATAAAATCACATAATTTTCCATTTTGATAAAATAATCCAGAACCTCTCTGCAGACAGGGCATTTTGCTTCGGGACTTGCAGTTTTAAGTCCTTCAAACACTGGCATAAAAGCAGCTGAGCAAGCACATAATCTACAGAACAGATGACCACAGCTCAAAGCATACGGATTACATACTGTCTCCTGAGAGATAAACAGGAAAAATTTAGGATGATCCATCTTCTTTACATTTATGCTTGGAACGCTTTAGAAGATATCTCTTACCAAGCAAATGGCACAAGTGAGACTGTATTCTAGCTTTGTATTATTAGGGAGTATCAGTTTCATAACAGGCTCTGTCGTATGAAGATCACAGGAAAAGTGACCACAAGAGTTACTGAACTCTCCATCAACCAATCCATTAAAGTTCAGACAAAAAGCTCCCAACTCCATAAGCCAAGGTGATTGCAACAATTCTATATGTTCAGTTCGCATCTTGGATTTGAAAATCTTCCCGTTGGCAGAACTATGTACCTAAAATGGATTTGGAGATAACCAAAGTCTCTTCAATTTCGCGGTAAGCATAAATTAAAATAGCAAAGCAATGATATTACCAGAATCCACGTACTTTATCGTATTTCTTCAGGATTTTAGTGATAGCAATTGCATTCATCGTAATGTACTCCATCAAGATCCGTCCTTCTTGAACCATAGCCTGTTGATTATTACTGAAACAATGAAGTAGCCGCAGCATGCATCCTTGCACACCATTGGCAATATGAAGATGGAGTAGATGTTTAACTCTGGAACTAAAGCAGACAACTATATCTGAAGCTTCTTTTGTCAATTCAGGAAAGAACATCTCATCACAAACTACAAAACCCCATACACCTTCATTACTATAAATTCCAACAAAATCACAAACATCAAACACCCACAAAATTGAATGTGAAAAATTACCTGGGCAAGATTCGCACTGACACTTTCCTTGATCTAGCTCAGTTTTGCAGGACCTGCTTAATGCTTGACAAGCTCTACATCTTTTCAAGACTTTCTTAAGCTTCTTATACTCAATATGAGAGCATTTGTGCAAAAACTGTTCCCGATCACCGTGGAGGTACTCCTGGAACGTTTCTCCAAATTTCATCGTTCCAAAAATCTGATCAAGAGTAAGACACAAATAAAATCTCAGGTAACCCAACAAACCCTTTAAAGAACCCACTCAATATCGAGGGGAAAGAAGATGAACAAAATCAAATAATTACTTGGAAAAAGAAAATGGGTTTGGAATAAGCACAGAATCAATTGCCAAAAGAAGGGAAAAAATAAAAAAGAAGGAAGTAACGAGAAATTGATAGAAGGGTAGAGCCTTCAATGATTTAGGAATTCGAGAGAAGTAACGAGACGAGAAGAAAGCGGGAACTGAATGTAGTATTTTTGTGACTTGTTATTATTATGTTCGAATCACAACAGACACCCGCCTTTTTCTCGGACATCAAGTGTAATTGAACTTTTAATTGGATCCACTTCTTCGGGCCTTCTTTGTCTGTATCCCTGTAAATAAGACCCAAGAACAAAACGTTACTGAAAAATAGCCCAATGAAACTAAGAACTTCGGCCTCTTTGGATTCCACTCCTATCTTAAGGGCCATTGTTCGCTGTCCTGTTTCTTAACTTCATTTTGCTTTGCCTGTCTCTGAGATTGATCAACCGAGGAGCTATTTCCTCTGCTCGATCTCGATCTCGGTATTTGCTATTTGTTCTTTTTAATTTCTTTTTCATCTTTTCCCTAATTCCTTTTTTTTTCTTTTTTTGTGTGAAAATCTAAGATTATCAATCAACTAAACCTAGTTGTTATTGAAGCTTAAAGTTAGGATAGAAAATATGAGATCGATCGAACCTTACGCAAGCGTGTTTACTGTATTCCTTCCATTTATGTAATCATTACAAGTATTGTAGGGCAGCCACTGCTTCATTTCTCAGTCATTAAAATTCATGAGTAGGTCAGGTATTTCTGGGTTTATAGAGTTTGTGCTT
This sequence comes from Erythroxylum baracoense, assembly GCA_025629805.1. NCBI lineage: Eukaryota > Viridiplantae > Streptophyta > Magnoliopsida > Malpighiales > Erythroxylaceae > Erythroxylum > Erythroxylum baracoense. The sequence goes on from JAOTAY010000004.1 coordinate 24,592,605, forward strand.
ATTATTCGATTTTGTCCTTGTTGAAGCTTTTTGATTAAGTATTGTGATTGCAACCGCTGAAGCACTCTTTTGATTGAACTCATTATTTACGCCTAACTTGAACTTAATGGATTACTATGAGGATTGAGACTGGCTGTTAGGTAGTCATTACTCGTAGATTTTTTGTGTTCTGAGCGCTTTTCTTTCAATTTCTACCTTCAGGATATACTGTCCGGGGTTTATAACCTTTCAGCTACGTTCTTTGCTCTGAGAGGATACTTGCCTCAGTGATAATGTTAAAATTCTATGTTATAATTATATTTGCTGCACGCACTGAGAAAGGTTAAATAGTGTAAGATCTGCAAAGAAAGAAATTTTATTAGCCATGAAAGCCAGTATAAAGAATTCATGATTTGTGATGTTGTCACCACTATCTTCATTTCTGCTGGTAATGCGTTCTTTTAGTTTAGTAACATTGGCCCAACGTTTACTGATATTCATCGGATATGAATGTCAAGAAATGGGACCCTTTTATTTTTTATTTTTTTTTTGCTCTTTTGAAGGAGTTAAATTTTTTAATAAATTCAGTTTTGGATTTTTTGTGAAAGTGGTTTTATTGTGATGTTAAAATGGAATTGTTTTTGCCTTGAACTGACATTGATGAAATCAAGGTGTTAGCAGTTAGAATATTCTCTTTATTTTTGGCATTGCACGGTTGAAGTAACGGCAATTTCCAGGTAGTGTCTCTCTCCAGGTTCTGGACAAATCATGATCTGAGTGTTTTACTGTTCTTCGAGAAAAGACTGTTTACTTCGTTTTAATCGGAATTATTCTTGCTTGGGTAGTTTATTGTCAATGTTACTTCTTTTTGGTTGCGCTTGTCCAAATGAATTATATACTGATGTTTTATCTATTTGACAGATTCTCTCAGTTAATGAGAAAACCAAAACAAAGACAACAGTTGGCAATGCCTGCAAGCAAGAATAGAAATCCTAGTGACTCTGACTTGCATGGAGAAGATGGTTGGGTTATAATTAAAAAACAAAGGGTCACCATTCTGGTACCTCCCTTACCAGATGTGAGAAACACTCCATCCCCAGATCCAGGACCAAGCAAGCTAATACCTATGCCTATAAAATCAGCAAATTGTAGATCAACAGACCTGATTGAGACCTGTACCAGGCAGCCATCTGTTGATAAAATAGATAACACTGCATCATTGGCTCCTAATAGAAATTGTCAATCAACCAGAACAGCTCCTGTTCGACACTCATCTGCATTAAACAAGTTGCCAAGATCAAATGTCAATAAGGAATTGGAAAATCCAGATGTAGCAGATGCTTTAAAGCCTCATTATATCCTTGGAGTATCAAGCATCCGAAAACAGCCTAGACTATGGCATGGACCGGGCAGTTCCCTTGAAAGGCATATGTTGCTAAATCAAAGATTAAGGGCATCACTTGTTGAGAAGAAGCTTCAGAAAGCTGGGGGATTGAGTAGATGGTTAACATCTCTTGGATTAGGTCAGTTTGTGAAGATTTTTCACGGGAAGAATATCAGTAAGTTTCAGCTAGTGAGTTTAACCATGAAGAAGTTGAAAGATATGGGTGCAGATGCAGTAGGTCCACGGAGAAAGCTAATGCATGCCATTGACTGTATCTGCCAACCAAATTGTTTTGGAGCCTTCTGAATGTCCCAAGTGGTCAGAAGAGGAGGGACGTATCTAGCCTTGCTGGTGCCAGGAATAGTTCTTTTAGATGATGAAAATTTAATCTGTCCAGTCTTGTAGATATTTTTTTCCGGATAGTTTGGGTGGTAAATACTAAATAGTTGTCTTGAGGATTGAGTAGTAGGATCTTAAGCTATTGCTATTGTAACAGAGGTTTGTAGATGTTAAAACTAAAAGACAATCACTTATTTTTTGCCAATAGATATTATGGTTGATTGATCGAATTGTACAAGATGAGATAAGGTGCACTTAGAGAGAAGGTGTGATTCTTAGAATTCACTTTGTGTTGATCCGTGCATAGATTCCGCATGGTGGTTTCAGTATCATCAGCTATGTGTATGTTTACTAGCAGACATAGAGTGCGCAAATGCGCAGACATAATTCAAATAAACATAATGCCCATTTAATTTAAGATTAAAGAGTATTGTATAAATGAATATATAGATTAATATAATGTAATTTAAAAATTTGAGCAAAAATTAAGTTTAAATAAAAAATTTTAAAATTTTAAAAATTAGAAATGTATAGTAACAAATGAACCAAAAAGATAAATGGATGAATGAATAAAAAAATAAATGGATGAAATATGTGAGTGAATATTGTGAAATTTATATAGTAGAAAAGATAAAGTGGTTTAGTAAAAGTTTATAGGAAAAGGTCTAAACAAATATTTCATAATATTTTAATACATAATTTAAAAAATAAAGTTATAATTTTAAAAAATGTATACGAACATAAGGAGTTATGGCCTTCTTTTGAAAATTTTAAGGAGTTGTGGGTGTGATAATTGTGACATGTTATTTTATGAATGGTTAAATATGTATAAATAAATATTGTTAGTTTTAAAATTTGAGGGAAAAATTAAAATTCGTGAATGTGGATAAATTTTTTGGGGAGAAAATAAGTAAAAATATAAGAGTTAGAATATTTAAAATAAATTAATAAAATTAGTTAGTAAAAATTAGGAATAAAAAATAAAATAAAATTTGGAAATGTATAGTGTGATGTATTTGTTATAAATGAATAATAATTAATTAATTAATTATAATATTTGAGTTAAAAGTTAAAAAATAAAAAATTTATGAGTCATAGGTGTGACTTAGTTAAGTCACACTCGTGACTAAAATCTAAACAAATAAATATATTATAATATATGATTAAAAAGTTTTAAAAAATGAGTCATGGGTCACACCCATAACTGAAAGTAAATCCCTAATTAGGAGCACAATTCAGCCGCACAACCAAACATCACGCCGGCCTGAGACGCAGCTGGAGCATACCAGACCGATGAAGACGCAACTGAGTGACTTTCGCAACGCATAAGAGGACATTTTAAGGTACGCAGCAATATCAGCGACGTTTGAGAGAAAGGATTTCACCACCTTCATTTGTGGTTTGTTGTGGTATTGGAAGTAGTGTACCCAGGTGTTTCAAAGGCCAAACCCGTCCCGGAAATGGAGCTGCAGTAGATCCGTGAAGACGCAACATAGGTATAATCCTTTCTTTAATTTATTATACATTGTATCATAGAAAAACAAATAAAAATTACAGAGTGCTTATATCGAGTACTGGAGAATTGGAAGATATCTGTAGTTGTGTTTTTTATAATTTTATTTTATTGTTTTAGGGAAGGTTATCAAGTATGCCTTGTATAAGATTCTCGGCATCTTCATCTTCTTAACCGGATGATATGCCTACTTGAGGTAATCCTTATCTTCAATTTGACAGTTGTGAGAGCCAGTTAAGGTATGCAACTTTAAAAGATGATTAGATTATTCCGAATCGATTCATCGATCATAGAGCTATTATTGAATTAGGAATAGCAGACCGAGTGAATGAATTGTTGCATAACATAGGGTGGGATAGATTTGCTAAATTTTTAAAAAAATCATACGTTGAATTAACTTTATAATTTTTGAGTACTTTATAATTGATCTTTAGCGATGATGGCACTGTGAATAATATAATATTTAGATTGATAAATATGCTGCATGTTATCACTTTAGATGCATTGAATAGTAAAATACTTGGATTTTCATATTGTGATTTATGTGACTACCATGATGATTTTAGGCCTACAGATTTTTGGAATCAAATTACTAATTCAAGAAACGCTTTTTCTCCAAGTAGGTCTAAATCGTCTGCTTTAGTGGACCATAGCCTTCGCTATCTTCATAGTTTTTAACTTTTACATTATTTGGTAGAGGAGATAGCCAAGGTGAAGTCTCTAAAGCATAATTGTTTGTGTTATGGTGTATGGTGCATGTTAAACATTTTAATGTTGGTATGTGGTTAAATATGCATCTAATTGATGTGGCTAAAGCTAGAGCTGGCAAAATAGTAGTTGGAGCATTTGTCACCTAAATTGCAGAGCACCATGGTTTACTAACTGAGAGAACAGTTATGCAGTTAGTTTCAGGCAACTCTAGTTTAGACTTGCAATCATTGATGTCTGTGAAGATTGTTAAGCGACAAAGTGATTGTTATGTTCTCGTTAACGACGACACAACAGAAGCTTCAATTAGCAAGTGTAGTCGCATCGAAGTAGCTGAGGTAGACAAGAAGATGATGTTTTGCCATTCGAAGCTAGGCGTTGGAACATTGCACCTACTTCTGTTGGATATCAATCATTGCTAAATCAACTAATTGCATTTGAACGGGGAACGAATGATAGATTGGACAAGATTGAGGCTAGCATAGCTAAGATGAGGAATTTCTTAGTGAATTTAAATACTCGTTCCAAACAGCGTCCACCTTCATCTTTGTATTGTATTTCTATCTTTTTCATTTTATTATTTTTATTGTTTGTTGTTAAATTATTTTTAGTTTTATTATTTGTCTTTATTTATGTTGTTTGCATCTTAGATCTTTTGTTTTCTTATTACTGTACGAGTTTGTTTTCTTGTTTAATAGTTAGAGATGCATGGTTATTAAATGAACTTGATCGGGATTGTAAATGTATAATATGAGTGAATTAGTATATTTGCATGCTTAAACTAATTGACCTGGATTTCAATTGAAATGATATTAGCTTATTATGATAAATGAATAAGACCTTCCTTTGGTAAGAATTTGAACTTTTTTGAAACATTAAACACCAATTAAAAGTATTCATTACTGAGAGCATTCTTTCATAGTTAAGCAAATCTAGAACTTGCTTGCAAATACTAGTCAAGATTACATAATCTTATGCAAGCATTGAAGGGATGAAGACATTTGAGATTTACCTTAACAGCTTAAAAAGCCACCATGATATTATCCTTAGTGAGCTCCCTTGATCTTGAACGAAACTTTTTGTTGGTTGGAACCCAAAATATGAGCCTTGGCCTTGATTGTTTATCTTTTTCATTACATTTGCCATAAGAGCAAGTTGAGCATTTAAAAAGTATAATCAACTATAGGGAATAATTTTGGGAGAAGCATAGCATATAGTTAGGTTATAAGTTAGTGGTGGGTTGGGTTGTAATAATTTGCATTTGTTGTCCACATTTTTTCCCTTTTTGAATTTATGTTGTTGTAAATTGGGAAAAAAATGAAAATATATCATGTAAAAAAAGAAAAAAAGAAAAAAGGAAGAGAACCAGAAAATGTGAAGAAAAAAAGGAAAAAAGGAAGAGAAATAAAACAGAAAAGCAAGTGGATAAGGGAAAAGTCATGGAGATTGGTAGGGTTAAGTTTGTAAATGAAAAGAAAAAATTGAATTTTTTTGTTTTATTGGTTTTTTTATTTGAAATGCTTAATTAGTTCTGTGTTGCAAAGCCTAGTTTTATCTTTTTTCCTAACTTTAGCTTGACCCCATTACAACCAAAATAAAGACCTTCGGATCAATGTTTGTGTTCGCTATTTAGTAGTGAAGATTGGATTAGTAAGCAAGCTTATGGTTGAGGTTTAACATGAAATGAATAATGAATCCATATTTATGACCTTTAAATGCGTGAGAGAATGGAGAGTAGAGTGAGTGTCTATCACAGTTGTTTATGGTCTTTCAGTTGACCTACATGATAATTATGGTTTTGCATGCGAAAGATATTTTGTTCACAAATTATTATGAGGTTGAAAATCTTAGGTTGTGTTTATTGAATTGATCTTTGACATCTCTAATTATTAAATGACAAAATAATTTGTTGTCATTATTAATTTGTTCTTTTGTGTTTGTGTTTTGAAAGTTTAGCGTTTTTGGTTTTGGTTGAGTACAAGTATAATTTAAGTATTGAGGTATTGTTATCGTTAATTTTGTTTAATTTGGTTTCTTTTTATATATTGAAAATTTTAAGAATCTTAATGACATTATGTAGTGAACAAGGGATGAAGGGGCATTAATCTTCACTCATTTCATTATGTTTGGAGACCAGACAAGATGCAGAGAAAGGAAGAAGAGAAGAAAATCAAAGAGAGTTGGTGAAGAAGAAAGAGTGTGGATAATTAATATATGTGTTATATGTATGCATATGCAATTCCAAATATATTTTTTGTTATGTGAAAATGTTTTATTTGTCAATGGAAGTTTTTTCTTCTTAAATAGTTGTAGTTTGTTGGGTCGCTGTAGATTTTGATGTTTATATAGTATTTGATCTCTTTGTGGATAAGGTTTTACTGTAATGTGTATGTTTAATTGATAGTCTTAGTGTAAGTTTAGGAAAAGATAAAATCAAAATAGTTGAACATATGGTAAGAGGCGTGCAGTTAGATGCAACAAAACCTTGAGGTCTCGAGTTCGAGTACCAAAGAGGACAATACCAAGG
>JAOTAY010000004.1:24604684-24635650 GCA_025629805.1 Erythroxylum baracoense
TGCAACTTTTTAGAAGCATGCATCGCACTCACCGGTCACCGCCCCTCAACTCTCTCCCTTTAAAAGCAACATTCCGTCACTCCTTGACCTTGTCAAATCTAACGCCATCAATTTACTTGATTTCAAATTCCTCCGAACCTCAGGCTCGGATTATAATTTTCATAATTTTTAAAAACTAAAAAAAACCTTAATTATTATAACAAAAACTTGAAAAGAAATAGAAAAGAGGAGTTTTTGAAATAGTATTTAATTAGAATTATACAAGTGGAGCCCATTGAGGAATTTAGTGCATCAGACGATCAAATAGCAGTAAGTACTTTTCCATGTGATGCAACTTTTAGAAGCATGCATCGCACTCACCAGTCACCACACCTCAACTCTCTCCCTTTAAAAGCAACACTCCGTCACTCTTAATCTTGTCAAATCTAACGCCGTCAAGTTACTTGATTTCAAGTTCCTCCGAACCTCAGGCTCGGATTAGCCACTATGTACTTTTGTACTCAGCGAACTTTTAGTTTCGCTCCCCTCTGTTTGTCTCTGGCTTTTTTGCGATTAACAACGGACTGATAACTAAAAGCCATGGCACGACTATTTGTATTCTATGTAAAATGGAAAGAGAGGATAGTCTTCTTTCTTTATATTTTCTCGAAAGTAGTTTAGAGCTAGATTAATATTAAGGCTTGGTTTAGAGGTGTGGTATAGGTTGATAATTTGCTAAAAACAATCTTCTGAAATAAACAATAAGTACTTGTATGTTTAGGATTGCTGCTTTATTAACCGCTGAAACGTGAAAATAGATGTTTGGTAAGTACGATTGTATTTGCTGAAAAGAGATAAAATGACTAAAAAATTTATTGATTTAATAAACTATTAATCGTTATTTAAATAATTAAAAAATATATTGTTAGTTATATAAATTTAAAATTATAAATAATAAAATATTAAATTAAAATAAAAAATATAAATAAAATATTTCATAAAAATATATTATTAGTCATATTAATTAAGAGTATAATAGAAAATAATACTTGTAGTGAAGGTTATTAATGAAAAGTAAAATTTCTAGCGTAGAAGCAATTTCTTACCGCAACCCTCTTTCTACAGTAGCACCACACTTTTCTCCAATCTCTGATTGTTTACCGCAGATCCAAACATATGACTGCGTTTAAAAATTGCGATAAATAAATACTTATCCTCCCCGCACCACAAATTCAAACGCAATCTTAGTAGCAGTCTTAGTAACGATTGTACTTGTACTTTGAAGTAATCTCTCAACTGGGCTTTAGAAATTTAAAGAAGGGTAAATTTAACGTAATTCTATCCGAAGCTACAGTCACTTTTACCATTTACCTCCTTTGAAAGGAGAGTAACTCGTAGATTTACTATCCAGGAAGAAAGAAAATATAAGTTAACTGACAGGTTCATTGATTGGATTCATTAACCGGATTTAATTTATAAGAATTCCCAAAAACTTAGGTTTCACTCTCTCACCAGACCTGATAAGTTGAAGTGATTTTATGATGTTGTTATAATTAGTTAACTTTCTTTACTTAATTATACTTGTATGTATAGTTTTAACCTGAACTTAGTGTAATGTTGTTTTAGTTCTGTTAATAGATAACGCAATATCATTTTTAAAAAACACTTATTATTATTCCTAATCTCACTTTCTTTCAACTTAGTTTTTTAATAAGAACAATAGGTAATGTGTCAAATGAGAATGCTTTAGTCGAACAACTCAACTTTATGTAAATTTTAAATTGAATTGGTTCTTTAGTCATTAAATAAAATGGTATTTTTTTATTTAAATAAATTGAATTTAAATTTGAATTAAATCAAATTGTTTTGAATTATATTTGAATTATATGTTTTGTTCTCTTCTATTCTTTAATCTGATTATATACATAAATATATAAAATCTTTAATATTAACTTTTGGCGACGATTTGTCAATTCGTCACCAAAGGTAGAACTTTTATCGATGATTAAGGTGAATCATTGCAAAAGGTTTTAGAACGAGCGACGAATTAACCAAATGTTAATCATTTTGTGACGATTCGAAAATTTTGTCTCAAAATAGATTTATTTAGTGACAATTATGCAAAACATCAGATAAACTTGGAAGTTTTGCGACTAATCTAGAATTGTTCACCAAAAGTTCTGTTTTGTTATAGCGAGGGACGGTGGAATTTTGCGAGAGCTCGTGAGCTCTATGCTGTTTATTAGAAAATGAACAGCAACCCTTGTGACTAAGAAGTAACATCTGTTGAACCACTCATAATTGAGCCGTATAAGTACCGTATCTAATCTATATCTTGCACATAGTTAATTCTCTATAATTTTAATAAACGACAATCCCTATATTTACTACACAATGATAATCTTAAAAAAACGTCAATATATATATATATATATGTGTGTGTGTGTACGTGTGTATTGAAAAATTAGCGCAAGATCGAATCTAAGCGCAGCGGAATGAATTTAAAAACAAACTTTTACGATAGTAGACAAAAACCATAGATCAAAGAGAAAAACAAATCAGCTGTACTACCAATCAAGACACTACTCGATACACATTCAATACTCCAAAATCAACCCAGCCGTATGTCGCACCAAGAAACACAATAAACCCTGCCATATATTATTCATGGAACCACACACCATGGGTTACGCCATCCACCACACATTTTCTCAAGATACACATCTATTCAAGATAGAATTCTATAACATCTAGAACATTATTCAAAATAGCTTTTTGAATCTAAGTCAAACATGATTAGCTATCAACATCCAATTATAACTTATAGGTCTAATTAATAAAGAATGTCAAAACTAATTACTTAGATATATAACATATATATTAACACAAACTAATTAAAGGAATAGTGAAAAGTAGTTCAAAACTTAGTAGTTTCTGGTTCTGTTCGTGTGACAATTGGGAATTGTATGGTATTTACATGTTTCAAGTTGAATTGGAACAGTATTGATTTATGAGGCCTATTCCTAAGTTGGTAAGATTGGTTTCGGTTTTGATTAAATTAATTGATAATAAACTCTAAGCAATTAGCACACGATTCACGAATGAGTTGCTAAATAATTTCAATTACCCAATCTGATGAGGTGTTTGATTAATGGGTACACAGAGGGGTACGAGTAAGGAACCAAAAAAATCTACTTGATAATATATTATCATTAGATGAATAATATTTCTATATAGTATTACTTTATACTTTTTGGTTATGAAAGGAATAAAAGTCATTCTACTAAAAAATAGAAGTGTCACGCCGATGACAAGAAGTGTCACTTCTATTTTTTAGCAATTAAATATAATTAAATAATTATAATTTTCTATTTTTTAGCAATTAAATATAATATGTTAAAATTTTTTAAATTTTTATTTAAAATAAAATTTTAACAATTTAAATTTCTAAAGATTTTTAACAAATCAACTGTGATACGCGTAACTATTCTTTTTTCTTAAAACTATTGTAATTCTAATGATTATATCTATTTTATTCTTTATTATATTTATTTGCATTCATTATCCTTGATGCACATAAAGCAAGCACCCCTTAGAGTTGGAATCTGATTTCGAACTTCTGTTATGGAGCTGTAGTGGAAGGAACTATTGCAGGAGACAGCGAAGTTCGTAATTCTGGTCGACTAAGCTTGAATGCAACCACTTCTAACCTAGATGAGATACCAATCAGTTCGTTTCTCATTATCCACAGGCAATGTAGTACTCAAATGCTTGAGTTTGCGTTTAACTAGTTCAGATGATTTAAATGACTTTTCGATCTAATTCTAGTTTGAATGAATTCAATTTTGATATGATAATATTAGATTAGATCGAAGTAAGTTTATTTAATAATTTTTTACCTTAAACTCCTTAACAGAGAGATGATAGTTGACTTACAAGTCTAAATTCAAGTTTTTTTAATGGGTCGATTCATAGGTCAAGCTCAGGTTCAGGCTTAGAACAACCTAAGATTTAACTCTTCTAAGCAAAATGACATCATTTTGTTTAGAAAAGTTGAACCTTAGGTTGGTTTGGGCCTTGTGATTCAAGTCTTGACTCAATTAAAAAAAAATTTATATTTTTAATTTTTAAAAAATATTAAAAATTTTGACGAAGCTGGCACAATTGCCATCCCTACTCTTTACTCAGAATCTAACAATTTTAATACTTTTTTTATATGTAACTTCACAAATTGTAGAATATAATACTCTTTTTTTGTGCTTACTATGTTTGTTAATGTTGAAGTTGAAGGATCGCGTTCGCAGCGAAAACAAAAATAATTGTTGTAATCTTAAATTTATTTATTGCGTTTAATAATCATACTCATAGCAAGAACTGGCAAATAACAAATACCTGGAATTTATGAGAATTAATTGGCAATAAACTTCAAAAATACAAAGTCTCTATACTCTCTACACTGAGATACACGTTCCGCTTTTAATGCTTGATATGACTATAGTTAAATTTGAAGAACCCTTTCTTCAAAAATAGAAGAAAATTTTTTTTGTCCCTTTCTCTCTTGGTTTTATCTAAAACGTAAAGAATACAAAAGTCCTTTCTTCTTCTGTTGCTATTTTGAATGTACGAAGAACATAAGAGAAAAATAATTCTTCTCTTTGGTTTTTAAAAAAAGTTCATTTGCGTCACTACTCCAAGCTTCACTATCCAATGGGACGGAGAGGAGCTGGACAAATTCAGGCTAGATCGGGGACTTAGACAAGGGGACCCTATGTCGCCTCTCCTATTTGTAATGTGCATGGAGAGACTTAGCCAGATGATAAACAAGGCAACAGCAGAGGGATGCTGGCAAGGTATAAAGCTATCCAAAAATGGTCCTTCACTCTCGCATCTCTTCTTTGCGGATGACATGGTTCTGTTTGGGGAAGCCACTAATGAGACCCTCCGGGCTATCATAAATTGTCTAGAGATGTTCTGCCTATCTTCTGGTCAACGAGTAAACTATCATAAGTCCAGCATCTTTTTCTCAACAAACATGAATGAGGAAACGAAGCAGTCACTAGTGAACACTTCGGGCATTCCCAGAATAGAGCACCTTGGCAAACACTTAGGTGTTCAATCTATCCATGGTAGGAGCAAAACAGAGAACTTTCAAACTGTACTAGACCGAGTGAAGTTGAAACTTGATGGCTAGAAAATGAAATATCTCTTGTTGGCAAGAAGACAAGTCTTGGCACAGTCAGTCCTCAGCACCATCCTATTGTACGGCATGCAGACCTCACTCTATCCCATTGGGATTTGTAAGCAAATCGAAGAACACATTCGAAGCTTCCTATGGGAAGGGGACTCAAACACCCGAAAATGTAGCCTTGTACATTGAGATGAGGTAACCAAACCAAAAGAAACAGGAGGACTTGACATTCGATCACTTTAGGAGATGATAAACAACTAAAAGCTACTGATACTCCTATATTCAAGGAATATTATTCTGAGCATATCAATTAAATCTAACTTCCAGATTCCTCATATTCAGAACAACTTTTGACTACTTCAATTAGAATCATTCTCAACACCTCCCCGTGATTCGTAATTGCAAACTCCGAGCAACTTTCTGAAGCGAAAAAACTTGTCCTTTGGTAAAGCTTTTGTTAAGACATCAGCGAGTTGATCATGAGTACTACAGTATTGAATATCCACAACTTGCCCAGCAACTAAATCTCTGATGAAATGCAGTCTTGTGTCTATGTGCTTTGTTCGACTATGAAGAGCTGCATTCTTTGTCATGAAAATGGTTGATTTGTTGTCGCAGAATATGATTGTCGGTGTCTTTGACTCCTCCTGCAATTCACTAAGAATACCTCTAATCCATACCGCTTGACATGCCGCGAATGTCACAGCTACGTATTCAGCTTCTGTGCTAGACAATGCAGTTATAGGCTGCTTCTTTGAGCTCCACGCAATAACTCCCGAACCTAGAGAAAAAACATGGGCTGAAATGCTTCGTCGATCATCAAGACAACTTCCAAAGTCAGAATCTGAGTAACCATAGAGTTTCCCATCCATAGACATGTCAGGTTTACTTGAGTACCATATTCCAAAGTCCACCGTGCCTGCTATATACCGCAAAATTCTCTTCGCTGCTGCAAAATGTGTCTGTGATGGATTTTCCATGAACCGCGAAACTACACTCACTGCAAATGTTATATCTGGGCGAGTGTGAGTTAAATAAATTAACCCACCAACGAGGCTCCTATAAGAGATAGAATTAACTATTGTCTCTCCATCATTCCTGACAAGTTTCTCACATGTTTGTAAAGGAGTAACTACTGGACTGCATTTCAACATACCAAATTTCTTCAATAATTCCTTTGCATAGAGTTCTTGCTTTAAAAAAATCCCATCTTCTCCTTGCGTAATTTCTAAACCCAGAAAGAACTTTAGTGGTCCCAAATCTGTCATGTCAAATTCCGCTTTCATGTACTCCTTAAATTCATTGACAAGAACCTGAGATGAGCCTGCAAAGATCATGTCATCGACATAAAGACAAACAATTAAAAAATCTCTTTTCTCACTCCTCTTGACGTACAATGTAGGTTCTCGATCACTTCGCTGAAAACCAAAGGCAATGAAATATTTATCGATTCGACTATACCATGCCCGCGGGGCCTGTTTTAAACCGTACAATGCTTTATGTAATTTGTAAACTTTTCCTTCAGCCCCTTTAATAGTAAAACCAGCAGGCTGCTCGACGTAAACTTCTTCATTCAGCTCACCATTGAGAAAGGCGGATTTAACATCAAATTGATGCACAACCCAGTGACGTTGAGCAGCCAAGGCAAGAAAGATTCGTACTGTCTCGAACCGAGCCACCGGGGCGAATGTTTCTTCAAAGTCAATGCCGGCTTGCTGGGAATAACCTTTAACAACTAGACGAGCCTTATACTTCTGTATTTGTCCATGTGAATCATACTTGGTCTTGAATACCCATTTTAGTCCGATCGCTTTCTTTCCTGCAGGCAAATCACACAACAACCATGTATTATTTTTGTTAATGGCAGAAATTTCTTCTCGCATTGCTTTCATCCACTTTTCCTGCCCTTGAGCTTCTTCAAATGTGGTAGGATCGGCAACCATTAATGCAAACCCACAGGTTTCATAGATATCGGCCAGTGAACGATACTTTCTTCGAGCAACTGGTGTTGATAAATCTGACGAAGAAGCTTCTTCTCGCGGGAGTACATTTGATCTTGGTGTTGTCAACGGGGACAGCGGTGATATATCTTGCTCTGTTACAACTTGATCGTCTTCAGGAATGTCAATTGAATCCAAGTACTGCGGCTGCTGACTTTCTTTCTCATGCCAATTCCAACACATATTTTCATCAAAGACAACATCTCTCCTTGTGAGTATTTTTCTGCTTTCAGGCTCAAACAATCTATAAGCTTTTGACTGTGTACTATAGCCAACAAATATACACTTTTGTGATTTTCTATCAAATTTTTTTCTAGCTTGCGAAGGAATCAAGGCATAACATAAACAACCAAAAACTTTTAGATGACTTACATTGGGTTTAAAGCCTTTCCATGCCTCAAAGGGAGTCATGTTTATTACAGCACGGGTAGGAGATAGATTAAGTAGATAAACTGCTGTTGCCACTGCTTCAGCCCATAGATCATTTGGCAAATCTCTTTCTTTTAGCATGCTTCGAGCCATTTCGACAACGGTGCGGTTCTTGCGTTCAGCTACTCCGTTCTGCTCTGGAGTATAAGGAGCAGTAAATTCTCTTTGGATTCCGTTTTCCTCACAGTAGGAGTTGAACTCATTGGAGATAAATTCTCCTCCCTTGTCTGTACGCAAAGTCTTAATGCTTAATCCACATTGTTTTTCAATCAAAATTTTGAACTGCTTGAATCTTTCAATTGTTTGATCTTTGCTGTCCATAAAATAAACCCATGACATCCTGCTATAATCATCAGTAATAAGGAAGAAATACTTACTGCCACCTAGTGAAGGAGTTTGCATTGGTCCACATAAGTCTGCGTGTAACAATTCAAGACGTTCATTGGCACGCCATGCTGGACCCACTGGAAAAGATCTCCTTGTTTGCTTTCCATAGACACATCCTTGACAGAGCTTTATATTACTAATCTCAGGTAAGCCTGTAACCATTCCTTTGCTTTCAAGAAGTGTTAGGCCCTTTAAATGCAAATGGCCATACCTGAGATGCCATAAAGTTGATTCTTCTTCTGCCGTTGTTGCAAGCACAAAATGTCCCATTGTTGACAAATCTAAGGGAAACATTTGGTTCTTTGTCATTGCAATACTTGTCATCAGTCGATTTGTCTTCTTCTCTATGATACTACATTTTCTATTGTCAAACAAGACTAGATATCCACATTGCATTAGTTGACCAACACTAATTAAATTGAAATCAAGTGCTGGAACATACTGCACATTGTGTAAAAATTTGAAAATTCCAGGACCAAGTTCAAACCTTACAGTGCCTTTTCCTTCAACAAATAATGTGCTGCCATTACCAAGCTGTACCTTCTGCTTAACACTTTCATCCAGGTTAGAAAATAACGATTTGGACCCGGTCATATGGTTTGAACAACCACTGTCTACAAACCATACATAACTTGGATGCTGCTCTCCATCCTTCTTGTTCTGTGCCATGAACAATTTTTCTTCACCATCATTATAGTCTTCTTCATCTGCTTCTTCTTTAGTGAAATTATTTTGCTCTTCTTTGTACCAGCACTCTGCTCTTACATGCCCATAATTTCCGCAATTATAACACCGCACTGAGTTCATATATGGCTTCTGTTCTTCCCCTCGACCTTTACCGCGTCCATATGCACGACCCCTTCCAGACGTTCTTCCTCGAAATGTACCACGAGAACCACTCCTGCCCCGACCACGTCTAAAAGTGTTGTTATTTTCCTGCACCTGAAAGGCTTTCTCTTCTTCTTTTTCAACCCTTCTACTTATTCGGGCTTCGTGCGCTTGCAAAGAACCCATTAATTCATCAAATGAAAAAATAGATAGATCCTTAGATTCCTCAATTGCAGCTACAACATGATCAAACTTTGAATTTAAACTACGCAGTACCTTTTCAACAATTGTTTGATCATCTATTTGAGCGCCGAAACTCCTCATTTGACTTACCACTGCAATTGCTTTACTCAGGAAGTCTGATACGTTCTCATCATTCTGCATTTGTAAGGTTTCGAACTGTCTACGCAAGTGTTGTAGTCTGACAACCATGACTTTTGAATCACCCTGAAATTCCTTTTGCAACACATTCCAAGCCTGCTGAGATGTACTGGACATGGCTATCCTAGAAAATATGTTATCGTGTACTGCCTGTTGGATGATTGCTAGGGCCTTTGCATCTTTCTTTCTTGCTTCTTTAACTCTGGCCTCCTCTACAGCACTCAACGCAGCATCGTCTTCTGGTTCTATAAATCCATTTTCCACAAAGTCCCAAAGATCTTGTGACTTAAGAATTGTTTTGACTCGTATTGACCAAAATTCATAGTTTTCACCTTTGAATATTGGAATAAGTGGTTGTGCCGTTCCACTTGCAATGCTATTATTGCTGCTTGCCGCCATCACTCAATCCGCACTTTCACACTACACTGCTCATGTGTTTTTTTTTTTGATCTTTGTTTGGAGAACCTCGCTCTGATACCACAATGTTGGTGTTCAGAAATTGTAAGTGCAGAAAATAAAGAAATACAGAACAATATGTGATAATGCGATGATTTTATTCATACTGGAAATGCCTTAATATAGACATCTCATACATCTGCAGAAACATAATAAACAACTAAAAGCTAATGATACTCCTATATTCAAGGAATATTATTCTGAGCATATCAATTAAATCTAACTTCCAGATTCCTCATATTTAGAACAACTTTTGACTACTTCAATTAGAATCATTCTCAACAGGGGTTTCATGACGATTAAACTTGACTTGGAGAAAACATATGATCGACTTAGATGCGATTTCATTAATACTACCTTGCAAAAGGTGGGGTTACCCTTAAGGTTGCGGGAAATTATTATGGATTGCCTCACTACTGTTAGCATGCAAGTTTTGTAGAACGGTGAAACGACGGATAAATTCTGCATGGAGAGGTGTATACGATAGGGCTGCCCTCTATCCCCTTATGTTTTTGTTCTTTGCATAGAACGTCTTTCTCATCTTATTCTTGTAGAAGTGGACAACGAAAGTTGGAAACAAATGCGGGTTAGGAGCTCGGGTCCACTGATCTTACATTTATTTTTTGTGGATGATTTGCTATTTTTTGCGGAAGCTTCTAATCGGAAAATGTCAATAATCCTGGATATTCTACATAAGTTTGGCATGGCTTCGGGACAGAAAGTAAACCCGACCAAATACCAAGTCTTTTTCTCTCGCAATGTGCCAGTGGCAGATCGAAATATTATATTATAGTTATCTTTCTCGACCTGTACGACATTGGGACATTACTTGGGTGTTGAAATGGTTCACGAGCGTAGAAGTCAATCACACTTCACATAAGTTTTGGATCGGGTTCAATCAAAACTTTATAGGTGGACTGCGTCCTCATTATCTATGACGGGGTGGGCTACTCTGGCAAGCTCAGTACTTCAAAGATATACCGACATATTCAATGTAAGTGCTAAAGTTTCCAAAATATATATGTGAGGAAATAAGTGCTCTTTGTCGTGCATTCATCTGGAGCCATACTAGCACTGACAGGAGGGTTCATTTAGTTGCATGGCATAATATTTGTAAGCCGGTTAACACGGGGGGCCCGAGTTTTGAAGGTTAGAGGAGTTTAACGATGCGCTGTTGGCAAAATAGGGTTGGAAACTCTATACACAGCCTCGAGCACTATGCTCTCTTGTATGGCAACGGAAGTACAGGAATAAAATCAAATGGATCTATCTCTCTTAGCTACTTCAGCTAACTCGCAAATCTGGAAAGCTATTTATATTGCTTAGAATAAAACTGCAGAATAAGCAGTCTGGAGTTGCGGTGATGGGAGCCAGATTAAGTTTTGGCATGATAAGTGGCTACCAAATGGAGGGAGACTACAGGATATAACATCCCAAGACATTCCTGAAACAATACAGGATGTATCAGTAGCTGATGTGGTGAATAAGGAGGGCTCATGGATGTGGGAGGTATTTGGCAGCTTACTAAATAACCGAACTGCTCTCACTTTAGCAGCAGTTAAGCCACCAGAGGTCGGTAATGGACCTGATCAGCTTATGTGGGATGGAGAAGCCTCCGGGCAATCCTCTGTCATGTTAGCGTACAACTTCATTATTGGTAATCACAATCATCATACCAGCAAGGTTTGGCAACTCTTCTGGAATTGGAAAGGACTACAACGTATTAGGAAATTCCTATGGCTTATAAGGCATGACCGGCTCCACACGACTAACTTGAGGTTTGCTTGCAATCTATCTGCTTCTAGTATGTGTCTGAGATGCCAAAGCAGACCAGAGACAACCCTTCATGCAATTCGTGACTGCCTGAATGTAAAGGCTCTGTGGGAGGGTATTATCCTAGGTGCAGTTCAGCAGGTATTTTTCACTTTGAAGACCATGGATTGGCTGACTCGGAACCTATCAAAGACGGAGAACTTTGAACCAATCACCAGCTGGCCAGTCATCTTCGCAACTGGTTGTTGGTTACTGTGGCAATGGCGCAACAAAGAACTTTTTTGATGAAGGGCTCGCTACAACTGAGAATGCTTTAGTTACTATAATGCATACAGCGAATGGGTTCTCTAGAGGGTGTCGGTCTAACCAAGCATTATAGGATTCCAAGAGGCAGTGGATTTGGATTTGTTGGTCTCCACCTCCAACGGGCTATGCCAAGGTTAACTTGGATGGAGCAGCGAAAGGAAACCCTGGACTTGCTGCTGGTGACTGTATTATCCGTAACAGTCATGGAGGATGGTTAAGAGGATCAGCTTGTCGAATCGGTAGAGCATCGGCTATTGAAGCAAAACTATGGGCAGCCTTGGACGGGTTGAGATTGGCCAAGATCCTATGGATGGAAATGGACTCCAGCTTGTAAACTTCTAACTGGAAATACTACAGGGTCCCATTGAACTGCAAGCCTTTTACGGGCAATCAGGGACCTTCTTAAGGGCGAATGGGAGATAATGATACTTCATATACATAGAAAGGGGAATTCGTGCGTGGATTGGATTGCTAACTACGGTTTAAACTTAACAGAAGATTATGTGATGCTGTATGTGCCGCCTACTGGATTAGCTCCACTTCTTGCTGGAGATATGGTTGGGGTGCCTATACCCCATTTATGTTCCGCTTAATTTTTTCTTTTCCTTATTATTTTTGTAATCAGGTTTAAAGCCTCCATCTTACCAACAAAAAAAATGTAAAAAATAAAGAATGTCTTTAAATAATTTGTCACTAAACTATAACCAAAGTGATTGGCTGTAAAGCATAAACCAACAATCGATACTCTGTAAAATGCAGGATAGATTGATCTAAATGAAAAAAATGCAGAATCCAATTGATTGCTTGGATATGCATGCAACCCGAAATCTTGGTTAAATTACCAAAATATAAGCTACGATTTAATAATTGAACACCTTTTTGATGTAAGAAGCGAATTATAATACGTACAAAATCAATTTAATTGATTCAATTTTTAACTAATCAATAACAAATAATTTTTATTCAATTTATTTTAGTAATTTTTATTATTAAAAAATATTTAGTTTATTAATTAATCATTAATTTTTATAAGTTAATTAATTAACTAGTTTTTATTTAATAGTACTTTTGAAATTTTGACAGATAAAAATATTTAAAAAATCAATTTTATTTAATTTTTACTAAATTTTATGAAGATATTAAATTCTTTAAATTGTATATTTTTACCTTAATAACTTAATTTTTTATTTGATTTTAAAAATATATATACAAAACATCTTTAGCCTAATCATGACAAGGTATCATAACCAAAAAAGATGACATACTATAAAAATTCAAAAAAGAGATTTCAGATTACAAGATGTGAAGCTCTTAAATCTCTGAATTAAACTTGCCATTTTACAAACCCTAGCAAAGAATTGAAAATATCAAAGGCAAACCACCTGTACCCAGTATACATCTGCTAGTGAGACCCAAAATCCATCTAATTCTATATTTTAACTGGTTTCTCAAATGAATGACAGTTCTGGTGAGTTACAAAGACCGATCAGTTATATATATACAGGCACAAATCAACTTTCTTTCAAGTAAAAAAAGGAAAATTTACTACCAACAACAATACACATGTAAGGAGATAACCATAGAAAGCTTTTTTTTTGATGTTCTGATAGTTAAAAATACGCTCAGGAATTTATATGCAAGTTACACACACCTAGTTTACAGCATAAGACCTCTTTGGGATGTTATTAGAATGCTCCAACCCAGGGTACCATGTATATATATATATATTGACACTAAAAGAAAACAAAAAATAAAGGGGAAATAAACAAACAAAAAAATGAAATAGTTGAAGAACCTGAAAGCGGGTGAAGACAA
Source organism: Erythroxylum baracoense (assembly GCA_025629805.1). Lineage (NCBI taxonomy): Eukaryota > Viridiplantae > Streptophyta > Magnoliopsida > Malpighiales > Erythroxylaceae > Erythroxylum > Erythroxylum baracoense. Next base: position 24,618,227 of record JAOTAY010000004.1, read on the forward strand.
CATCAGAATCCTATAGGTATTCTGGACGAACCAATGAAAGAAGTGCAATTTTCCACTACCATCCAGTATAAAGACATCAAATGAGATATTGTATCAAAATTTCCAGAATATTTTATCTCGAGGAAAGATATAATGAAATGGGCAAGATATGACTAATATTGTGTTAGAAACCAACCATGATCGAATCATAAAGCAATAGAATTTTTTTTTACAATTTCTGATCAGATCCTGATAATTAAATAACTTGAATAATTAAATTGAATCATAAAATAAGAAATCGTACCCGATTCAATTTTTCCGTTGAAATTCTTAGAAAGTTTTTCAATGTGTGTCAACTACGAGCTGTTTGCGTGTCCAGTATTTAATGGTATTCATAGAGTAGTTTACCAATTCTTGACAAGAATTAAGCAGGAGTCCTAGCTCCCTTATACTTATTTATAAAAAAAGCATTAGGATTTTTAAAATTTCTGTTAAAATTCAATACTTCAATTATAATTAAAATCAAAGTCTAATTATAATTAATTTAATTTTATTAAAATCAAATATCTTGTATTTAATTTCTAAAGTTTCTCAAAATTTTTATTTAAGTCCAACTTAATTAAAATTGATTTTTCTTCACAAACTGCTCTTTTATGTATGGTCCATTAAGTTCATTATATGTTGACAATGATTATAAATTATAATTATAATTATAATTTATAATTAGAATCAGATAATTCTCCAATTGAAAAATTTATAATCATATTTTGAGATTGACGTCTAGTAACATCTCATAATTACCCAAATATCAAGAATCTCAAAGTAATTTGACTTAACCTATCCATACATAATTATGATATATAATGTAATCCTTTTGCCATCCAATGTTCCAATTGAATAGATTATGGATATAGTGTCTACTTTTTTGTATCCATTTATGCTTATTCTTTCTAATTAGTAATTGATTTATAATTGATATTTGGAAACACCTTTTCAAATTTCAATTCACTCTGGCCAAAGAATTCCATAAATCACTACTAATTAAGAACAATAGAAAATTCTCTCTAATTACTTTAAAGTGACGAATTATTTATTGATTTACTCAACTATCTCCATATGGTTCATACTGCATCCAAGTACTATCGACTGAATTATCCTAAAACAGTTCATAAATAACATCAAAACATAGTAATTCTCACATGAGATACCTTGGTAATCTTAAGTCTAAAGATCAATTATACAACCATCGTTGTAGGAAAATCTATAGACACATAAGTAATATTCTATTTGGGATCCTCATAGTCAGGTCAGTTTAGTAACTTAATCTCTAATAAGAATCCATACATTAGCTTAAGTATCTTCATACTTTAATTTATGAGATCAATTATTTTCTTCATAAGAAAGAAACATAATGTATGCTAGTTTTACGGCTTTATAAATATCTTGTCTTAATGAAATTACAAATTGGAATATTTAGGAATAATAAACAAATGTAAACTGAATCTAAAAAATGCTAGGAACCACCCCAAGTTTAGTGATGAATTTCTTGATACAAACTGCTTCCTTTGCTGCCTGCGGCATTGAAATTTACTCTGCCTTCGTCATTGAATTTGCAATGATTAGTTGTTTGGAAATCCTCTAACTCCACCACTATTTATAGTGAATATATATCTTAATTGTGATCTACTATTATTAGGATCTGACTGGAAACTAGCATTCGAATATCATTAAACTCTCAATTCAACTCCTCCATATAGACCAAGAAAACATCTACAGTTTTTCTCAAGTACTTTAAGATTTTTTTACAGTCATCGAATGACATTCACCTTGATTGGCTTAACACTTGCTCTTTTAGCTCAAAGAATAAGATACTTCTGGTCTAGTATATAGCATTGTATATATGATTGATCTAATTGTCAATGAATATGGAGCACAATCCATTTATCTCTCTCTTCTTGTTTATTAGGACACATACTCTGTGAGAGAAAAATCTTATGCTATAAGGGTAAGAATCCCCTCTTAGAATTCTCCATGTTAAACCTCTTTAGTACTTTGTCTATGTACATAGATTGGGACAACCCAAACAACCTCTTTGATCCATCTCTATCTTTATTCCCATAATATAGGCTATTTCTTTTCTACCCTTCATAGAGAAGTTCTTGGATATCCAACCTTTATAGAGTAAAGCATTGATATTCGTTTCTAATTAGTAATACGTCATTTAGATATAACATTAAGAAAACGATTGCACTCCTATTAACCTTCTTATGGACACATGGTTCATCCAAAATTTTGATAAATCAAACTCTTTGATTGTCTCATCAAAATTGATGTTCCAATTTCATGACGCTTGCTTAAATCTATAAATATACTTTTACAACTTGCATACTTGATTAGAAAATCTCCTATATTCAAAACCTTCATTTTGTGTTATAAGCACATCCTCCTACAAATTTCCATCGAGAAATGTTATTTTAACATCTATCTGCCATATTTCATAATCATGATATGCAATTATAATCAATAAGATCCTTATGGATTTTAGGATAGCTACTGGTGAAAAGATTTCATCAAAATCAACTTCTTATTTTTTATAACCTTTAGCTACTAACATTACTTTGTACGTATGTATATTACCATCCATATTGGTTTTTTCTCTTCAAAACGCACTTACATCCAATAGGTACAATACAATAAGGGGCAAGTCCATACACATCCACCAAAGTCTATAATTAGTTAGTGAACATGGATTCCATTTGAGATCTCATGGCTTCATGAAATTTTAAAGAATCAATGTCAGATATGGCTTCTTTAAAAGTAGCTCATTATATATGAGCGATACATTATCCTTCGTTTTAAATATGTAGATCTAATCTAGTAGGGGATGACGCATCTTTCTAGTGTGTCATGGACTATGTGTCTTTTGAAACCTCGGTTGTACATCATAGTATCAACTTGAGGTTCTTGTTCCATCTGGATGTGAATTTATGGCTCTTGAACTTCTTTAAGTTCTACCTCACTCCCAATACTTTCTTTGAGAATAAATTCTGTTTCTAATAATATAGCATGTCTTGAGACAAACACATTTTGCTCAAAGGGATGGTAAAATTGATATCCATTACTCTCTTTCGAATACTCCATAAACTTACATTCATCTTATTTAGCTTGAAGCTTATTAGATAGTACACGCTTTATATAAGCATCATATACCTAAATTTTTAAGTATGGCAACCTTGGTATTATACCAATCCATATCTCATATAGTTTTTTGTTAAGTTATTTGGATGGAACTATGTTTAGAAGGTAAGCAGTAGTTTTAATGGCATATCCTCAAAAGGAGACAAGAAGGATTGCATGACTCATCATGGAACTTACCATATCTAATGGAGTACGATTTCTCCTTTTAGATACTCTATTATATTGTGGAGTTCTAGGAGGAGTCCATTGTGAGAGAATCCCACACTCTTTTAAGTGACCAAGAAACTTATGATCTAAGTATTCTCCACCTCAATTTGATCTGAGTATCTTAATATTTTTACTAATTTGTTTCTCAACCTCAAGTCTAAATGCTTTGAAATTTTTAAATGATTCATTCTTTTGTTTCATCAAGTACAGATGACCATATCTATAATCAACATCTGTGAACATAATGAAATAAAAGAATCTACCTCTAGCATGAATGGACATAGTCCTATATACATCTGAACGTATTAGCTTTAGTAACTTGCTGACACGTTCTCCCTTTCCACTAAATGGTAGTCTGGTCATCTTTCCCAATAAACAAGATGTACAAGTTTTATATGATTCATAATCAAAAGGATCTAAATATCCTTCTTTATATAACTTTATGATTCTATTTTTGTTTATGTGACCTAACCTACAATTCCATAAATAAGATGGATTTTAGCCACTTAACTTTCTTTTCTTGCTATTTATGTTAAGAATTAGCCTTTCACTATCTAACTCATACAAACCATTTGTAAGTAATCCAGATCCATAGTAAACATCATCTTTATAAAAAGAACAACTTTTACTCTTAATAATAAAGACAAATCCATTCAAATCCAAAAAGAAATAGAAATGATATTTCTAGGAACTACTGGAGCATAATAACAATTATTTAGTTCTAGTACAATGCTAGAAGGCAAAGTTGCTCTATTGCCAACTTGCATGTTCACTTCACCTTTCCTCAATGATCTCCTCCATATTAACATCTTTATATTATTACATATATAAGAACCAAATCTAGTATCTAATACCCAAGAATGTGGAACAGTAAGTTTCTTATCTTTTAGGGTAGCAAGATAAGATGGATAGTTCCTCTTCTAGTTTCCATTGACTTCACAATGAAAACATGTCCACTTGTCATTGCTTTTCTTCTTCACACCTCCTTTTGGCTTCTACACGCAGAAGCCTTCTGTTTCTTATTTTTATTCTTTCTAGAGCCCTTTTTTCTTACTCTTGGAAGAATCCATAATAAGAATAGGACTGGGTTCCTTCTTAAGGCATCCCTTTGTAATCTTGAGCATATTTAGTAGTTCGAACAATGACATACCTTTTGGTTCATATGAAAGTTCATAATAAACTATGAAAAGCTCGAACTGAGAGACTACAGCACTAGATCAACACTTAACTCTCCATAATAAAACCTAATTGGGTTAATTTTTCAATATACCCAATCATCTTTAGAACATATAGGTTAACTAAAGATCCTTATGCCATTTTTCATTTAAATAGTACCTTGGAGAATTGATACCTAATATTTTTAGGTTGCATGATGTTTTAGTAGGCATTTTAATATATTTTTAGTTGTTAATTAATTAAGTCATGCATGTTTAGAGTTAGAATTGTGTTAATTGGTTAGATATTTGTGTTTTGATTGTTATGTGGGTTAGAGCATGCTATTGAACTTTAATTTGGTGTGTTTGAGGTGCTTTGATGTGTTTGTCAGTATTTGAGATCATATATCGAAGAACAGAGAAGATTTGGAGGAAGCCGGGTGGAGGACTTAGGGCTATGATCATGACAACCTAATTTTAGTAAGCCACGATCGTGTCCTATGAGATGATAAGCGCAGATTGGCCTCTTGAACTTATTTTTTCATAGGTTATTTTAGACTTTTAGGCTCAGGTAAAACCTAGTTTTTACCCCAATTAGTAAAATACTATATAAGACAAGAGAACAAACCTAAAGGAAGAAGGCCTCCATTTGCCACTTTGGGAAAAACTAAGGAAGAGGAAAAAGGAACAGAGAAAAGAAGAGGGAGAAGGTGAAGCTTCTATTGTTGCTTCAACCTCCAGTCCTCCTAAGTTATCTTTTATTTTTTCCATTTTTATTTTATTCATTTGATGTATAAGATGAAATTAATGATGATGAACCTTGGTTTAAGGATGTTCTAACTTCTTTTAAGGATTTATACTTGATTTAATGTTAATCTAGTTGCTTTTCTTGTTAATGATGCTAGGTGTTGTGATTATTTGTTGTAATTGCATACTTTGGTAATAAATCCAGAGAGTGATCTGAATGCGAAATGATTAGGTTGGTTAATGAGAGTTAAATGATCTAATATACCACGTAAATAATCAAATTAATAATTATATAGAGAGAGATCTCGTGTGAGGACCCGATTGTTTATTGGAATGCTTAATAACTAATTAGGTTATGAGTTGTTTTGTTAATCGAGAGATTACATGTTTGGTAACTTAACTTAATTAGGGTTTATGATTTTGGACTTAGTGATTACAATTCGACAGAGACTAATCCACCCTTCGAAAATCTAGGATTGACAGTGCATTAACACAAAAGTGACTAAGTTAGCATTGATGATAGGATAAATCCTTTTCTCATAATTTGTTAATCTTCCTTGTTTGAATTTCAATTGTCAATTGCTAGTGCTCACATTTGATTTTTTGCATTAGTTTAGAATTCTCATTTCAATAACTCCATATTCGATTGTTTACTTTTCTATTTACTTTTTATTTTTATTTTTATTACAATTTTAGACCTTAGAAAAATTAGGATTCAATTATTTCACTAATTTCTCGTGGGACTGAAACCCCATATACTATGCTGCGACCCGTGAACTTGTAGAATATTGAGGGTTTTATAAGATTAAAACTTGCTCAACAAGTTTTTAGCGTTGTTGCCGGGGAGTTAGTTAAGATTAATTGGATTCCTTTAGTATAAGGAATTTTCACCCCTCTTTTGTCATTGCAGTTGCATGAACACAAGAGTCACTTGAAGTTCAAGTCAAATTGCTAAAACCTTAGCATTTGACATCACCCATTTGGAAAGAGCAATTCGATGAGCAAGATGCTAAGAATAAGAAATTGAAAAACCTATGGTGGAAGAATTTCAGCAAGAATTTGACCAAGGAGGAAATCAAAGAAACCAATCACGAACCCTTATAGACTTCATGAGACCAGGGTTTAACTTTGCAAATCAAGGTATGACTAGACTACCGGTTCAAGCAGCTTCATTTGAAATTAAGCTTACCCTACTAAATATGTTGCAAACAAATGTGTAATTCTAAAAGTTGACTAATAAGGATCCTAATATGCATATAGTAAATTTCTTAGAATTATATGATACCTTTCGATATCATAGAATGTTGGAAGATGCCATTAGGATGAGGCTCTTCCCCTTCACACCAACGGATAGAGCTAAGGTATGGTATCATTTGCTGAATCCCATAAATGTCACAACTTGGGAGTAGTTAGTGCGTGCATTCCTGGATAAGTACTTCCCTCTCACTAAGAATAAAAACTGATAAATGAAATAACAAATATCCAACAAAGTATGGGGAGTCACTTTATGAGACTTGGAAATAGTATAAGGATTTGCAAAGAAGGTGCCCACACCATAACCTAGCAAAGGAATTCCTATTGCAAACCTTCTATAATGGCATTAACCGATCCACACGAGACACCATAGAAGCAACATATGGTGGATCTTTAATGAGGAAGATAGTTGATGAAGTGGAGGAGTTGTTGGAGGAAATGGTTAATAATAGTTGTCTTTGGACAATGGATAGGAGTAGACAACATACAACCTCCGAGAGCAAAAGGGAGCATAGTTGTTGACCTAATAACAGAAATGTAAGCTAAGATTGACAACTTATCCCAACAACTGATAATATGAAAGCCTCCACTTTAGCTAATGTTAAAGCAATTCATCAAATATGTGAGTTGTGTGGACAAGACAACTATGATACTATTGAATGCTTTCTATTGAAAAATAATGAGCCGGAGTAGCTTAATTATATGGGAGCACATGAGGAGGGGGGAACAACCCATATTCAAACACGTACAATCTAGGATGGAAGAACCACCTAAACTTTTCTTGGTCAAACAAAGCATGAGGTCAATTCTGAACTCAAGGACCACCTGGATTCCAATAGAAAAAACCTAATTCCACGAATGCTAAGTTAAAATTTTTTTTGGAAAACTCAGAAACGTGGATGAAAATTTTTGGAAAAGCTCAGAAACATGGATGATGCTCACAAAAGATTGGAAGGATGATTTGAGCAAGTAACAAAGAACTATGCCCCGTCCATCCAAATTTAGAGGTTCAAATGAGCCAATTGGTGAATGCATTATCTGCCCATGAAGTGCAGGAAGCCTCCCAAGCAATATGGAATCAAACTCAAGAGAGTAACTACGAAGTGGGAAGGAACTCAAACAATCCATAAAGTCAAAAAGTGGACCCCACTCTGTAGAGAAAGACAAGGAAAAGGAGAACGACATGGATATGAGCAAATACCCTTCGTACGTTGCCCCTCTGTCATATCCACCCAAAATTCCATACCCCCAATGACTCCATAAGAGCAAATTAGATGCACAATTTGGGAAGTTCGTAGAAAAATTGAAGACTTTGCAAATAAATCTTTTATTCGTTGAGGCTTTAGAATACATGACTAAGTGTGCTAAGTTTTTGAAGGATATATTATCAAAAAAGTGTACTTGTGAAGAGAACCAAACGGTAAACTTAATTAGCAGCTATAGTTTCGTAGTCACCAATCAAATGCCTTCAAAGATCCAGGGAGTTTCACAATACCATGTGTGGTTGGTGTATTTGAGTTTGCAAAGTGCGTGTGTGATTTAGGAGCAAGTATTAATGTTATGCCTTTATCAACATTCTGAAAATTAGGGCTCGGTGATATCAAGCTAACTGCGATGCTAATTTAACTAACTGATCAATCTATTAAAAGATCGTTTGAAGTGGTAGAAGTCGTTTTAATACAAGTGGAAAAGTTAATTATTCTTGTGGACTTTGTTGTTCTTAATTTCGAAGAAGATCAAAACTATCCACTAATTCTTGGATGACCTTTCATAAACATAGGTAAAGTATTGATTGGTGTTCATGAAGGTAAATTGACCCTTCGGATTGGTGAAGATCAAGTGGAGTTCAATATGAACAAGCCATTAAATAATCTGAAGGAAAGCAACACTTGTATGAAGATTGACATTATAGATCAACATTATACAACATAATTATCCTATCATATATGAGTGGGAGATGTTAGAAACCATAGGGCCACCTATAAAGATAAGAAGAATTAACATTGGATTACTATGTAGAATTATAGTTATTAACGCTCCTATTATTATAGAATGAGAAGCTTTATAGTATATAGCAAGGTGTGTAAGTGTCTAGTTTGCTTAGTTATAAAAAAAAGGAAAAAAAGGCTTCAATGTATAAAGGACATTTAAATTGTGGTTAAGAGGCTAGTAGTTCTATTCTCTTTTTATGATCGATGGCATATGGATATCAGTTAAAATCCTATTTGTATATTATTTACTAACATATGATTGCTTTATAATCTAAGACTTCATACTAACTACATAAATGGGATAACTAAAGTTTATATAACTTTTTTCTCAAGTCCAAATTATAAGAAGAGGAACAACCAAATAACAAACTAGGCTATGTTTTATTCACATACATAATAAAGAATAATGGTTTTGAGAGTAATTTGTAGAATAACTGAAGTTTATAGAAATATATACATTTAGTGAAATTTATGGAAACATGATCATAGTCAAGTGTTTATTTTAATAAAATTCATTATAATCAAGAAATATTTGCTTCAGTAGAGAAAGAAAATTTACATAAGTGAAAATAAGTTCTCCATACGAGCTTCCAATAAAAAATTAATGTAAAATTATTTGTATATATGATTTATGAAGGAAAAGGACTCACGAGAAGGTCAAAGAAGAAAAAATTTGAAAACATATTTCATTTTTACATATATTGTTTAGAAAATAATGATTGGAAATAATTTGAAATGTTTTATTAGATAAAATATATAAAACTCAACATATTTAAAAGTATAAAAGAAAGTTCTTCCCGAGAAAAAGAAGTTATATTATTCAAAATAAACTTAAAAATATATATCACAATAAAATAGTGGAAAACAAATTTTTAGAGGCTACATGCAAAGTAGAATAAAAGGAGCTATACGTTATAATAAAATGGATAACGTAATCAAACTATGAAGTTAAACAGAAAAAACATGTTAACTTCTATAGTTGGAGGTTTTGTTTAGTTATAGATGTATTTTGTTTACATAAAGAATTTCTCTTGTCTAAGCAAAATTAAGGATAAGAGTTATGAAGCCCTTATATAATATTGCTTGAAAACTATGTTGTTACATATAGCCTAAATGGCATATGATCAAAAACTAAGAAAAAACCTAACAAAAAATGGCTTTAGTAAGACCTGCAAAGTTAAGATGAGTGACCTAAATTATAGTGTCATTCCTATTCATATGTTTCTAGTGGATATTTGATAGTTTTATAAATTATAATAGAATACTAGATAACAAGTAAAGGGTAATTAAAAAAAATGTGATCGTGCCTTTCCTCACAAAAGTTACAAGTGGATATTTCATATAGATAGAATAAAATACTGAATATATCGAGGGTATAGGTAATTAAAGAAAACATGGTTGTGGATTTCTTAGAAAAAGTTGTAAATATATAAGAAAGATAATGTACTTTAATAAAGTGTAATTTATCGATGGTTTTTAGTTTCCCAGTAATAGCTAACAAAAGAGTTTTGCGAAGGTGATGTTTAAACCACAGTAATATTGATCATATCTCGAAGGTGATGTTCAAACCACAGTAATATTGATCATATCTTACGAAAGATATATATTTTTAAGATTTCCAAGGCTAATAGATATATAAAAAAGTTCAAGCTAAATGAAAGGGTGTTCTCTAAAGTTGTTAAAATTATAAATAAAAAGTTTCTCTTTAATATAATATAACAATCTTAGAACTGGAGTTAGGCTAACTCCATTCATTTCCATAAATGATAGCCTCTACATTTTTATATATAAAAAGATCCCCATTTATAGATTTTAGGGAAATAAACCTCTCTAAAAATCTCAACATATGTTCATAATCATAAAAAAAGTTGATTTACCACTATATATATACATTTTCTAAAATACGTTTAGAACTTTTTCCAAGGGATGAGGATTTAGGAGTTGATTTCACATACCATATGTCCTTCCTAACATGATAGTTATAATGTATCCATCTAACCTATAATGACTTATGATCAGCGAAAAGCTCTATAGTTTCTTAGCTGAATCACCTTATGATTAGTCTAATTGAAGTTAATATAAGCCCTCCTTTTTCCATATAACTTCAATTTTACTAGTAATATCATTTGAACCCAACTGTAGATAATTCCTTATGGTCCTTTTAATAGATTTCACTAGTTTGGTAAGGAGAAAAAATTGGGAGGACTTAAAGATATAAAGATGAGAAATAATAGATTTTATAAGGGAAAGTGTCAAAACTGGTAAAGAAACTTAGTGTTCCTATTTAGGAATAATCTTCTTTAATTGATCCATTAAAGGTACAATCTCCATAAGTAAGTTTGGGTGAGGAAATAGGAAATTGAGATATTTAAATGGAAGGTTACCTCTTTTGAAACTAGTGATGATAGTAATATGAGGAGCACTATGCTTGTACTTTATAAACACGTAAAAGAAGGATTTACCTTTGTTAAAGGACATATTTGAGAGGTTTATAAAATCCTTAAGAACATTAGCCAATGTTCTAATTGATGTGGTGTCTCTATGAGAAAATAATCAAAGATCATTTGCAAATGAAGGTTTAAATAATTTGATTTTAGAATATTTGAAATGAAATCTAAAAATATTATATTTTAGCATTGCTTTTTTAAGAATTAGAGGAAAGACTTCATGTACAAACACGAACAAATAAGGAAAACGATGCTCTTATTGTCTTAAAGTTTTGAGGCAAAAGATGGTCTTATTGTCTTAAAGCTCTACTTCCCATAAGCATCTTCTGTATTTTTATTATTAACTAAAATAGAATAAGAAGTGGTGGTAATGTAATGATTGATACAAGTTATAAAAATATATAGGAAGCCAAAGGCTTTCAAATTGGAAAGAGTCACACCTTATTCAAAGATGTCAAAAGCTTTAAAGAAATTAATGTTTAGAGGGCATCTTCTTATATTAGTGTTTTTGCGGTAATCTCTGAACCATTCTTGAGCCAATAATAATTTATCACTAATACATCTATACAATAAAGTAAATTTAAGAAGAGTTAACTAAGGGTTAAAACTAACTTCAATATTTCAACTAGAATATTAAAAATAAATTTGTGAATTATGTCATAATATGATATGGTTCTAAAGTCAATAAAAAAAGGATGGATTTTGAGCTTTGTGAATAAAAGAGACTATAGTTACGTTAACCTCTTTAATTAGTATACCACTTCGAGAAAAATTTGGATCACCTTAGTCAAGGAGTCACAAATGATGTGCTATGAATGTTGAAAAGAAAGCACATTGAGACCGTTTAAACTAGGAGCTTTTAAAAGTTAGAGCTTGAAAATAATGTCTTTTATTGCCTAGGTTGTGATTGGCTTAGTAAAACCCTTAGCCAAAAGAGAATTAAGATGGAGAGGGTTAACAACTAAAATATCATGAGAATGAGTATAGATGGACTTCTTAGATCTAAAAAATTATTATAAATTTTATGAAAAAATGAACATAAATCTATATGATTATGAAAAAATTCCTCGTATCATCGATTAAAGAAGAAAAATCTCATTAGAGTCTCTTTTGACTAAGATATTATTGTGAAAAAAGAAGCATTGGTATTCCAATCCTTAAGCCAATATAGCTAGCCTTTTGTGAAGAAAAGATGATTATCTAGACCTTAATTATAGGATATAATAAGATCTTTCTCTTGATTCCCTAATTATGTCTTTAGAGGGGCTTCAATAAGATTGAATTGCTTGTGAGAGAGTATCTCCTTGGATAAAGACATATTAATCAATGTGTCACATATACTATATTTGTTCAAAGCTTTAAGGTTCTCTTTAATAACCTTAAGTTTCTAAATGTAAATAAATATTTGGAAAGCATATAAGGGAGTCTCCCAACCCCCTTTTAAAGCTTCCTTGAAACCATCATAATTGACAAAAAAGTTATTAAATTTGAAAGGTCCTTCCTAATGAAATGATTATAGCCAACTCTAATTACAACAGATGAATGATATGAAACTTTTGGAGATTCAAATGGAGCCTAGGATTCTAAGAAATTTTATAATTGATCCATGTTAACTAGAGCCCTATTAATCTTTCTCCAAATGAAAGTTTTAACTGATTGTTTATTTCTCTAGGTAAAATGATTTCAAATATAGTGGAAATCCTCTATAGGTAAGCTACTTAAACACTCTCTTAAATTAATAATGCTTCAATATTACTTATATAAACCTCCTTCAGACTCATCTTAATTGATGAGAGTTGAAACCCCCAAGAAACATCTAAGGTGCAATATATTGTGAACTAAGCTAAAGCATGTCTTTTTAGATATTTTTCCTAATGGAGAAGTTATTAGAGGCTTTAAATAAATATTATATACACTATGATTGAGAGATATAAATAAGCATTTCCAATTGAATGAATTGATAAAAAATAGTAAACGAATGGATGAGCAATAAAAAGGATCCTATAAAATAAGTATTATGTAATAAAATCTAAAGGTGGAGTTGTTAATAGAGAGTAATAACGTTATGTGATCTTATTTTGAATTCTAAAAGACTAGCAATGAAAGGTTTAAAATGAGAAAAACTCGATCTTACAACAAATTTTTTAATAAAACTATCGATCCCCTGAGTATCCCATATAACAAAGTTCATTTAAATAGAGAATGCTAATCTAGTAAGCCCTTTTATATATCTCTTAAAACTTTATTTTTTCCCCCTTTTCTATAACTGAGGAAGGACATCTAAACTTGGATTAAATATGGTTAAAGGTTGAAGGTAAACTTTGAGTAACTTTAATAAGTTTAAAGGGATTTTCCACTTTAAAAGAAAGATTCTTAAATTTAATGTTTTCAGTAATTGCATAATTTTTAAAGACTGAATTGAAGAAGTGGATAAATAAAACTATGGAATAGATGTATCATCTCTAAAAATAGTAACAGTTCTTACCAAAGAGGGGATGACTTATTTTGTCTCATCATAAGTGATCCAACTTGAAGAGGAGCATCAGATGACCCTATCAGTTTAATAAAGTCATCTTTAGACCTATTGTCCTCTAATGATTCTTTTGTTACTATTTAAGGGTTTCAATTGCTAAAAGAAACCAACGTCATCCAAGATCATATCAACATACTTTTTAAGCTTATGAATCTTGATTGTCTCTAGTAATGCCTTTTTAAGGTTGACTTTAATATAAAGTCTTGTATAATCAATCCCTTTTCATTAAAGTTATGAACTTTTCCATGCAAATAAGAATGCCAGTGGCAATAGCAAGATGGCTTAAGCCATTATTGTTTTAGTATTCTCGATGAATACTATGAAAATTGGTCTAAATATAAAATAAGACTAATTATGTTAATCTAACTCTGGTTGTCACTTTCTTAAAAAGGTATAAAAAAAAGAGCCACATAGCAGGAAAGGGGTTCAAGCCTTTAGAGCATAAGAGAAAGTAGGTAAAAAGTTAAGGGAGACATTTAGAGAAAGAGTAGTAGTATTAGGAAGATGAGTATTAACTGTAATGCTCCCAAAAATTCTTAAACTGTAATTATCCAAATAGTTCCCAAAGCATATCGTTAATACCAAAATCCTTATTAGTTCCAAAAAAAAGATGTTTGTCTACCACAAAAGTATTCTATACAAACACAACTACCTATAACTATCACATTAAAAATATATAAAATAAAACAACTTTATTTAATTAATTTGCTGTCCTCACCTAAACTCCACTTTGTCACTCCTGTGTACTAGAGTTATCGACAATCTCTCGATCTCCTAAAAGAAATAGTGGCAAAGGGTGAACTGCCTACTTAGGAAGGGTGACTAACTGTATCCTTAAAATCAAATAACTCAATATATAAATATAAAACTCAATCAAGTGATTAAAACGTTGATATTATATGAAGATACACATCATTAATCAATTTATTTGAACAATTAACAAACCTCCAAAATTTTAACAGCGCAATGATTAACACTAACATTAATATATATTTTCCATTTATGATTTATCCCATAATTAATTGAACTGTCTAGGCTTTGCTTAACTTAGTAGGCTTACGTTTAATGGTCTGTCAACTTATCTTAATCCCTCACTAAGTGGAAATGTAATTAAATGTATAAATATTGACACAAGGTACCTTAATTTTTCAATTTTACTTGGTACCCTAGTACTACTCCAGTACCTAGCCATCGGCACAAGATATCCCCAAGATTTAGGATATCCAGTACCACTCCAACACTTAGCCATTCGCATTGGACATCCTCGAGACTCAGGATGCCTAAGTACCTGCTTCACGGATAGATACCTAGTCATCGCTCGCTCATGTCTAAATAACCTATCAATATATGACCATCAAATGTAATATGTCCTAAACAAGTCATATATTCTCGATTTCACTATTTATTCACAACCTATTATCAATCAGCCTCTAATTAACACATTTTCACTGAATTAACATTGGATACACCTAATAATACATAACATATAAAAATGAAACACCTTATACTTTGTTAATTCTTTTCTAAATAAATAAACATAATTCATATATGTAACTATTAATAATTAATTTAATTAATGAATAATTCAAAATGTGAATCACTATAAAAATAATTTATTAATAAACAATATGGCACACTATTCTAAGAGTATAGTTTAAGGTTATCTTTACCTCAATTCCAGACTCAACTACTTAATAGTCCAATTTACTTCTTGATTCAACCTTTGGACCTAAAAATTAAAAAATTCTATTAGACTAATTTAAGAACATTTTCAACCTAATTCTATTTAATAATCCAACATTATCCCCTTTTTCACTTTATTCTTAATTATAAAAATAATATCCTTATTAACCTAACCACCATAATTACTAAACTACCCTTAACTAATTAAAAGTCATATTTTAATATCATTCATTTCAATTAATACAAAAAATACCTTCTTGGAAGTAAATTCCAATTTTACCCTTCACTATTTGCATTTTCTATTGTGCGCCTTAATAGAACTTAAATTTTCTAAAACACTACAAGAAAACCATATACTAGAGACTGAAATTTACCGACGAACATAATTCCGTAGCTAATTACCGACGGAAAAAAAAATTCGTCGATAAAACTGTCGTGAAAAATTTTATTTCGTGAAGGACAAATTGTCGTCGGTAACGGTAGAGAGAAAAAATTTCCAACGGAATATAGAGATGAAAAAGCCATGCCAGTCTGTAAAAATTACGGGAACGCTTCCTGCAATTCAATAGCGTCTGAATTGTGCCATTCCATCAGTAAAATATGCTTTGTTTAATAGTAAGCGTCAGTTTTGTAATGACAGTATTGTATTTCGTCGATGATTTTCCAATAGTCTTCCCTCTCTATCATTAAATTCAGTTTAGTCGTTTAAAAAAATCGAAACGATGTCGTTTGATTTAATGCCAAACGATGTCGTTTCAGTTCGAGGTTAAATGCACCCTGAACTTTTCCCTCACGTTCTTCTCCTCTGCTCGCATTTTTTCTCCTCTCCTGGCGTCGCTGTTATTCTACATCCTCGCCATCGCCGTCTTTCTTTCTCGCCCGTCTGAAGCTTCTCCTCTCCCCGTCGTTGCCGTTCGTCACAGGTTTGCAGCTGGTCCTCTCCTCACCATTGTCTTTCGTCATTAGTGTACGATTATGTTTCTCCATTTCTATAATATAACGATTTTATTTCTCCATTTGTTGAGTTTTGCATGACTTGTTGACTTATGTTTTTTCTTTTCTAAGTTGAATTTGACTACTTTTTTATCTTGTTAATTGTTGTTAAATGGATGTTGGATATACGAATGTTGTCTATGACCTAGGTTCTGTTCTGTACATACTATATATTGCTATTTTGAAGAGAAGGGATTTGAGATTGAAGTGTGTATTTGAGATTGAAGAGAAACGATTTGAGATTGAAGAGAAGGAATTTGTGTTGTTAGAGTTTGGTTTAATTTCTGTTTTGTTAGAATTTGGTTCAATTTTGATCATTATCCATCCCAGTGATAATGACTTTAGGGTTCTTTTGTTGCTAGCTTTTGATTTGCAATAATTAGGGTATGAATTTGTTAAATTGATTAGGGTATGAATTTGCTGAATTGAGTTAGGTTGATGAATTTGCTAAATTGAGTTAGGTTGAATAATAAACAGAAAGAGGGAGTGCTCTCAAAATTGCATAAATATTATTAACCTTTCTGACTTTAGATTTGATGGGGTTTATTTCACCTAAAGTAATAGATAACAAGATTATTGGCTAATAATAAATAAGCATGAGCATACATTTATTAACCCCAAATAGCTATAAAAGTTCAACAACAGTATGACTTATTTCCATCGTTCCCTTTACTCAAACCATTCTCCTATAGAGGTAGATTTGGGAATTATAATTGATAAACTCAAGTTCTTTTAAATTCAATAATTTTCTAATAAAGAAGGATGGGTTTAAAGAAGTAATTAGGAAGGATTTGAACACAAAAGGATGGGGTTATAAATCATATAAATGCATAAGAAAGCTCTAAGTTATTAAAGCTGAACTAAAGAACTTCTATACTCAGAAAATTAAGAACACATATAAGACTAAAGTTAAAACCAAAGAGGAGTTATGTTCTATTCAATTATTAATAAATTCATCCCCAAAGATGCTACTCTTAGAAAATAGTAAGGAAAGTATTTGATAGTTACTTAACAACTTTAGAGAATCGCCACTCCCTAGTTAAACGAAAAGCTTGGGTCAATTGGTTGAAAGATGGGAATAGAAACTCCTAATTCTTCTATAATTCTATCCTACGTATAAAAGATAAACACAAAATTTTTTATCTTATTAATAATGATGGTAGCACTATTTGGAAGCAAACTAAGCTTAAGGAAGTTATATTCAACTATTTCAATGATTACCTTATTTATGCTAATCC
>JAOTAY010000004.1:24635750-24651689 GCA_025629805.1 Erythroxylum baracoense
AGAACTCAATGTATGTGAAATTTATGGTTTAATATTAATACTTAATAATTATCACTTACTAATATAAACATTGCCTTCTGATATGATTAAATATAAGAAAGCCTTCAACAACAGTCTCAACAGTCTGAAGATGTTGATGAGACTCAAATCTATCTTCATGCAGTGGGTCGTAGGGACCGTCGAAGAAGGATATTCGGCTTAGGTTCATTTGCGAATACATGTTATTCACAATCCTCCATGTCCAGTACAGCAGCATTTCGTAGGCGGTCCACAACCAATGAAGTCCAAGAACTTCGAAGCACAATGTAGACATTGGCAACTCAGTTGCAACAGTTGATAGATCAGTTGTAACAGTCGATGCAGTACATAACTTAACTCCGTAATAAGGTGGATGAGTTAAAAGGTAGGGGTAGCACCTCATCGTACCAATCAGAGCATCTGTCATCTCTACATTAATAGTGTACTTTCGGTCATTTTATTTTAATTACGAAAACTTATTAAGTACAATTTAATGTTTTTATTATCAATTACGATATTTTCAACTTTATATCATCAATCAATTTTATGTTTACGAAATTAAATGTATACTATTACATTAATAGATGTTTAAATTATTTATAACATCATCAAATAAAATTTATTGACGGTATATTATTAAAAGAAAAATTTTGATTTATTTACCGACGGACATCGGAGAATCCGTTGGTAAAATTATAACATTTACTGACGGACTAAGACTGACTGTCAGCAATCACAGACGGAATAACCACTTCCATTCGTAAATTCACCGACGGAAAAAGAATCACCCTCGGTAATTTTTGAACAATCTTACCGATAGAAAACTGTTGGTAAGATTTATCAATGAAATAACCAACCATAAGTCATCGGTAATCACAGACGAAATAACCAACCGTAGATCGTCGGTAATTACAGACGAAATAACCAATTCCGTCCGTAAACTCACCGATAGAAAAAATATAACCGTTGGTAATGTTTGAAAAATCTTATGACGAAAACGCGTAAATCGTCGGTACATTTACCGACAGAAGGGAATGTCTCGTTGGTAAATATACCGAGGGTCAAGTGCCCGTGGGTAAATTTACTAACGGGACATTAGTTTCCGTCGGTAAATTTACCAACGATATATTAATTGTCCGTCGGTATATTTACCAACGGTACAAGACCTTCCGTCAGTAATTATTAGCTACGGTCATTTCTAAGATGCCTTTATTTGTCGGTAATAGCTGTCACTAGTATTACTTATCGATGGAATGTTAATGTTTTCCGTAGGTAATGTCCGTCGCAAAACGACTTTTTTCTTGTAGTGAAAATGTCATCTTCTTATTTATCAAAAAAAAAAGTCATCTTCTTCACTTTCTCCTCTTCTCTTATCTACCCTTCTTTTCTCATTTTTCAGTCATTTTTTTCCATTTTCACCTTTTTCATGAATTCAATTTGTCTCAAACAACCACAACATGCAATCTAACTATAAACTAGAGTAGGACGATCAAAAATCACAAAAAAGACATAAAATAGTTGGTAAAATTTTACTTATGTGTTAAGGGTTTTTAAGGTTATTAACCTCTAAAATTTTCTCACAATTTGTTGCAATACAAACAAAATGACAGAACAAGTAAGAAAAGTGTCACACTTGCTAGCTATGAAAATGGAGGGAAAAAATGGAGAAGAAGAGCTGATTTTCGTTGATGTCCATTTTTACAGCTGATATGTTCTATTTAAACCCCTAAGTTTAATGGTTTTATGAGCTGGGCTGCCATGTGGCTTTTGTTTCTTTGTGTGCTTTAAAGTAACAGTAACAAAACTAGAAGAAAGATTAAAAAATGAAGGGAGTGGAAAGAAAAGATAACTAATATAAGAAAAAAGGTATCAAAAGAAAAAATCACTAAAAAAAAGGCGGAAAAGAAAAAAGAGAAGGTTGAATTATAATACATAAAGAATAATAAACCTACTGAAAGACTAGGATCTGCTTAAGAAGTAAGAATACGAATTAAAAAATAAGAAAAACATTTATTAATGATATCATCAAATATTTGATATGAAGTTATCCACATCAATTATTATGCTCTTCTTATTCGTTACAATATAATTTATTCAAAATAATTATGTTATGCAGTATACAATTTAGAATTATGAAATTAAATTAATTTCTATTGTACGTTTGAAAAAATAATAATGTTATGGCATAAACTAATCAACACTTCTGAAACAAAGATAATTGAATATTTAAATATAGTGCATCATAAGATAATCATTAATATTTTAGTGCATGTCATCAAACTTCTGATAATTGAATCATATTAACATATAATGCATCATAAGATAGTCATCAATAGTTTAGCGTAGAAAAATAACAAACCTATAAAACTCGGATAAGAATATTTGGTAAAAAGATCAAAAGATTTGGCCATAGTAACACATTTCTGCGCATCAGCGGCAATCAAAGACCCGAGTATGTAGGGGAGGAGTTGCTGCAGAAGACCAAGCTTGCATTTTAATGAGAGCTCAAATTTCGCTAGTACGTGCATTAATAATAACAAGTATGTGTCTATTCTTGAGTAAGGTGAGCATAAAGTTTTGTTAGTGACAAGTGATAATGCAAGGGTTATAAAAACTCGTGGAGTATTTTTGTGTATCGGCCTAAAATTCTTATAATATTCACATATTTTAAAAGGAATTGAGTAAGGGTAACTTTATCTCAAAGAATTTAGTTCAAGGTTTTCGAAACCCTATTTTAAGTGGTTCCAAAAACATGATGCATGAAATATAAATAATTCTGTTTTTTTTAAATGAATGGGTTTTTTGGATATATTATATTCTAAATTAAAGCTTTAGTATCTCATTTTATAAGAGTAACTTCATAAAATCTAATTGTTCGAAATTTATTATCTCTAATCTTAATTATTTTTTAACTTAGGCTTATTTGATGGATCGACCATGATTTAAAATTCCAACTTAGTAAGCTTAATTTCTGACTCTTCCTATTTCGAGAGTACAAAAGAAAGACTCGTATTTTTGGGACATTTTAACGTTTTATGGCTTTAGAAAGTAGGTGACAATAATGATCATGCTCATCCCGGGCTAGCTTACGATGTCAGCTAGCCCCTTAATTTGGTTTCTTTTGCATGAAATGTTTAAAAGCAAGGGGCTTGCATGAACACCATGTGTCCAAGTTTCAGCAACCAACTTTCCACGTAACAAACCCCTCAACGTTTGAAGCCACTTCCAATATATTATATATCACAGCAAAAAGGCAACTATCATATCCACAAACATCTTTTATTATAGCTTAGTGTTATTATATAAATACAGTAATGGCTAATGTGGAGACGGGGGGTGAAGGCGCAGGAACAGCGATAAAAGATGGAAATAAGAAGATGAGGTTGATGGTGGGAATTGATGACAGTGATGCGAGCTTCTACGCCCTTCAATGGACGCTGGACCACCTTGTTAGCGGTAACAGTAATGTTATTAATGCAACAAATGAACCAAGTGAAGAAACAGGAATGGTGACGGTGGCTCACGTTCAACAGCCCTTTCAGCATCATCTGTACCCTGCTGGTCCTGGGGGTGTAGCAGGTTAATTTCCCGACTCCCCTACCACTTCAAGCTGCTTATAGCCAACTAATTCAAATTAAATTCCAATTTTAGTATTTGATCAGTTAAGGTATCATTCAGTTTTTAGCTTAAATTGCTCATCTTTCGTGAAGCAGGTTTTTATCCAACATCCGCAGTAGTAGAATCAGTGAGGAAAGCGCAGGCAGAAACTTCATCAGCTTTACTCTCCCGTGCATTGAAGATGTGCAAAGACAAGATGGTAATATTGTACTTATTGGTGATGAATTTAGATGACGAATTGTGGTCATTAGTAAATTTGCATATACAGATTAAAGCGGAGACTTTAATTCTTGAGGGGGATCCAAAGGATATGACATGTCAAGCAACAGAGCAGATGCACGTTGATCTTCTGGTCATAGGAAGCCGTGGCCTCGGGAAGATTAAAAGGTACTTGTCAACTTCTGACAATTAAATTAAAAAAAATTGTTATAAACACATACATTCATGTTGCAGAGCGTTCTTAGGTAGTGTAAGTGATTATTGCGCACATCACGCGAAGTGTCCGATTCTCATTGTGAAACCACCCAAGGGCCAACAATAATGGGACCAAAGGAGAAAGTTTCTTGTGTAACATCAAGACTGAACAGTATCCAAACAAAATGTGCAAAGAATCAAGTGAAGCTGGTGTTCCACTTCCTTCCCTTCTCTGCAGCCTCTTTTGAGATCCTTGTACAAAAAGAGAAAAAAAAAGAAAGAAAAGCTATGCTTTTGTATGTATCAGTTACTATATATGTTGTCCTCCAACTTCGTCAAGGTCTCAATCCAACTTCTTTCCAGTTTTCGTTTAATAGGTCTGCCTCAAACCAAGTAGTTTTCTGATTTTAATTCAGTTGACCAATACTATCACAGCCTAAAATTCTCTTCTTTAATCTATAGGAATCTACCAAACGTTAAAAAAAAAAAAAAGCCAATAGTAACTGATCTAAAAAGACAAAGAGAAAATGGAAAAGGAAGTGAAAAAGAAGGCCGAATTTGACAGGATGAGGTGATATACAGGATGAGATGTGATAATAATATGATATTTATGTTTTATTAATATCATTATATTATTTTAATAATATTGAGATAAATTTTTAAAATAGTTTGAATTATTTGAATTTAAGTAAAAATTAAGTATTAACAATATCGAAGCTTAAGATTGATGATGTGAGATTTTATTATCTACAGAGAACGAAATTACAACTAAATTTTATAATAATATGAGTTTGTGTAAGGAGAAAATACAATATAAAATATTATATGATGTAATATTTATTTCTTTCATACTTAAATTTAGTACAACAATTTTACATCTAAAGTTGTAAATTATCAAGATTTTATATTAAGTATGAAATGCTAAGATTTTAAAGAGTAAAGCTAATAATCTTGGGATGGGATGCTTAGGTAAAGCATATATTATTCAATAAGTTTATAACTAAATTAGATAATATAAAATTATGAGGTATCCCCTTTGAATATAATATTAAACAAAAATATTTGTTTAAACGGACATTTATTGAAAAAGCATATATTGTTCAATAAGTTTATAACTAAATTAGATAATATAAAATTATGAGATACCTAAAAGGTTGAACATATTATTAAACAAAAATATTTTCTTTAACAAATATTTATAGAAAAATTGCTCTCAAGATAAGTAGTATGAGTAAGATAAAATTTAAAAAGATTCAAATCTCGTACTTTTAAATGGAACTAATATCTTTGTTGATACATGTATAATTAAAAGATTATGAGACATCGAAAATTTCATTTTCATGATGAATTTGAAGAACTTATTTTAGAAATGCTTGTGAATTTATCATGTTTATAAGAAATTTAGTAGGAGTATAATTATCCTCTTAAGTGGGAGCATATAAAGACATACTACTCATAAAGAATAATAATTCATGTTTTTAATCGTTGAAGATGAGGTAGTCTAAGAGCAACTCTTATTGGATATGAAAAAGGAAATAACTTGCAATTAGATCTATAGAGATATATATGAAAGTTGTTTGCCTATTCTAAGTCCAAGTATATAGATAATATACTAAAGGTGTCTAAAATTTGAGATATCTGATTCTTATAAAGTACTAAAATATGAGTAGATATTTGAGTTCAAGGTTATATAGATATTGACTTTAAAAGTAAATCTTAGTTAAAGTATGTTTTACTTATAACAATATAATTTTGAGATTGGAAAGGTTTCAATATAACATTAATTGCTAATCAAACAAAAAAATATTTTTAATGTAGTCGAAATGATTATTTAGATTAGTAAGTTCTTTAACAAACTTGGAATAGTTCCTTGCATTGTTTAAACAATAATGTATTATGGAATATTAGAGACATTTAGGTAGTTTCTCTTAGTTACAATTATAATTGAGATAAAAGTTGTAAGATTTAAGCAAGTACCTACTATAGAGAATCTTATAGAATTCTCTCACTAAACCACTATTACAGTAGTATATGATCGTTATACAGTGATTTAGCATAAGATACTTAAATGATTGGCTTATGCATATTCAAATATATATGGGAATGTTCATGGGATAAAGGTACATCGCAAATAAAATTATGATGAGATCATAATTATAATATTTATATTGCATTTATGTATTATCCCTATGTTATTTTCAGTCAAAATTCTATTAAGACTGGACATTAATTAGATATGAATTGATTAATTAAGAATTAAAGATGAAGTAAAGGAGTTTAATTTATATAGTAGTAAATATAATTTTTATATATTGCCAACACATATTGGAACGTAATAGGTCGCACATAAAGAATAAGTTGAAGGGAAAAGAAAGTGTTTTAATCAAATTGTGCTTGATTGTAAAGTTTGAGAAACTTTATGAGATATTTATTAGGACCAATATGAGATATATATATATCATTTTTAGGCTCAGCTGATATTTAATTATAATTAATTGCAATTTTAATCAAAGTTTAATTGAAATTAAAATTTTATTTTAATTAAATTACTAACAGGTCTAAAACCTATTATAAATAGGCTTGGACTTCAAAGGAGCCAACACTTCTTACCTAAACCTCAATTTATTTTAATTAAATTGAGATGAATGTGAAGCTTATCTGGCATATGTAGTTAATACCCGTACTGAGCAAACAGTACAGAATATTCCTATTGTTAGGGATTTGCTAGATGTGTTTCCTAGTGAATTATCTAGTTTACCTTTAAATAGGGAGATAGAGTTCATTATTGGCCTTGTTCCAGGTACTACTCTAACATATATTCCTCCATATAGGATGGAACTTGTAGAACTTAAGGTTCAATTATAGGAGTTATTGGACAAGGGCTTTATTAGACCAAGTGTGTCACCTTGGGGAGCTTCAGTCTTATTGTGAAGAAGAAAGATGGAACTCTGAGACTGTGTATCGATTACAGGCAGCTGAATCAGGAGATAGTGAAGAACAAGTACCCGTTACAGAGGATAAATGACTTACTTGATCAGTTGCATGGAGCTAAGGTATTCACTAAGCTTTGAGATCAGGGTACTATCAGTTGAAGATAGCAGAGGCTGATGTGCCAAAGAGTGCATTCAGGACTAGATATGGGTATTTCGAGTTTATAATGATACCGTTTGGGTTGACAAATGCCTCAACTGCTTTTATGGCTTTGATGAATAAGGTATTCCAACCTTATTTAGATTGTTTTGTGATTGCGTTCATCAATGACATTTTGGGGTATTCGAAAAGCAGAGAAGAACATACTGAACACTTGAGGTTAGTCCTGCAGATAATGAGAGAGAAGCAATTGTATGCCAAGTTCAGTAAGTGTGAATTTTGGCTTGATCAAGTAGTATTCTTGGGTCATATAATGTGTGGACAGGACGTATAGGTAGACCTAAAGAAAGTAGAAGCAGTGATGAAGTGAGAATCTCCAAGAAATATGTCTGAGATCAGGAGTTTTCTTGGATTAACCAAATATTACAGAAGATTTGTCGAGAGGTTTTCATTGATTTCAACCCTTTTAACAAAACTTCTGAGAAAGGATGTACCTTTCAGATGGAATGATGAATGTCAGAAGAGTTTTGAGGAGCTAAAGCATTGGTTAACTACAACACTGGTGTTAGCTATTCTATCTAGATCGGGAGGTTATGTTGTGTATAGTGATGCTTCATACCAGGGATTGAGATGTGTTCTGATGCAGTATGGCAAAGTGATTACATACACATCGAGACAATTAAGGTCACACGAGTTTAACTATCCAGTATATGATTTAGAGCTTGTTATAATAGTATTTGCTTTGAAGATTTGGCGACATTATCTGTACGGAGAGATATTCTAGATATTCACTGATCATAAGAAGTTGAGATATTTATTGAGTCAAAAAGAGTTGAATATGAGACAGAGACAATGGATAGAGTTGCTTAAAGAATATGATTGCACAATTGAGTATCATCCAGGTAAAGCTAATTTAGCAGTTGATGCATTAAGCAGAAAATTGGATAGCCGCGTAGCTCATATGCAGACATCGAGGTTACCCAACTTAGTCCAGTTAAGAGCATTGAATCTTGAGTTAAAATTAGGCCAGAATGAGGCCTTGATAGCTACATTGAAGCTTAGACCAATTTTACATGAGAGGATCAAAAAGGCTGAAAATAAGGATCCTAAAATTGTGAAATTAATTGAGAAGTTGAAAGTGAATCCGAATTTCGAATTTGAATTAATAAATGAGACACTGTGGTTGAAGCAGAGACTATGTGTACTTGATTTAGATGAACTGAGAAAGGAGGTTCTGGAGGAAGCACATATAGCAGATTATGCTATGCATCTTGGTACCATCAAGATGTATAATATGCTTAAACAACATTTCTGATGGCCAAGAATGAAAAAGCAAGTGGTTGAATATATGGCTAAGTGTTTGACTTGCCAACAGATTAAGGCAGAGCATCAGATTCCAATTGGTAAGTTACAATCATTACCTAATCTATAGTAGAAATGGGAAAGAGTCATTATAGATTTCATTATGGGGTTGTCGAGGACTCCAAGGTAGCATGATGTTATGTGGGTTATTATTGACCGATTGACCAAGTTAGCTCATTTATTACCAATGAGGGAGAATATGACATTAGATCAGTTAGCCCAGACGTATGTGAATGAAGTAGTGAAATTACATGGAGTCCCAATGTCTATTGTATCAGACCGAAACCTCAAGTTTACTTCGAGATTTTAGAGAAGTTTACAAATAGCAACGGGTATAAAGTTGAACTTCAGTACAACATTTCATCCTTAGACACACGGACAGAGTGAGAGGACGATTAAGACTATCGAGGATATGCTCAAAGCTTGTGTTTTGGAGTTCCAAGGAGCATGGGATTAGTATGTAACTCTGATTGAATTTGTAATCATTATCACAATAATATTAGAATAGCACCGTATGAGGCGTTATATGACAAAAAATGTCGTTCGCCTTTATATTAGGATGAAGAGGGTATAAGGATTGTTGAAGGCACAGAATTGATTTAAGACACTGTGGATAAGGTTAAACTGATCCGAAATAGAATTAAAGTAGCACAAGACTGACAGAAGAGTTATGTGGATCAGCACCGAAGAGATATGGAGTTCCGAGTAGGAGATGAAGTATTTCTGAGAGTATCGCCTTGGTGAGAAGTGCTAAGCCCTAGATACATCGGTCTGTATGAAATTACAGAAAGAGTTCGACCATTGGCATACAAGTTAGCACTACCTGCTGAAATGTTTCAAATTCATAATGTGTTCCATGTGAGTATACTTAGGAGATATTCGTCTGATTCGACTTATGTCTTACCGTCTCAGGAGGTTGACATTGCTAGTAATTTGAGTTATGTTGAGGAACTAGTTAAGATAGTGGGCTATTAGATGAAGCAATTGAGAAACCGAGTCATTCCAATTGTGAAATTCCTTTGAAAGAATCATTCGAGAGAAGAAGCTACATAGGAAATGGAGGAAAACATAAGGATTCAGTACCTCCACCCATTCGATTAATCAGATAAGAATTTCGAGAATGAAATTTCTTAAGGGGGAGAATTGCAATAACCCATTTTTTATACTGAGGGTTAGAGCCCTAGGCTATTGAGATATATGAGAAATAACACTGAGAAAACTATGAGCATCGCATTGACATGCATACCATGAGCATTTACACGAACTTTTTGTGTGTGCACATTACAAATACTATATATGCAATCATTTGACATTTTCCAGGGTACGAATAATTTAAAATGATTATGATGTGAATTATGAATTTATTTCTTGGAAATTTGTTGATGAATTATAAATGATGATTTAGAATTAATTGTTATAATTGAGATATTTAGGAATTTATATGTATTTTTGGACTAAGAAAAATATCAAGTGACAATATAAATAGATAAATGATAGTAGAAATAGTTGATATATAGAAATAGAAATAATTGACAAGTGGCATTATGATTTATTAATTAGTGGAATAGAAATTAGGAGATAAATAGAGTAGAGATTAAATGGTATTGGGTACAAAAATTAGAAGACATTAGCATTGTTAGCATTGTTAATTAAGTGGTAAGTGTCATGACACTTACTAAGCTTTCTAATCTTGCTTTTTAAACCCATACGAAACTCACAATTGAAAGACCATCTTTCCATTATCTTTCACTTTTGCCATATGCTCTCTTCTTCATCTTTTTCATTTTTCTTCACTCTTGACCATCTCACTCTCACTCTCAACCTCATTACGTTGAATTCTCGCTATCCTTCACTTTGTTTCATCAAGATCCTTGTTACCTCTTCATCTTGTTACAAAGAAAACCTAATCCCTCCTTTTTGAAAGACGATGATCGTGTACTGCTTTGGAGCTAGGTTTTACATGATTTGAAGAAACTTTGGAGCTAAAACAAGTAAGTATATTAATGATCTTTATGGGTTGTTTTAAGAGAAACATTTTGAAGATAGTTTGAGATGGATTGATTTAGTGAAAATGGTATATGATGAGTGCAGAATTGTTGATGAAGAAATGGATATATTCATGCCCTATTTTTTTGTATATGATGAGAAATAAATTATGAATTGTTATAGGGATTTTTTTTATAGATAAAAATGATCATGAAACTGGTGATGAATGAGCGTGGAACGTTGATGAAGAAATGTGTAGGTTTATGTTTTGCTTTTCTATGAAAGTGTGCAAAAATATTGATGAATGTATGGACATATTTGATGTTCTGTTTTTGTGATTATGAACAACAATAGATTACTATTTGTTTATGAATGATATTAAGATGGAATTGAGGTGAGAATGAAGAGGAAAGGATGAATATGCATAAGATGATTTAGATGTAACATGTAGGAGTTAGAAATCTGGAAAACATGGAAGAGAATGGCTGGAAGTTTTTGGATATGATAACCCACGATCGTGGGAATGCTTCCATGATCATGGAAAATGCAAAGAAGTGGCTGCAAATATTCTGGTAGCTTAACTCGCGATCGTGGGAGTGCCTCTACGATCGTGGGAAGGGCCATTAATGTAAGTTCTTCTTTTATGTGATATTTAAATCAACTAATGCTAATGTACTTTCCTATGATGTATTTAGGCTTGAATGAAGCTTGAAATGAACCTAGTTTGATGATGGATTAAGTGATTAAGTGTTGGATATGTTTAGGGTAATAATTGAGGTTATAACTAAAGATTAGATTGGTGATATATATGTATCAAAAATCTGGAAAATTTAGAGATGTTATAAGAATGAAAGTGATCTTCTAAATGCTAAAGTGATTCAAAGGAAATCAATAATGTGTATTAAGTAAAGATGAATGAGAATTTAGATATTATGTGATCTTATAATGCTAAAATAACATTGGTGAATGATTGATCGATGAACTTTGAATAATCATGTATAATTGAGGTGTAAACCTAAGTTCAAATTAGACATATATGAGTTTTGAGGTAAAAATGATTAAGATTCGTAGTTGAGGATACATACTCGGGAATGTCATTAAGCATGCATTACACATAACACATATACATATGTGTATGACTGAATATTTATGTGATTGAGCAATTTAGTAATGTGTACAATATGTGTATTGCATGATATAGAAGCGCAAATAGAACGCCAGCATCCAGACATTGCCGGGACGTTAAGGCAATAGCTATCTGGAGCTTACTATAAGTACCCTAGATGTTCTCTCTAGGGTTAAAGGGGCGGTTGGTTCATATGGGAGAATGATAATAGGAATAAGAACGAATATAGTGAGGAATGAGAATAGATATTATCATTATAATTATGATGGTTGATTAAAAGGAAGAAATAATTACCATTACCATTGACAGTTGTCGGTTTGTAAAAAATATTGAGAAATAAAAATTTATTATATTTTAACTAATTAATTAATTATATTGTAATTAATTAATTATAATATGTTGATTAATTAAAATATTGTAATTAATTTTAATTAATTATAATGTAGATAATTAATTAATTATATTTTAATTAATTAATTAATCACAATACTTTAATTAATGAATGAATTATATTTTAATTACTTATATTATAACTATTTAATTAATTTAATTTAATTTAATTAATTAATAATAATAATTTATTTAATTATATTATAATTAATTGTATTAATTAATTACAAAATTTTAATTAATTAATAGTTATATTTTAATTAAATGTAACAAGCACACCCTTATATAACAATGATACTCATTCCTCTAAATTAGGAGAGGAATGGGGTATTACCCAAAAATGGGTAATCAAAATAATGACTCTATAATCGTAGTCCCTTACCAAACTCAATCTTTCATTTCTACCCATTCTCTTTTTTTCATACTCACTAAACAAGTACACCCTAAGACTATGCCTAGAGTTGGACCAATTTCTATTACATATCACAAGAAGGCTACTGTTGAGTTATAGAAGCTAAAAATGCAGTTAGAGGTGTTGTTTGAAAAGGGCTTTATTAGACTGAGTATAACAACCTAAGGAGCTTTAGTGTTGTTTGTGAAGAAAAAGGAAGCCAATATGAGACGTTAAATTTATTACTGATAGTTAAATAAGGTGAAAGTAAAGAACAATAACCCATTATAAGGATAGATGATCTTTTGGACGAGTTAAGGGGATAGGTAACATTTTTAAAGATTGACTTAAGATCATAATACTAGCAGTTAAGGATAGTTGAGTCAAATATTCCCAAGAAAAATTTTATGCTCGGTATTATTGATCAAGTTTTACCTTTATTAATAGGAAAATTAATACAGTTACATCAATCAAATAATCAACTAACAAAGGAGCTACCATAAATATGTAAGGAGAAT
The DNA here is from genome assembly GCA_025629805.1 of Erythroxylum baracoense. Classification (NCBI taxonomy): domain Eukaryota; kingdom Viridiplantae; phylum Streptophyta; class Magnoliopsida; order Malpighiales; family Erythroxylaceae; genus Erythroxylum; species Erythroxylum baracoense. The sequence goes on from JAOTAY010000004.1 coordinate 24,648,664, forward strand.
TAAGGATGAAGTTTAGGATTGATTCTATCATTATTTTGCTGTTTTAATTAATATCGATTCAATTATGTGTCAATCTTGGATTTTTTAAAGATTTGATTACTCTTTCTTAAAATCTAACCAATTAACCTTAATTGATAATCCGTAATTGAATCTTAAAATTCCAGAATTATAATCTCTCAGTTCACAACTCTTTCCCAAATAATTTCAGTTAGTTCAAAAGATATTTATCAAATAATCAAGTTATCACACAAGATCTCTCTTTGAATAATATGTGATTTGTTAATCATGTGACATATTAATTTACCAACTCTCGTTGTGTAAACTAATCGGATTACTTTTGACTCACTCTCTCAATTTATTGTCAAAGTATATGTATGCACCATTAACACAACACAGATTATATATTGAATCAATCAAAATCAAAGTCACAAAATAATTCAAGAAAAAACCCTAATTTGGAAATTTAAAACATAATAAACATGAAGAACATCATCAAATTCAGTTTATACATCAAGTTTAATGAAAATAATAAGAAGAGAGAAAGAAGAACTTGATTTGGAACTTAAACTCAAAATTTGGAAGTCTCCAATGCTCTCATTGATGCTCCTTTGATCCCAAAATGCAAGATGGTGGTTACTCTTTTTTGAGTGGTTTATGTTCTTAAATAGTTCTTGAGGCTTCTAGGTTTAACCACTTAATTTGGTTCATAAAATAGCCCCAAAACATTAAAACTACAAAAAGAGTCGTGTGCTGGAAAAGTAGAAATTCGTTAAAATTGTTGTTTGCGCTCTTTATCACGATCATGACGAGCAAGTCATTATCGTGACCTACTTACATACTTCCAATTCTTCTCTTTTCTTCAATTTCCTATTTCCATACACTCAAAAACACATCACACACCTCATGAAACATAAAATTAAGATCCAAATCATACTCGAAGCCACATAAACAGTTAGAATATAGACAAACACCAATAATAACATAATTCTAAGCCTATTTACATGATAATCATCTAACAAATACCCAAAAGTATGCTTAAACATCTATCAAAACATAGTATAATTTACACCTATCAAGTATGGCCACTATGAGTTCCTAGTGATGCCTTTCGGGTTGATTAATGCACTAGCTAAATTCATGGCATTGATGAATATGACTTTTCAAGAGTATCTAGATTAGTTTTTAATTGTGATCATTAATGACATATAAGTACATTTAGGGAGCAAAGAGGTGCATGAGCAACATTTGAAGATTGTGTTACAGATTCTGAAAGGGAGACAGTTATATGTCAAGTTGAGTAAGTGTGAGTTCTGGATAGAGCAAGTAGTTTTCCTTGGACATTAATGTTCCAAGAGGGAGTGATGCCTCATTCTACTAACGTAAAGGCAATTATAGAGTGGGAGATGCCTAGAAATACATCAGAGGTACGTAGTTTTTTAGGAATTGATGGTTATTATTAGAGATTTGTCGAAGAATTTTTAATGATAGATAGCCCATTGACCAAGCTGTTATCAGCAAACTGAGCAATTTTACGAGAGTTTTGAGGAGCTTAGGTGGAGATAAACTTCTAGCCCAATTTTGGTGCTACCATTGAGTCACAGAGGTTTTAAAGTATATATTGATGCTTCAAGGGTAGGTTTGGGGTATGTATTCATGTAACATGGAAAAGTAATAGCATATGCTTTTTTTCAGTTGAGATCATATGAGTTGAACTCTCCCACCCATGATCTAGAGTTATTGAGAATTATGCATGCTCTAAGGATTTAGAGACATTATTTGTATAGAGAGACATTCAGAGTCTTAATAGATCATAATAGCCTTAAGTATATCTTGACCCAGAAAGAGCTTAACGTAAGGCTAAGAGAGCTTAACTTGAGACTGAGAAGATGAATTGAGCTATTGAAAGATTATGATTGTACTATCGATTGCCATCCAAGAAAGGCCAATGTAGTGGCAGATGCTTTGAGTAGGAAAAGTTCAGGCGTGATGACAAGTTTGAGCAGACATAATATTACACCATTAGTGGAGTTGAGGCAACTAGACGCGAAATTGGAGATTGATTATATTAGCAGTTTATTGGCACATTACAAGCTCAACCAGATTTGGGAAACAGGAACAGAGAGGCATAGGCTCGAGATTCTCATTTGATGCAGATAAGAAAGAGTGCAACAGGGTAGGGAGACTATCTCTTAAGTGAGAGTTGAAGGAGTGTTTGTGACTGGAAGATGCATTTGTGTGTCAGATACAGATGGACTACAATAGGAGATTATGAGGGAAGCTCATTGTGCATCATATGCTATGCATCATGGTATTACAAAAATGTATCAAAACCAGAAACCTTATTACTAGTGGCCGACGATAAAGAGATATATGGCAGAGTTTGTGTCAAGGTGTTTGACATGTCAGCAAGTTAAAGTAGAGCATCAGAAACCAATGGGAAGCTAAAACCCTTATCTATTCCACCATAAAAATGGGAAAAGATTTCAATGAATTTTATGGTAGCATTACCGAGGAACAAACGTAAACATGATTCAGTTTAGATAATTATGGATCGGTTGACTAAACTAGCTCATTTCTTACCTATATAATAGAAAGACACCTTTGAAAAACTCACCAAGTTGAATGTTGATGAAATTGTGAGAATACACATGGTTTTAGTAACCATTGTATGATAGATGCATATTTGATCATATTTAACCCAATATTTGATGTATTTTTACGTGATATAATAGAGAAGAATTCAAAGGAAATGCAGCATAAAATAAAGATTTGAAGCAAAGAAAGGATACAGGACCATGCAATAGCTCGTGTACTTCTCTCAGGCCTTGTAGGATTGTTAATTCTAGGTATTTTACGATACACACAATCTAATACACGCCCGTGTATCAAACTGTGTATCACCTAGAACCATAAAAATTACTATAAAATGACGTGTTCTAAGGCATAATATTAGGCCCCAAATCTTTTAGTAAGCATGAATTAAATGATTTTGGTGATTTGGTTGGATAAATTATATTCTCCTATTG
>JAOTAY010000004.1:24656253-24682382 GCA_025629805.1 Erythroxylum baracoense
TTGATTAATTAAAATATTGTAATTAATTTTAATTAATTATATTGTAGCTAATTAATTAATTATATTTTAATTAATTATTTATTTATTATATTTTAATTAATTATTTATTTATTATATTTTAATTAATTAATTATTAATAATATTTTAATGAATTATATTGTAATTTATTATATTTTAATTAATTTATTATATTTTAATTAATTAATTAATTACAATATTTTAATTAGTAATGAATTATATTTTAATTAATTATATTGTAGTTAATTAATTATTAATAATATTTTAATTAATTACAATTAATTAATTACAATATTTTAATTAGTTATATTTTAATTAATTGTAACAAGCACACCTTACATAACAATGATACCCATTCCTCTAGATTAGGAGAGAAATGGGATATTACCCAAAAATGAGTAATTAAATTAATGACTCTATAATCATAATCTCTTACCAAACTCAATCTTTCATTCCATACTCATTCTCCTTTTTTCATACCCACTAAACAAGCACACCCTTATTGTAATTGCTTAAATTCCAATTATTAAATTGATACTCATGTCTATGTGATAATTCTGGACATTGATAGTCCGAGGCGTTTGATAATAGGGAATGTATTGGAAGTGTTTATAATTGAATGTGAACCTAAAAGGAATATGTGTACTCAACAAATATGTTGAATGCCAGACTTAGGTCTGATGAAAATGTGAAAAGTGAATGTGTATACTAAATGAAAGTGATTGATTTCATATATATTTTTTGATGCATTTCATTACATGATATGCTTGATCAGATAAAGGAAATTGTGAACAGAGTGGCCAGTGAAAAAGAGCTTAAAGCTCAGCAATATGAATAAAGAGCCACAGGCTCACTAGTAAAATAAGTCCGGTATCTATAACGGATACAGGACAATTAAAAAGACACTCGGTCACAACAATTAACAATAAAAATGGAGTCTCGTGAACAATTGCATATATAATTTGATATGTGTGTTATATGATTGATTAAAGTAAATTGTTTGAAATGTTCTGAAACTGAAATGTGAAATGATATGAAGTATTGGATTATATGAACTGTCTATGAATTGAAATGTGAACTGCATTATGATTGATATGAGTGAGCACATCGATGATGATTTACTTACTGAGTTCGCAAAACTTATCAAAATTACAACGTTGATTTTCAGGTACAAGAGAAGAGACTTAACTTCTAAGACACTCTAAAAGAAATCTAGTGCTACATTTTTTGACTCAAGAAATGACTCAAAAGTCAGTCAGTTGAGACTGCGGAATTTAGTTAGAATCTTTTGTATAGTTCCTCATCCATGTAGAATGTTGTAAAGAGTATTAAACTCTCATATATTTGTGATACTGTATATATGGATTATGTAATGTAATGCTACAATGTACAGTATGTTTTTATAAATGGAATGAGGAATTGAGTTTTTGGATATTGTGTATGTATGATGCCTTATAAGTGAATGTGACTGCTTTAACGCCATGCTTTCATAAGGCATGTGTGTGAATATCTTTGAGATGCCAGGCATGTGCTCGGTGGAAGTAGGGTGTTACAGTTTTGGTGCAGGGGCGATCTGTGGCTGACTACTTGATTAGGTCATGGTGCAGGACTGTGGATGCAATGGGGTGTAGATGCGATGGTGCGAGTATGGGTGCGATGGTGCTGATGAACGTGCCATAGTACGGGGGCAATGGCAAGCAATGACCCTGATTGGTGCGACAGCTAAGTTGAAGAGTTGAGAGTGAGAATGAGAGTGCAACGACAGATGGGGTGGGGAATGGGAAGAGGGATCAAGTAGGTTACTTTAGTTAGGGTTTAAAATTTTTAAAATTTTAATTTAATCCTTAAGTTTCTAAAATTTGCAATTTAGTCCAATAACTAGCTAGTATTTTGGTATCATTCAGTACTGACTAGTACTAAATCCTAATATTAGACTATACTATACTGTATTATTGTTTGACCGGTACAATATAGTACTTTGGAAGTAAGTGTGTTATACATACATTATATTTTAGACTATAAATCTTCCTGGGCAATTTTTAATAAAAATGTCATTCACCTCTTTTCTCTTTTAAATAACGATGAGGTTTCGCTGTCATTAAAGTTTTTTTCAAGCAATTGTAAATAAGAATTAAAATTCATGAATTAAAATTGGACAAAATTTTTAAAAAAGAAAAGGAAGAGATCCTTAGAATTTTAAATCATGATTAGGCTAAATTATTATTTACAAATATTAAAATTTAAATGAAATAAGAAAGTATGTCTACGTATCTGAGTCCGGAAGTCATGGATGGATGAATAGAATGAACATTTCGAAGTATTTAAATTGAATCACAATATTTTCAAAATATTCAAAACTGACCTTAAATGGATAAAAAATTTTACTGATTAATTTGCATCAATACTTTTTTATTTTTTAAATAGAAAAAGCTCTACTGCCACATGACGATTACCACTCATTGTCTAAAATAAATAATAATAGAGTTCACTGCCACATGGCGAGTGCTACTCATTGCTTGAAATGTATAATAGTAGGCTCTATTGTTACGAGATAGTGAGAACTATTTTCTAGTTAGTTAAAAAAGTTAATTATTTGTCAGTAAAACTCATTTTCTATTTGAAAATACAGGATAATATTGTGACAGTATTAACATAATATTTAACTAATGGAGAGTTAATCTAATCAAAATTTCTATTATTTATGTTTTCAAAACATCAGAGTTCAATATAAACACTTCAAAATGATATGTTCATAATTGTATTATATTGTAAAGGTTGAAGTTTAAAATGTACTTTTGATGGATAAGTGACCAGAAAAGTTGAAATTTTTTTTCAAACCGTCAATGCTCACTGCTTACCTAAACTAGCTCAACTGACTTAAGACTTTTACGAGTGTAATTGTGATTGTCAATATCAATTTATATAAGAAAATTAAACTTTGATTTGAAAAAATATTATCTTATGAATGTCAGTTAAATATAACTTTAACTTTTCTTAGGTGATAAATGAAAGAGTTACCTTTGACAAAAGTTTTTATTGTGATATTTTACATAAATTTACCTTTTTAACTATATACGGGACCTTTTATATTTATTCTCTATATTTTATATTGTAGAAAACGAATGAAAAAAAATATAAAAATTATCTAATTTAATTATTTTCATAAAAATATACAAGCTTTTTAAATATATTTTGAATAAAAATAACAGTTATTAAACCCTAATTGAAGATTAAAATCCCATAGATACAATTCAACATTACGTAACCAATCCAGGCTCTAGGTTGCATTTTAAATAATCAAGGGAATGTTCCACAAAACCAGGCTCTAGGTTGCATTTTATCGTGAAAGAGGCTATATACAGTTCAAAATTTGTTGTAAATCGGCATTACCAGCACTCATAAATCTTGGTATGAAAGAAACAATCCAGAATATCTTTGCGACAATGACACCTACTAAACAATAATAGCTTCCTTGTGGTTAGGACACAATAAATGAGCAATCTAAGTCACATATTTTCTCAATATTATAGATAAGCTCCAAAGGCAAAAGGAGGAATCTGTGCCGTAAATAAACATAAACCAAACATAATCATGCTCAAATGCTTTAACAGACAAAACTAATAAACTAGTGGACTGTGATGGAAAAACTTCTCTTTTGCAGCCATCGTTATGCATTTCTTAACGGTTTGCCTTGGCAACTCTTTCAATCTCATCCTTTTTCTTAATGGCATAACTGAAAATTATTTTAAAAAATCGAAATTAGTAAGCGCACTGGATAGCCAATATAATGACTAGAAATGGATTATAACATCTCAAAAGATGAACCTGTTAGATGAGCCCTTGGCTGCATTAATAAGTTCATCAGCCAAACATTCTGCAATGGTCTTGATGTTCCTGAAGGCAGACTCACGAGCACCAGTTGTCAGGAGATAGATGGCCTGATTAACTCGTCTCAGTGGAGAAATATCCACAGCCTGACGCCTGACAACACCAGCGGAACCAATACGGGTTGCATCTTCACGAGGCCCACTACAAACAATGAGTAAAATCAGAGCAATCGTACACTAAGTCTGCACGGATGTGAATTTGTATCCTTTCAACATTAAAATCAATATTTGTCCATACACAACTAAACCATGATTTAGCACATTCAGTTCCATATAGAGCAGATAAAAGTACACACCTGTTGATCACAGCATCCACAATCACTTGGATTGGATTCAGATCTGTTAGGAGATGAATGATCTCCATAGCATGCTTTACAATCCTGACTGCCATCAGTTTTTTTCCATTGTTTCTGCCGTGCATCATGAGAGAGTTTGTAAGTCTCTCCACAATTGGGCATTGCGCCTTCCTGAAACGCTTGACAGAGTACCTTCCAGCTGTATGTGGCACATAGGTTGCGTGCTTGGAAGGTTGGACACCAATGTAATCAGACAAGGAAATGTCATTGACCTGTTACACAATACACTATCAATAAACCATAATACAATCTCCAGCAATGATGCCATTTTGGAAGATATGCAATCAATTGTCCATAAAAATAAATGAATAAGATCAATAGTTTCCCACAGGATAAAACTAATACACCGCCAAAGACCTAAAACTATAATCCCCATATAAACTCGATGCACTAAGAATTAACAAAGTAACTTTTATAAACAAAGCATAGACTAACTAGTCCAAATGGTCAAGCTCTTTAAGAAACGGTAAAAAATATACTTTCACAATTAAAAAGGAACAACTCATGAGCCTAAAGCAACTATAGTTACAAGTTGACATGGCCGTTCCTTCTGCACCCAAACATAAATCAGAGTGAACATTCCTCGGTAAGCACTACCGCCCGACTAGACAGTTTAACCTGATGAATCATGCTAATCCTCACAATTCAATTTGTTGAACTTCGTAGAATTAAAAGAAAAATCATGCCTTGATACCAGAAAAGAAAAAGTAAACACAATGTACAGTAAGCTTAAAATTTATAAAGTCAAATCGAGGAAAAAAACCAAAAACAAACGATACAAGGTAACAAAAAAGAACAGAGCATTAACAACACGAATAATAACCTTGAATTCATAAATCATAGAAATAATAAGCTAAAAGGAAGTTAAAAGGATTTAAAAGATAGAATACTTGAACATCTTCAAAGGACCAGCGATTGAAGAGCTTCACATCATAAGCAGGTTGGGTAGGATCTGAAGGAGCTACAACTGCTGCCATTGTTTCACCTACAAATACAACAACACACACAACGTAAGCAAAAGATGAAGAAATAACCATATACGATGAAAATATAAGAAGAAAAATGGACGGACAGAAGACCTCAAGGTATGTGCACGAAGAACGGAAGCGGCTAGGCAGAGGATTAAAAGATGAACCCTAGACCTCCAGTTTATATAAAAGTATCGAACATCAATGGAGTCGGGGTTTAAAGACGAATAGAATGGGCTACGCCTTTCTCGAGATTGTTGAGCCTGGGCTTGGTTAGTACATATTTTTATACGAATGTTTAGCCCTTAAATCCAATCAATCTGATTGGTTTCCTGATTTCTAGGGTCCGACTTCCTTCCAATTTGGGCTACAGCGTAGAGCTTAAAAAGTAAAAATCTTTCCAAATTTAAAAGTAGTTTCTATTTATATTTATATTATTAATTTTAAATATAGTAAAAAATATTTATTTGAAATTTTAGTTTTAGTTTCTTCTAGTTTGTATAATTTATAAAAAAATAAAAAGTAGTTTTTGTTTTTTATAAGCTGATTTAGTAATAAATTAAGTATATATTTTATTTAATTATTTAATATTAATTATTAACAAAAATTTATGAATAATTTAATTTAAGATAGTATATTTATTTATTTAAAATTATGAACAATTTAATTTTATAATTATTTGATATTAGTTTTTTAAAAATAAAATAGTTTTAATTTAATAATAATAATTAAAAATAATTTATAATTTAAAAGATATAAAAATTTAAATAAATTTTGATTTAATAATTAAAAATAATGTTTAATTTATAAATAAAATTATTAGATTTAATAAAAACTTTAATTTTTACTGATAAAGATAATTTATCTTTAAATTTTATCTAATTTATAATTTTTAGCAGTAATAAAAATATAAATATATCTACATTAACAATCAAATATTTTTATTTTAAAAAATAAAAATGGAAATCAAAAACGAAAACGAAAATGAAAATGAAAACTAAAGATTAAAATAGAAAAACATTAGTAAAATCAAATGACCTTTAAAGTTAGAGGTGACTTAGTTTTATAACTAGAATTTTAATATCCTGATTGATTAGAATTTATAATATTCCAAAATAAATGGGCAATAGTTAGGAGAGGTGCGCTGGCAACGAGCGGAAGCAAGGTTATTAGATACCTCAGGAAAGTCCAGCCAGAGCCACACGTGCAAGTTTCCCCGTATATGGCTCGTCCATGATAATTGATTCAGATTTGCGTAAACTAGTGGACCGATCATTAAGTGGGGATGCTCCCTCCGGTATGAACAAAACCTTTTGGTACTAGTTAAGAATAGGCGCCGCTATCCCAGCACGGATCCAACCGGGTGATGTTGACTTAGTTTTATAGCTAGAATTTTAGTATCCTGATTGATTAGAATTTAATCAAGAACTAAAATATAAGATTTGTTTGGATTCATTTTTCTATTTTATTTTATTTTTAATATAAAAGTTAGTTGTTAACATTATATAAAAAATATATTGCATCAATTAACTGATTTTTGTATTAACATAATCATTCTATATTTATCTAATGATTGTATTTTTTCTTAAAGACATAAAATTAACTGAATTTTCTGTTAACATAATCATTCTATATTTATTTAACAATTTTATCTTATCTTAGAGACATCGAAAACAACATCTTTACTAGATAGAGGTAAGACTATATACTACTGAAACATCCCAAACCTCGCATTGCAGCAGGACTTTCACTAAATGTTGTTGTTATTTTTGTATCTTGTCTTAAAGACATATTGTATGACTGATATTGTATTCCATTTGAAATTTCATGTCTCCATAATAAGCTCTTTAATTTTTGCATAGTTTTGACGTAACTCATTTATTTGCTCATGCATCTTATAAAATTGTATATCATATAAGTAACGAAAAAATTAGTTTACTTCTTTATACCATATCTGAACATATTAAAACTATAGGAAATATTGTTTTCAAAATACCAAAACATCTTTTAGGACATTTGTTGCATAAAGAATGTTTGTAATAAAACACTTTTTATAGACTTCCAAATCTTCTTCTTTTCTATAATTTTACAAATGATATCTATCACTTTGATATAGTGAAAGAAATTTAGGAATATTACAATTTACAGACACTCAACAAAGAGTATTGATCCTAAATGATGATACTAATGGAGTTTTGTTAATGGTAGACTTAATGGACTTTATAAATTAGTCAAGAGCTTTTAAATTACACTTTCCAAAGTTAATCGGTAAAGAAAGAATTAGACGTCTAAATTTGAAATGCTACAATAGGGATATACAAGCTTATAAGAAAACTAAGGCACTTTTAATGTGTATAGTAGATGTGAAAAATATATTTTTAGTATGATCATGGTGTAAAAACTAAAGAGGTCTAATATATCCATAATGAGGAGGATTATACAGGTAAGTGTTATAAACCTAATAATCATTATAACGATGGCAACAAAGAAATTGAATAACTTGACAAAGAAATTGAATAACTTATAAATGACATATATTTTTAAAAGATATATGGCAAATGAATTGGTTAAGTAAAAAAAGTTTTATATGTTGTTAGATAATTATAAGACATTGATATATCATAAAGTTACGATCCTTGTATTATTTGTAATAGTAAAATCACCATATATAAAGAGTACGAACTAATGGAGTAATAATTCATTTTCTATGATGCTGCAAATCTCTCAAAAAATTATTACTTACTAATTATGATAGCAGTTGATTGGTTATACAAGTATAGTCATATTATTCTGTTAGCTCATCCTTATTGAACAACAAAAATAGCTCAACTTTTCGTTAATCAAGTGTATTAGTTGTATGGAATGCCTCTATGAATTGTTAGAAATCATGATATTATCTTAGTAAGTGTATTTTAGAAGAAATTTTTTAAAATTTAAAAGGTTTCCTTGCATCAATCTATCACTTGTTATCCATATAAAAATGGTCAAATAGAAGTATTAAATCAAACACTTGAAATGTTCATATAATGTATTAGTTACTATCCTCATTAATGAAGTAGGTGGTTATCATTGGAAAAATAATATTACAATACCATTTTCCATTCAACAATCTAATGTACCTTATTTGAGGCCTCTTATAGTTAATCTTCTCTAATGCATACTCCTTATTTGATTGGCGATTCCATGATGATCATATTTAATCAAGTGATGAAAGATAAGGAAGTTGCACTGAAATTGAATAAGTTTCATATGCAGAGGGCATAACATCGAATGAAGTAGTTGAGTGACAAAAGGAGGACAAATATTGAACTTATAATGGGAGATTGGTTTTATGTGAAACTTATGCCATATAGATAGCATAATGTGGCCATTAAGGAAAATCATAAACTTTCTTTCTTATTCTTCGATGCATTTTAAGTGATTGATAGAATTGAGAGTTGTGGTATAAGTTACAACTATTAGAAACTTCACGCATTAATTCTATATTTCTCAACTGAATAAACATATTGTCGATGGCAGTTGTATTAGTCCAATGATACCAAAATCATTACTACCTATAATCTATATGCTAATGTCCATTCAAGATAGATGAATAATGAAGCACAAAAATAGGCCAGTTGTTAAAGTAGTGGTTCAATGGTTGATGGACAATCTAAAGGGCGTGAAGTGGGAATATCTTTATAACTTACAACCATAATACCTTAAAATTAATCTTGTGGACCACTATATTAAGGGAGGAAACTTTGAAAGAAATTTTTAAAAAAAATATTTGAAACTACAAGTTAGAAAGAAATTAATTTTCAACATCTATCACCTAAGCCACCAAATGATTTATTTCTATTTATGGTTTTAAATTTAAAACTTTATTCAATTGGTGAATTTTATTAAATAGTTTAGCATTTACTTAACATTATTAAATTATTAGACAAAATATTGAAATATTTTATATATTTTATCATTTTATTTAAAAATATTATTCAAACAAAATAAATATATTTTTATAATTAAATTAAGGTGAAAGGTCCAATTTGCCCTTTAACGTTGAATAAAAAATCTAAGGTAGTCGTTGTTGTTATTTCTAATATTATTCCCAAAAATGCTAACTCTGTCAAATTAACATTATGTCCCTGTTAAATTTGTCCACCTAGGTATGCCACATTTGATCAACTACCAATATGGTTGTTGTTCTATATATACATAATAATTTCCTATCTTAATATTAATTAATATATTTTTATTAATTTCCAGTAATTAAAATGAATTAATTTCTTGCCCTAATTTTCCCTAAACTTGATTAACTGAGTCCTTAAATTTCTTAACTTGACTGAATCCCTTCTTCTTCATTACCCTAACTTGCTTCTTTTTCGTTAATCATTTACCATCTTTGTTTTCCAGTCGCTCCACGTAAGGTTCCACTGTTCTCTAGTTAAGGTATCATTTTTCTCCAATCATTCTAGTTGCAAAAGCCTAGTTGAAAGGTATTTTTGCTCACCCACTCACTCACTCACTCTCTTCTTTTCTTTTCTTTTTATATAATGTTTCACTATTTACTATAAGTTGCTCCATAATGTTGTAGGTTTCATCGCTTTATATTTTTGCTTCAATTCTCTTTTTTGCATGTTCACTCTCCATCTTCCCCTCCTCTACATACTTGTAGGTTCATTCGACAGAGCCAATTGCTTCAATTTTCTTTCCTGCATATGTTTTGTTTTATTAAAGTGCTGACATTGATTTTATGCCTCTTGTGTGCATAGGAAACTTGAATTTTATAAGCTTAAGCCATCAACAACCTTAGCTTAATTTGCATATTTCTCTTCCAAATAAGTTATAAGTATTTCTCAAGGATGTGCTTGTTAAACATAAGTCCATTATTCATACTGATTTCTTTGTTTTATATTTTGATAATGACAAGTGATTATTATATTTGTCCGACCATTTTATGTACTATAAGAGAAATTTTGAGAAAATGTTCATATGTGATAATTAAGTTGAATGATGATCATATTGTTTCTTATTACATTATAATCTATTAATTATTCTATAGATGATATGAACCTTGACCGATCCTAATTTCAAGTTGATATGTTAATCACCTTGTTCGTGAAATATTAGAAATAAATAGGTTTAATGAGTTAGAATTAGAGGTGACAAAAGTTAAATATAAAAAAGCGAAAATAAAAAGTAGTGTGAAGAAATGACATAAGTTAATTATACCAAAGCTAAAATATAAAATAGTATGGATAAATGGCATTTATACCTAACCAAAGGAGCTTTGATTCAACTGTAATTTTATAAGAAGATAACCTCTAGAAAAATATTTGTTGGTGATTGATGGTTATTTTCTTATTATTAATAGATGCTTATTTTTGTTGTTGGTAATATTATGGCATATAGTACAAAAAAAAGGAGCTGTTGCGATTACAGACATCATTTTTTGGGTCTTCAACTAATAATTGTTCTTCAGCTAGCATTCAATGCTTATGTGGATTCAATGCTTGTTTAAGGACTTCATATAGTGAAAAAATCCTATTCATAGGTTTTATGGGTGCCCAAAATATCTTGTTAGTAATAATATTTTGTTATAATATTCAATATGGGATCAAAAATAGAATAAATGTGTTAATGAATGTTCGTTTTGGTGTTGCTTATAAGGTTAGGAGTAGTAAGATCTTTAATTGGCATAATGAACCTTTTCCAAATGTGGTTGTTCATGTTATTCAAAAATTGTTAAATGATAATGCTAAGTTGAAGAACCAATTAGATTTGAGTTACAAAGGGATAATTGAAGACAAGGTGTGCAATGGAATTGTAAGAAGACCAAATGAAGAGAAGGAATAAATTGAGTTAGATGAAAAAATAAAGTAAATGGAGTATGAATTGAAGCTTGATATGAATGATAACAAGTAGTTGAAGAAGTTATTAATGACCTATATTATTGTTGTTTTTATAGCAAAATGGTTTGTTGTTATACTGTTGAAATCATGGGGCTAATAATATTGAACATGAATGGGGATAATATGAGAAGTACTTATATTGTACATAAAACTTTAGTTAATATATTTTAGTTATTCCATCTATATGTCAGTACATATGTAATTTCATTAAAAATAAAGTTCAATTGTGATAATATGTTTAAAAAAGGCAATCATAAAAAGACAATATCCAAAGTTCCATTTGACAAGTATATGAACTATTTGACAAGCATAAAAATGTAATCCTATAACTTTGACATTCATAAACCTATAAAGTTAAGATTCATATAATATAATATTAAAATCATAAATCATCATGGATTTAACTAAAATGTTCCTGAGATACTTTAAAGTGGATCTAACCATAATATACAAAACATAATGGATCCAACTAAGATATACATATAAAAAATACAAAATAGATCCTTCCATAATTCTCTACCAACCAAAATTGCCAAAAAAATATTATCTACAAATTGAAATTGGTTACAATTAGAATTACATACATATTTGACAATTATGCACCTAAAACATAATGAATCCAACCAGAAATCTTTATAACCAACTTATGCATAACTATTTGTCATCTATACTTTGTTAACTTTTAATTTAAATGTTAGAAGCTTGTTGGTTTGAACTACTAATAGCTCTTCATTTAGATGCTCACTCTTTTCATTTTTCATGATGTGATACTTGGGACTTCCTTCTTCCTCAACCCTCTTGGTTGGAATGATAGTTGAAATGTGTTTCGAAAAACTGATCCAAGCATTCTCTTTTTCCTCAATGGTGGAGGTAGAGGTGGAGATGCAAATGACTATTATAAACAAGGTTAAAATAATAAATAAGTCATTTAACCAATATATAGCAGAAGAATAATATACATAAATAATAATATATAATAATTGGAAATTGTATCAAACTAACCTCAGGTCGACCAACTTCATAAAGTTATCTGCTAACCTTAGCTTTACTAACTTCAAAAGGTTATCTGCCAACCTCAAGGCCACTAACTTTATAAAGCTACTAGCTAGAAATTATTTTTAATGTTGGATCTTCATTACACCTAGATGACTATCTAATATTGACATATTAATTAGTAGTTACCAAAATACACATAAATTACAAATTTATATTAAATAACAAACTTCAACTATATTTTCATTGGAAGGAAGTGGACCAAATTTATATTTTCTCTTATTATGATCACTTTTGCCACATTTTTGTCACAAATGAAATTACTCCGTCTATAATAGCCTAAGAGGATTTTTCACTTGCTTTAGTTCATCTTTTTATTTAACTTATTCTTCTTAGGCCTACCAAGCATAAGTCTTTCCAAAGTGGATATATCTCATCATGGGTGTTTGGTGCTTAGAATTTTTCCCCTCTAATTGGTTATAAGACATTCTTATAAACTTCCATAAACCTCCCTCTATGATAACAATCATCCACATATTCCTCTGGTTGTTGTTTGACATGGAAAATGGCACTAATTGCATAACTACAAGGATATCCATAAAATTCTCAACCCTATAACTACAAATTTGCTCCTTACCCAATTGGAAAAAATGTGTGTCATCTCTATTAGTCACTTTTTACATCCTATCCCTATTTCAAATAACTCTTTATCTCATTGAATCCTTTTTATTCTTATTCAATTTTTTCATGACCTCAGGTATTATATTCCCTTTCCATCTCTTATATTGCTTCTTAAAGTCAGAGTGTCTCTTTATTAACATAGTTATAATATTCTTTAACATGTTAATGACAGGGCAATCTCTAGCCACCAAAATCCAAGAGTTGAATGTCTTACTCATATTGTTATCGATAATTGGACATTTGGAGTTAATGATTTAGAAAGCCCTACTCCCTATGTCTTTTAGATATTCAAGAAAGTCCTATACATATTTGTGCAATTTGGTTTAATTTGATGAGTTTGTCATCAAATTCTTATAGGAATGTTACATAAGCACAATTCTAAAATGTTTTCCTCCGACCCTTGTGATATATATGCCTTGCACACATCCTATATATAATAAACTATATATATAGTGTGTGTATGTATGTATGTCATTGGAGAAATGAAGTCATACCTGGAGCGGAGAATAAAGTCTAGATTAGAGTGATTAGAGAACGACGATATGTCAACTGGAGAATGAAGGAACCTCAAGTGTAACGACTGGATAATGAAGATGGCAAAAGACTAATGAAGAAGAAGCAGGAAGAAGCAAATTAGGATATTAAAGAAGAAGCGATTCAGTCTTATTAAAAAAATTTAGGGATTCAGTCAGTAAGGTTTAAGGGAAAATTATGGTAAAAAATTAATTAATTTTAATTACTAATAATAAAAAATATATTGATTACTATAAAGATAGGAAATTTATTATTTATATAAATGTGGCGGTCAACTTGGCATGCCAAGATGAACAAATTTGACAAGGACGTAATGTAAATTTTACAAAATTAATATTTTTGGAGAAAATTGATCCATTTTGGAAACGTCAGGGGGAATTTGGTATCAAAGATAACAACAAAGGCCATCTTAGAACTTTTGTTAAATGTTAGAGGGCAAATTGGACATTTCGTCTTAAATAAAGTCTATAACTGAATTTCATAATGAATATGAGTTTTGATAATACTTTCTTTGATTAAATTCGTAAACTTGACTCTTTTTAGATGTTATATGTACTTCTGGTTAGTTTTTGTGTACTTTTTATAATAAATATTTTATAATAAACATGAATATTTAACACTAGTATGTATAGTAATTGCAAAATTGTTAAAAATAAAAATATTTCTCACCATATGTAAGTAGTTGTATAACTTAAAATTTTTATTCACAAAATAGTTTATTAAATGGTTGAGATTTTATTATTACTAAAATAGTTTATGATAGAAAATTTTCCTTTCATTAATTATAAAATATGTGAAATTGTATTTTTGATGATTTTTAGTCACAAGACTTTTAATCAACAAATACAATAGAAATTCTAATTATTAAAATACTCTTAATGATGTAATTTATATTTTTACTAATGGAATTTTTCCTTTATTAAGAAATATTTTTTAGTGAAATATATCATAGTAGTTATTTAGTCATATTTGTGAGCCTTATAAATAATTCACACAAAACACAAATAACGATGCATAATATATGCAATTGACCTATCAAGAAAGTTGTACTTAAAAGCTGCTAATTATTTACTTATCATAAAATGGATGCATAGTTACTTTTTATTGACAAAGTTCCACAACTTTAACTTAATTGCAAACTTTGATCTTAAGTAGTGTTTGACGAATCATAGTCATGATCTCAAATAGTAGTATCAAATCTTTTTAAATCATATTAAGTCATCAAATAAAATTATAATCAATAAATTAATTAGAAGTTATATAATATTGTTGATGCTTTTAGACTTTAGGCTAAAATAAATTTAATCCCCTTGTCTTTTATCCCTAGGTACGTTATGCCCTCCACTATTTTAAAAATAAACTTATTACTCCCTTTGACTACCAACCAAAGGAGCTTAGAATTCAAAAAAACTTTTTTACCCCAGTATTATGATGACATCACCACAATTATACATGTTGCATTTTTTTAGACAAAAAATATTCTTTTAATCTTTTGTTGACTAAAAAACATTAAACTCCTAATTTTTTTTGCTTTATTTCATTATGCCCTCTATTTCAAAAGTAAAAATTATTTTAAGTGCAGATTACATTTTGATCGTTAATAAATAAAAAAGGAAAAAATTACTTAAAATACTATTATCTTCACGATTGTACTTTATGACCGTTAATTTATGGAAAAAAATTAAAAAATGTTTCTGAAACAAAATTAAAAAAGTAATAATTAACAATAATAAATATAGTTGAATGAGTGGTAGGAACCTTAATTTGAAGAAAATAGGTTGTTTTCCATCGGGAAAGGGAGAGACATCGCCAGAATTGGAATTGGTTTTTCGACGAAGCAAAGGAGTTTTCCGGTGAAAGGTAGAGAGAGAAAGAAAAACAAGGAGAGAAACAAATAGTGGACGAGAGAGAGAGTTGATGGATAAGGGAATGGCTTAGAAAGCCAGGAAAACATAAAAATGGTGATATTTTATTTTATTTTCGTTAATTATCTCTTTTTTAATTCTGTTTCATAAATAAATTTTCTTTTTTAAAAAATTTCCATAAATTAATGGTCATTAAGTACAATTATGAAGACAATGATAGTTTTAGTAATTTTTCCTTTTTTATTTATTAACGGTCAAAATGTAATTCATGTTTAAGATAATTTTTATTTTTGAAATAGAGGGCATAATGAAATAAAGCAAAAAAATAGGAGTTTAATGTATTTTAGTCAACAAAAGAATAAAAGGGTATTTTGGTCTAAAAATGCAATATATACAATTATGGTGATGTCATCATGATATAGGGGCAAACAAGCCTTTTTGAATTCTAAGCTCCTTTGATTGGTAGTCAAAGGGAGTAATAAGTCTATTTTTAAAATAGAGGGAGACATAACATACCAAGAGATAAAACACAGGAGGGTTAAATGTATTTTAGCCTAGACTTTATTAACAAAAATATGATCAGAAGTTGAATTTTATTTTAATGGATTGTTCACTCTACTTAATTAAGAAAATGTGGAACAAAAGGAAAGAAATTAGTAGTCTTTACTGGAAAATTGAGTTTGGAGGTCAAATTGTAAAATAGAACGATATTAGGCATCGTAAGTGGTTATTAGGTTTAAAAGGTTATAAAATTTTGAGAATTTCAAAAAGTAAATTGAGGTGTGACCTTTAAAAGCATGCTAAAAATAAAAATGAAACATGTGATTAAACATATAGAGCTTTATGGTTTTATATAAGGCTCAAAATAAAACATCTCAAGTGATGTCTAAAATTTGAAAATAAAATTTAAAGCATGTTAATGGATGCATGAGAGTTTGTAATTTTATTTAAGGCTAAAAATACAGTATTTAAAAGATGTCTAAACTATATCATAAGGCTTGAAAAGAAAATTTTAGTATTTAATTAACTTCTAAAGAAAGGGAAAGGGAAAGGGAAAGAATTTAATTAGAATTAAACTAAAAACTTTAAAAAATGTTAAGCTTATTGTTTAAAAATGAAGTAGATTGAATATGAATATTTAAAGAAAGGAACTTGATTATTAAGGAGATAAGATGTTGAACTTGATTGCTTATTGAATAACAAGGATCTAGATATTAATAAAGGTCTGAAGATAAAGAAAGGAAACAAAAAATTTGTTGGGCACGAGGATATAAACTTAAAAGTAAAATAATATAGACATATGAAAGTAATATAATAAACTTGCATATCTATACTAATCTAAAAAAATTTCAAACTAAAAGAAAGTATTTTTGATTTGTTTTTTTAGTAAAAGAGGGGGCGTTTGGTTCATATGGGGCAATGGTAATAAGAATGAGAATGAATATAGTGAGGAATGTGAATAGATATAATCATTATAATTATGATGGTTGGTTAAGACGAAGGAATGATTACCATTACCATTGATGATAATTGGTTTGCTAAAAATGTTGACAAATAAAAATTTGTTTTACATCAAAATTTAAATATATTCTAATTAAATATATTTAATTTATGCACCCCATTTATAATTACAAAATGTACTGTGATGCCATGTGTTCTCAAATAGACTCAAACTTAAGAATGAAGTTGTCGAACCTCGAGTTAACAGTTTCCTGAAGTGTTGCTATTTTTTTCCTTTAAAAACTTTCCTTTTTTGGTAAGAGGTTTTCACTTTTTATTACATGGGTGCTTGAAGGAATAGCTGGGGATCCTTGTGTATTAGAGATCACAATAAATTCATCTTCATTGTCCGATGAAGAATACACTGTCATATTCTTTGGGCAGTTAGCCTTAGCACTTGCTTTAGCTATATTCTCAACTTTGAGTCTCGTGGCTCTATCTTTACCCTACATCATGTCCAATTTGCCCTAATGGGAATTTAAAGTTCCACATTACAATTGCATTCTTGTGATTATATAAAAAAGAATTATAGGAAGCATAAGATAAAAAACTTCATAACAAGAAAGTGTTATAATTGTGAGAAAAGAAACCACTAAAATAAGAGCCCATCAACTTTTGAGTTAGATGTCCATACCAAGCACCATTAATGAAACCATTGTTTCTTATAATTAATCTTATGCTCAACATCATCCCACTGACAACCATTTTGCATACATATTTCAGAAATTGGATTGTTCTTCTTTCTTAATCATTTAATCTTATAGTCAATATGGGGATCGACTTCTTTATCAAAATTAGGAATCTTGCTCAACAACATCTTATGCACTTCAACCATGTAATTGTTCTTATCCCCCATCTACTTTCCATAAAGGATCATAAGCTAGCTCCTGCAAAACATTGACCAAAGCTTCAACCTCATCATCCCTCCAATATTGCTTATTCTTTCCCCTCCTACTGGCAGTTATAGCCATTCCTAATAAAAGTATGACAATGTAAGAGCTATCAAGAACATAACATATAACAAAAATAAATTTTCTGAAAATTTTGAATATAACGATGTAATCCAATAACTCACTTATATAGATTTAACCAAACAAAGATGTTCGAATGGGTGCATTTCAAAATTAATCTAATAACTCAGCTATATATTGCTAATACTAAACAAACAGAGTTGTTTACCATTCATGTACATTAATCAAAGTCAAAAAATTTCAACAATCTAATAAGAATATGAACAAAAACATATCTTAAATTACTAATCCAAATCATTGTCATTAGATCTAGTTGTCCATACATTATTCATGTTTGTTGCCATATTATTTTTGAATGTCAACCACTCATTAATTGGACTAATTTGTGTAATCATTCCATTTCATCGTCTTCATCACTCTCATCTTCCTCACTCTCCTCTTCATTTTTAGTGATTGACTCTTGTGGATCAAAGCTCATGAACTTGCTAATCAAGTTGTGTAGAAGGGAAGAAGCCATTATAATGTGAATTTGGGTTTGAATTGAGAAAAATGAAGGGGATGCAAGGATCTTCCATCTTCTTTTCAACATTCCAAAGCATCTTTCAATAACATTCCTTGCTTTAGAATGTTTCATTTTAAAGTATTCCTCTATCGTATCTGGTCAATGCCCATCAAATTCTTTAAGGTGATAGTATTGCCCTCAATATGTAGCAAGAATCCAATTTGCATTACAATATCCAGAGTCAACCAAGTAATTACAACCTTCATAATTGAATTATAGTTATAATTAAGCAGCATAACCCAAAGAGAAACCAAACTAGATATTGTAACATAAATTTACCTCGAGGGGCTCGTAGACCATGAAGCCTTAAGATCGCATCTCGAAGCACACGACTATCATATATAGAGACCTCCCAACTAGGCAATACGTATATGAATTGCATGTTTAGGCAACAAATGCCTAAAAAATTTGTTGAAATACATCCTTCTCTTGTGCGATATTGGGGCTTATTTTCACTAAGAGTTGTAACTTTAATTAGTGTCCCATCTAAGGCTCCTAGGCAACCTATAAATTAAAAAAAAAGATGATTTAGCATATAAAAGCTTTCATATTAATGTTATAGGTTAATTATAATGTTCAATTACCTGAAAAAATTTCCCTCTCTCATCTTGACAATCTAAGTAATAGGCTTCGACTTCTTAAGCAAAATATGATGCAATCTCATAATTGCATAGAGAACTTGATGGAATTTCTAGCTCATTATTTCTTTACTACAGAGAAAAAGTTAATTGTCCTACTCATTTTATGGTGAGCCATATATGAACATTGCTACAACCTCTTCTACGGATGTGTTCCCCTAACATCTCTTACCATATCACGCAATACCCTAAAGGTTGCTCTATCCATACGAAGTTTACTAATGTAGGCATTATTACAATCCATGGTAAATCTAAACATCCATCTCATTCTATCAATCCTTTTTTCTTCCTTTATTTTACTTTCACAAACCTTATCTCGAAGGTACAACAAATGATAACATAATGGATTGCAAATAAGAAAACCATCATATTATTTTTTGTTTATTAAAGTATCAAAATTTTCTTTAGTTTGTGTCATCGTTCGCTAATAGGGGGCGAGCCATGTTGATCTATATTAAAAAATCTAGAAAGTAATTATCCAACATATAGATAGGGCATATTGAAAAGCTACGTAAGAGTAGTGAAAAATAGATAAAGCAATAAGCAAAGGTAATAGAGAAAGATGATCAAGAAGTTAAACAAACTTTTTTTACTATTGTTGCCTTAACTGCTTGCATTATTAACTATTCATAACTATTTCATATGGATTATAATAATAAGTGTCCCTACAAGGTCATTAATAAAATCTTCTAAGAAAACTGAGATATGTCAATTGTGTACTCTTGAAAGTGAAAGGAAGAAGATTAGTTCCTATGCGTACTTTAAAAGGTTTAAAGTTAATAATTGATCTACTTCTAGTTCCCAACCTTGATCAAAATATATTGAGTTTTGGTCAATTGATTAATAAAGGATATGAATGAACTTTGCTAGTGGTGAATAAGTGATAATTGATATTAAAGGAGCTCAAATTGATGAGAATTTGCATTAAAAGCAAACTTTTTTTGTTAATTAGAATCTTAAGAAAAGTCTTTTGAAGAGAATACTTTTATATATGTTGCTAAGTTGCCTATGTTAATTAATAAATTAGTAATATGACATAACATAATGGGACATGTTTATTTTGATGTATTAAAAAATATGAATGACAATAATGTTGAGCAAGATCATTCCAAAGTGAATAAAACTTTAGAAAATTTTCAATTATACCAGCTTAGTAAACAAGTAAGATTTTCTGTTAGAAACTTTTTGGAGAGCAAAGTAAAGGTTGGAACTACTTCACTCTGATGTATGATAACCTATGAGTGAGGTTTCACTAAATGAGAGTAGATTCTTCATGTTATTTTTTTATGACTATAATAGATATAGTTGGATTGCAGTCTTGAAATAAAGGTTAAAGTGCTTCTGAAATTCAAAAAAGTGAAAGTAAGACTAGAAAAAGAAATAAGCCTTTCCCTTAAGTAACTAATGTCTGATAATATTCCATAATAGGTCTCCAAAGAGTTTAAAGGTTATTATTTTAGAGATGAAATCACTCACAAATTGATAACCTTATATACTCTTTAACAAAATGGAGTAATAGAGAAGAATATTATAATCATCGTGAGAGTGACAAAGGAGCATAATAGTTGAAAAGGTAATACCTAAGAAGTTTTTGATTAAAAGAGTGAATACTTTAGTATATTGGTTATATATGCTACCTACCAAAACACTTGAAGATAGAACACCATATTAAATAATTTAGTAAATTATTTTCTGTCAAAAATCTTACCTTCATGCTCCAAATGTCAAAAGGAGAAAGCTTGATAACAACAATAAACTTGGTACATTTTTAGGGCCTATTAGTACAAACAAAACTTATAGAGGTGTAAAGCTTACACCGAAGAAGATTCAAAAGAGCTAAGATGATGTAATTAATAAATCAAAACCAAATTAATAAAAGTCATTGTATGGTGATAATATTATGGAGATGACTCTTTACCACTTCATGAAGAGGAAGAAGTTCCAGATAAGGGTCAAGATGAACCTGACATGAGATTTCAATTAGGGAAATAAGAACCTTTATTGAAATTTATGAATGAGTGTACTTAGTAGATGTTGAACTAACTACATTCAATAAGGCAAAAACCAAGAAGCGATGGGTGCATTTATGAAAGAGGAAATTTTCATGATAAATAAAAGTGAAACATTATCTTTCATGAAAAGGCCATCTAATTAGAAGGTTCTCCTAAAAGGCCATCTAATCAAAAGGTTCTCCTAAAATAAAAGTGAAACATTATCTTTCATGCAACGTATATATGCATTATTTTCAAGTTCTACTAAGTTAGAAGGTTTTACTTGATAATGCACACACCAATAACAATAAAACAACAGCAGCTCAAAGACAAAACCAACTTAGAGAGTAAGCCCTAGAAAATCGAAAGACACCGTATTGAGTTATCTAATCCTTTCCTTCCATGTTTAATCATATAATATAAAGAAATTATGTTTCTTTATAAGAGATAATTTATATTGTGCATAAAATAGGAGCTCTAGAATCTAAGAAATGCAAGTGTAAATGAAGAACTTATAGGAACTCTATTTGGGTATTTCTTGATGATTTTGTTATTCTTGGAGTCGTTCACCTACATCATAACCACAGATATTTAATGTAAAGAAATATTTATGATTTCTAACATCAGGTGTCTTATTTCCAAAGAAAGTAGTAAAAAGTAATAAAAGTAACAAACTTGGAGATGTGAGATCAACTAAAAGAGAGCACCTACTTAAAAGACTCACCTTGCCCATGAATTGATAGTGTCGATGTCTAAAAGAAAAAGGAGAAGAAGTTGAAAAGATGAAAAGGAGATGCTTATGGTGTTGTGGGTGTTCGTTATAATAACTTTGAGAGGAGATGAAAACAAGGGTGCGTAAACAAGTTTGAGACAACTAGAGGAGCTTGATTGTCGTGTATATTTCACAAATGAAGTAGTGAAAATGTTGTCTTACTAAAAATGTTGTCGTCGTATTCAATCTGAAAGTTTCTTCCTTTAGCACTCGATGCAACTTTTAAGAATGCCCTCTAATGGCTTATTTTCGTTTGGAAGCTTCTGCTACTTATTAGGAAGATTGCATGCCCAATATATATCGACTCTATGGCAACACCTCCAAGTGATTTACACAAGTAAATAGATAGAAAGTTTGAAGCTTTGAGAAGTGAAATTGAAGGACCAGACTAGAGCTTGCTTTGAGGTGGAATATTTTTGTAGCATGAAAATTGGAAGGAAGCTTTGTTTTTTTTTGATTCGATAAGGTTAGACACAATTAACAGATGCAAATGACAAAAGGAATCGAAGAATCAAAATAGAAAAAAGGTGAAGAAAAAAATCAAAATCACCATTACACAAAAGGGTAGAAACTAATCATTGTTTAAAGAGGATTCCAAAGTAAGAAAAGAAAACTGAGATTACCTAACACGTGGCCCTCCCAACGTAGCGTATGGTGTTCGTCTTTTTATGCAAGTTATTCCTCTAACATCTTCGAATCCAAGCGAAGAATTATAAAAATGGTTTCAATTGTAGAAATAGAGAGAGTGTGAGAACAAGCCGTCAATAGTGTGTGCCAAATATATGGAGCAACGACTTTCATTCCTCTCGTAATCAAGAGGAATGGAGTAATGCCTGAAAACTAGGAATGGAAATACAAGTCATCCAATTATAATTCCTTACCAAGCTTTATTTTTCTTTCCTTACCCATTCCTCTCTTCTCATATCCACTAAACAAGCACCCCTTGAATCTTATTACTTTCATTCTTATTCACCAGCCTATTATTACTTCTATTATAAAAAGTTGGGCTCTCTCTCTCTCTGATCAATCACTTATAATACGTAGAAAAGATTAACATATTTTTAATGAGATTTTATTTTAATCTTTGGGTGTGGTTCTCTTAAATCAATCCCATTACCTAATTTAATTTTAAAAAGCATCACTTAGTTGTAATTATATTAAATTGAGTTATATTCCTAATTAACTTAGAGCCCACTCAATTTAAGATAGATACAACTAAGTGATGTTTTTCAAAATTAAATTAGGTAATGGGATTGATTTAAGAGAACCACACAGTGGGCTATTATTTTATTTTTAAACTGCATTATAGAAGAAAAATATCACATGAAAGATATTTTGAGCCTAAATCCAAGGTAAATCTTTGACATAAAACTCTTAAGTTGAATATTTGGAATTCTTTTATAGTGTAACATTTATAATTACTAGGAATAAAAATTATAGATTGAAAAATGGAACTAGAAATTAGAATTTAGACCTACCATCTCACCCTTCTGGTGCAAAAGACAAAAAATTATTTATAAGATTAAAAATTGACTTATTTAAATAGCAAAGTAAACTATACCTATGAAAAACCAATTAACTAAACTGCATAAATAAAATAGGCTTAACCATAATAATAAGTCTAGTTAAAAGACTTATTTTTTATTAAAGACAATCTAAAGATGAGGCTCGAGCTCATAAGCAATTCCTGCATTTCTAATCAAAGTTTAAGTAAATCAAAATAACAATATTGAATAGAAAAGAAATCTAGAAAAGATATTTAGAAACTAATAATCCTTGTATTTTATTTTCAAAAATTGTAGATTATTCACCTGTCCTTAAGCTCGCTAATCTTCAAAGCATATTTAAATGACATATAATAAAAATAAAGAAAACAGAAAGAACTAGCAAGTGAATCATTTATCAAACTAAATAACCTAATAAATTGATATCTTGACAATGTTTTCAATTATATGAAAAAATAAACACGTCAAAACAAACATAAATAAAATAATTACTGATATGAACCAATACTTTTGAAAAATTAATACAACTATTAAAAAAACTAGAAGTCATCGAATTTCCAACCTAAAGAGTTCTTAGTTAGAGATGTAAAGTGTTAACATAAACTTAATTGAAACCATTTATAAAGAAAAATCAACAAACACACATAATATTAAAAAAACACTTTATGATATATTTTTATTATTGGCATCCTTTATTATGCTTTTGTTTTCTTTCTTAGAGGTATCACAATTTTCCTTCATTACTTCTTAAAGTGGTGACCTCTATTATTCACCACAAAATAAACTATTGTTTAGAAGATAAATAACGAAATAAAATATAAAAGAAAATAAGGGGAAAAAAAGGTGGAGCCGTGAGGAGAGCTATAGAAGTTACAATCAACTACCTATCTTGTGGTTCTGACTCTTGAAATTTATTGGTTCATAGGTGTTCCACAAGTTAGGAAATGATGACTTATATGGCTTAATGATTTAGTTTAAAAGAAGGAAGAGAGAATTGAGAGAAAACTCCCTTAGAGAGAGAAAGAGTAATAAACAATGTCTCTTTTCTTTTTAGAAAGGAAAGATAAAGG
Organism: Erythroxylum baracoense; assembly: GCA_025629805.1. Taxonomy (NCBI): domain Eukaryota; kingdom Viridiplantae; phylum Streptophyta; class Magnoliopsida; order Malpighiales; family Erythroxylaceae; genus Erythroxylum; species Erythroxylum baracoense. The sequence goes on from JAOTAY010000004.1 coordinate 24,680,459, forward strand.
TTTTCAAATGGTAAGGATCAATGGAAGGAAAGATATATGGTCTGAAATATTGTAAGTTTCTAAAAATAAAATAAAATAAGTGATTTCTATAGTTCATTATGTTGTAAAGTAGAACTAAAATATGAACCAGTGATTTATTTCTCTATAAATGACATTGTTGCTTACATTTTTTCAAAGGTTAGGGAATATATGAAATTGGACAATTTAGAGAGAATATGAATTGTTGAAGCCATATAGACAAACATTGACGATTCCAATTAGCAATCCACATCTTACGGTTATAAGCCAATGGTAAGACGACTCGTGACAAGGGAGACAGACGAAAACCATGTATAAGAGAAAACATTAACATTTCCCTCACATCATTAGATTTTCACGCATCCAATGAACAACATCTTCAATCTGTGCCAGGTAAGAATGAGCCACTAAGAGTGAGACATGTGCAAGATGATAGAAAGACGGTTGAGAATTTTTTGGGTTACTTATTCACGACTACTGGATGCATCATCTTCCTTTTTTTAAGATGCTTTATTCTTTTTCACTTATTATTTTGATGATTTCTTTCCTTTGTTATATCGTCGTTTTGCTTTAACTATTCTTGTTGATCTCCTTTATAATTTTTCTCTTTGTAGACGATAAGTTATTGCATTTGTCTTTTCCTTTGTGTATTTTGGTCCTTCCTTTTTCAATATTTAAATTTTCTTTTATTTTCAATTTAATCTCTTTATTCTTCATTCTTCTTTCATTTGAGAATGGGTGTTGCCACAATTTTTAACCTTTTTTTAGCCTAAAATTTTATGTGAATCATAGTTCCCTAAAACACTAACAATGTCTAAGAAACTAAGTTAATTTATAACAAAAAGCAAAACTAATTAAATTGCAAATTAATTGAAACAAATTTTGAGAGATAGATAGTCAAAAACATATTTTCATTAATTTTTATTTTTAGCTAATTTTTTAAAATATTAATGTAAAAAATGTAAAATGGAATGAAAATTAAGTGTCTACATATAATGAAGTAAGAAATAGGAGAATTTCTCCAAATTTATTCATTTCTTTAATAAAATAAGTATTTTTTTGTTACTCAATGATGTTTTATATAACAAAGAAAGGATGCTACTAGAAAAAAATAAAAAGTTCTCCTATAGGATTAGGTTATATCTGTAATTCAAAGTCTTTATAAATATTGAAAACTATAACTTATAACAATAATAGGTTATATCTATAATTCCAAGTCCTTATAAATAATAAAAACTATAATTTGTAAGCTTAAATACAAAGACAAACAAAATATGAGAAAGATAATGATAACAAAAATCTCTAATAAGTATAACAAATGAAAGGGTGCTCTTGAATATATTTTATACTGAAAATGATGAAGTTTCTCTGCGCATTACCATTTTAATGATAAAAGTATGAACTTAAAGGGTAAACTTTTATAATAATGATTTATTTTTCTGACAATTGAATGTGTTAGCGCAACGTTTACTTTATGAACATATGTTTTTACTTGATTTTGTTGGGTTGATTTTGAAAATAACAATCGAAATCATGTATGACATTAACATGCTCTTAACCAATTAAAAAGTAAGCTAATCAAATTCAATCTAAATATTTTTATGTTATTTGAGTGCCTAATATCTCACAATTGTACATTGATTAGGCTTGTCAACAGGCTGGGTTGGGCTTGGGCTCGACCAAAAAATTTTTTAAGTGGGCCAAGAACGGCCCGTAGCTCGTGGTCAGGCCGAGGTTAATTGCTCAGGTCAGGCCACGGGCCTATTCGTCGGGCCTCAGTCGACCCGGTCATTTAATATATTTTAATTTTTATATATTTATTTTAAGAAAATTTGAAAAAGTTGTAGTTGTATTTTTTAAAATTCATAAATTATAAATTATAGCATAACCATTTATAGTAAAGTGT
>JAOTAY010000004.1:24698300-24710985 GCA_025629805.1 Erythroxylum baracoense
AAAGATAGATAAAATAAATATATTAAAAAGAAAAGAATTTACCATCAATATCTTCATTATTTAACCAACTTTGAGCAAACATAAGGGCTTCCACAGTGCGATAATGAAGTCGACCTCGATAAGGAGTAATGACCTGACCACTAGTACTAAATGCAGGCTCTGAAGTAACAATTGATGATGGAATAGCTAACAAGTCCCGTGCAATGGCTTGCAAGATCGGATAATTATGTGCAGACATTTTCCACCATGATAATATATCGAACGACTCCCTTCAGTTTCAAGAACGTAATCTGATAAAAAACATTTATCTAACTCCATCGTATTGTAAGGAATCCTAGCTTTTTGCTGTTAATAATGGGTCGAAAGAAAAGGTCAAACTTGAAACTGAAGTCAGATTTCAACTGCCTGCAGCACTATTAAGAGCCTGATCATGAGTTTGTTGCATTTTGACTTCATAATCATTAAATAATTGATAACATAATTGTTTCATGGTATGTAGATGCTCTTGAGCTTCACTACTATACAATGCATTATAAATATATTCAACCTTTTCCATCTTGTATCTCGGGTCCAACATATATAATAATATTGCAACAATATCTCAACCTTAAACTAATAAGAATTAAACTTCTCCGTCATCCACTCTGCCATAATCTGAATCACTGCATTAGAGTCAAACATCCACAATGATAAAACATGCTTTATGTTGAACATAGTGTTAAAGATATAGTACGAAGTTGGATATTTTGTTCCTAAAAATAATCCAGTCCAATTATTGAATAATTTTGACTTCATACAAAGTTCTCTAGCCAAGTCTGATTGATCTTCTGATAGTTTGCAGGTATACTAAGAATCCCTTTTGGCTAGTCTAATAAACAACTGAGCATATAGGATTGCTGACTCCAACATCTTAAGGGTTGAGTTCCATCTGGTAGGACAATCTAAAAGCAACTTCTTTGAATTTGGAATGCATAAAATTTGTGCACCATCTTCAAAAGTTTCAACTCTTTTAGGAGTTGCACTCCAATATAAAACACTATTATGAATACACTTTATTGCTTCCTTGATCATCTCCAACCCATCCTTCACAATCAAGTTAAGAATATGCGTAAAACAATGCATATGAAATAACTTACCTCTAGACAATAAGCTCCCAACCCGCATTTTATCCTTCAACTTCTCAATTATAACATCATGTGGGCTATAATTATTGACTGTGATGGAGGATATTTTATTGTCGATGTTCAAATTCATCAAACAGTCTTTCAATATGTTTGCCAATTTTTCACTTGTATGAGGTGTTGGCACATAAATGAACCTATCATGAAAAAGCATGCCAACATGAATCATAAATTCATAAAATAATTAAAAGAAGTAAATGATAACAATATTAAAAAATATAAATTACCTCAAAAGTCTATTGCATGACTTCCAATCATTATTAATATAATGTGCCGTCACTGCAATGTAACCTTTCTTTTGGTTATCGGCTGTCCACTTGTTCGTTGTTATGGCAGTTCGTCCTTGAACACTTGACAATGCTCTTAATGTTTTTCTTTTCTTGTCATCATAAATTTTGAAAATATCATTCCTCAATGTATTTCGACTTGGAACCTTAAAATTCAGTTGGAGTGAATTAAGAAATATCCTGCATCTTTTGCTTTCACCTATAGACAATGGTTTTTCATCTCCAATAATCATATTAACCATCAAAATTCTTGATATATGGTTATCAAAAGTTGTTACGGTCATTTCATTCTTTCCGTTCATAAAGTTAGGGGTAAAAAATGTTTGACCTCCTAAAATCATCTTCCTTCTAGTGCATAATTCCATATGTCTCATTAAATGAGATGTTCCACCTTTCGAACCACTTGAATACAATTTTTGACAATAATTGCACTATGCTTTTTCAATTCCGTTGGTCGATATAGTCTTCTTAAAGTGATTCCAAACTTTACTTTTATGTTGAGTAACTTGAGTTTTAATTGAACTTCTATCCTCACTTGGTGTCGGAATGGAAGTTTCCACTTCTACGTCTGATACTGGATTAGAAGTCTCAATTGAAGGAATATGCTCATCCATCTGATAAAAAACATATAAATACTTGAGGTTAGAAATAAGAATGTAATAGGAAATGACACATTCTTAATCAAAATACTTTCCCTACATTCTAGTTAAAATATTCCATGTAAAACAAAATGTTTAAGAAAATCAAAGAATGTCCAAACTTTGAGTATGCTAAAATGTCCAAGTAAGTTAGGTTGATCATTTAGAGGTGCAATGGTAAGTTACTGCATCAAGTTTTCTTGATAATATTCTTCATCTATTCCTTTGGAAGGACTAACTGTATTGCATCTGCTCATGTGCAATTATATTCACTGCTAAACTTGCCGATAAGAATAACGTACTTTATAAGGATCACTAACACATTTCCATTCAAATTATTTTCACAAGCCAAAGACTAACATTATGTTTTCTACATTTCCATCACTATAAACTATAACATATTAACAAGTTTTGATAACTGTGTTCCAGTCAAGTATAAATCTATCTGTCACCATATTTTATAGTAGGAACAGAAAGTGATTTTTACCTGGTGACTTAGTTATCTGATGTGGGATTTGGTTCTCAACATATGGTGTATGTTGCTTACACTTAGGTTTAGGACTTCCTAACTTTTTGGAGCAAGGCCAGAGGATCAAATCTCCTATTCTGATTATGGTATTCCTATCATATTTTATTAAATCTCATCCACACATTTATGTGGACCCCACATAAATGTATGGATGAGATTTAATAGAATAGAGTTAGAACAGAGTAACTGGAATAGAAGATTTAATGTGAAAGAATAGGAACTACTTATGTGTTGTTCATCATGGGGTTGATCGGTATAAAAAGAAAAGGAAATAAAAGAAGCAACTTTTGGGCTAGATTGTTTTTACCAAATCATAGGCTTATCACCTAACACTATTATATGGCTTGTCATTGTAGTACTGTGCTTATAACTCTAATATAGTCTAGTCCTTGTCATTATCTCTGTATACAAATGTGCACTCTTACAATAAAGACTAGCCAAACCCAAGTTGTTCTATTGACCAAAAAAGTGCAACACTTTTGGTCTGATTGCACGTGCAAATTCACACTGATAATTATAATAACTAAAATGGATTGTGAAGAAAAAAGAAATAAAAAAAGAAAAGGAAAGACATAATAATAGTATGGGTTTTGCTATTATGTTATTTATGTAGAGATAACATTATTAAGTATTACTCATAACTGACATTCATGCATGGGGATTTGGATTTTGGACTTGGAGAGCTGAAACTGAATTGACAATTAAAAAGACATCCCTCTAATCCATGTCGTTTCTCTTCCTTTTCCTATGTGTTTTATTTATGAAATACCAACATGTTCTTCTTAAAGGAGTCTAGAGTTCCTTAGTGAGAAAAGGGGCTTAAACGAAGTATCTCATTTATGATTCCTCTCAAAACAACATTAATGTTATTCTTTTTGAATATAATGGGACTCAAAGCAGACAAACATGGTTCATGGTGCATCATTTTTCAAACGTGGTTTATAGTGTGCAAAACATGCTTTAAAAAGTTTGAGTTTTAATTCTAAATTTCAACGAAGATACAAAATGGGTAAGGTAAATATTAAAATCCGTATGCAAATGCTTATTACATGTATTCAAGTTTCTACAGATGCAACTATTCCTGCTGATGTTAATTAGTATAAGCTATACCAGATCATCTTGTCTACCAAAAACAAGAGTTGACAATATTTTAAGAAGCGTATAAAGGAAAATAAATTAAACATGTTGGTTAAGAATTAATAAAACCGAATGCTAGAGGAATTGGGATTGAGATCACTTGGACGATTAATGATGCTTAATGATGCTTTTACTAGTGGAAATTAAGCTAAGAAATGATGGCAAAGCATGTGAATTGATTTGTGGAGAATAACACAAATCAATTTTGTTAGTCCATATAATTAAATTTCTATTTCGGTTGCTGGTGTTACAAACAACTAACAATCTCTGCGGCATTTCATCACACACATTACAAGCATTATCCCATATTCTCAATATTAACACGTAAAGTTCTCAAATTAGCCACATCAGTTCTCAAAACAACTAAAAAAAACCAAATTGATAAAGAGAGAATAAGAGATTACCTTATTAATTACGTTGGACCGTTCACGGTTGGTTGTTTGAGTGTTGGTGACTTCCACGTGCATATGACAGATGATATACGAAGAAGAAGAACAAAGGAAGAACGTGAAATAAGGAAGAAGAACAGAGAAGTGAAAAGTGTTGTGTGAGTGAGAGTGAAACTGTGAGAGGTCGGGGATGAAGGGAGATGGAGGCAGGAGGCTGGCTGAGGGGCGAGTGAGTGAGGGGAGGGGAAGTCGAGGTTGCCTGGCTTTTGTTAAATGAGAGGCAAAATGATGTCGTTTTTACTTGCAACAAAATGACGTCGTTTTGTCTTGTGTTTTATTAACTGTCTTATGACTTAAATGACGTCATTTTACTCTTAAAGAAAAATGACGTCGTTTTGTCGGTGGAAGAAATATTTTAAACATAAACAAAATGACACTGTTTTGTCATTTTGTCTTGTGTTTTATTAACTGTCATATGACTTAAATGATGTCGTTTTACTCTTAAAGCAAAACGACATCATTTTGTCGGTGGAAGAAATATTTTAATCATTAACAAAAAGACATCGTTTTGCAACAAACAAAACGAAGTTGTTTTGTTTGTTGGTCTGGGTGAGCCACGGGCCACGGTTTGGCCCAACCACCTTAGCCCGTGGCTTGTGATTCGCGACCTATGGCTAGTGACTCATGGGCTGTGGCCTGGCCCGAATTTTCATAGGCCATACCCAACCAACCCATGGCCCAGTTTGATAAGGCCAAACCTGTTGACCCCGAGTTGGTTCGGGCCAGGCGGGGCAAATTTGACATCCCTATTTAGAATCATTTTTGAGCAATGTATTTTCTAACTTAGCTATTCTTTCTTCCAGTACTTCCTTTTCAGAGACCTTTTGCTTATACTCAACTTCGAGAGACGAATTCTTAGTCGCCAGATTCTCATTCATTGATTCTATTAATTTAATCTTACTCTTCAGAGATTGCTCTTGGACTTCTCATCTTCTTTAAAGTATTTTACTGTCAACCTTTGTACTGATCATACAATTCATGATGTGCATTTTTCAATTCATCAACTTTAATATCAGAGTTAGAATAGTATACCTCATCGTCTCCTGATTCAACCATGAAGCAGACGTTGCTAACTTCCTTAGGTTCATCTTCTTCAAAGCTTTCAAAATCCTAGTAAGACCAAGCTACAGTCATAGCTTGCTTTCTAGGTTTACTATTCTCTGTTTTATCCTTTTGAAGGAGAGGACATTCAGGTCTAGTTTGCCCAGGCTTCTTGCAGTGGTAGCATATGGTTTGTGTATTGCTACTGCCGTTGTTGCCTTTTGATAGAGGCCTGTTATTTCCAACTTTCTTATTTCCCTCTCTTTTCTTTTTTAATTTCTTTTTGTAGAAGCATGCATATTTTCTGACCATGAAGTTGAATTCATCATCTCCATCTATCTGCAACCTAGTGTCGCTTTCATTACTATTTCGTTTGTCAGTTGCTTTTAATGCCATTCCTTTTTGTAGGAGGATCCTACATTTTGCCTAAGCTCAGTTTCATGGATTATCAAATTTGCTTGTGGCTAGTCGAGTGAAATGGTATCTAAATCCTTTTTAGTTTCTAGAGTTGTCACCTTAAGTCTCTATTTCTTTGGTAGTGACCTTAGAATCTTCATTACGAGCTCATCATTGGGATATATTTTTCCTAGATTCTTCAAGGCGGTGATGATGTTGTTGAAGCATCCGAATAATTCGTCTATGGTCTCCCTTGTTTCATGCCAATATTTTCGTATTGATATACCAACAGACTTATTCTATGTTTCTTTACCTCATTCGTTGCTTCAAAGGTAATTTGAAGTTTGTCCCACTTTTTTTTGCTGTGAAGCAGTAGGATATCTTTTCATATTCTTCTGAAGATAACGTACATATTAGGTGATATTTTACCTTAGCGTTTAGTTGTGCATTTCTCCTATTAGCATCAATCCATACTTCTATGTTATCAGAAGTGGGAATTGTAGCTCTAACTTTAATCGCTTGCCATCTTTTGATTTCTACAGATTGAAGATATATGATCATTCTCTTTTTCCAGTATGAGTAGTTGTTTCCATTGAAGTAAGGAGGCTTTGTGATAGATTGTCCTTCAAAGCTTCTCAAGGTGTTTATCATGATCTATCGGGTGTTGTAAAATAAAAAATGTGAAACCTTGCCCTGATACCAAATGATAAAACAAACACACACAAGAGGGGGGGGGGAGGTGAATGATGAGTGATTTAAATTTTTTTCGTAAACTACTTTCAATTCGGATAAAGACAGGTGCCTGTTAAAAATTAAAAGCAATAAGAGCCTGTCAGACGATAGTAGTCTGTTAAACAACAGGAGCCTGCTAAAGAATAGGTCTAGTTAAAAACAATTTTAAAACAGAAGGTGCCTATTGAAGTAAAAGGAACCTTTAGCAAGTTATAAACTAAAGGAACCTATTTTAGAATTGAAGGAGCCTCTTGCTGAAATGAATACACACATAATATAACGTGGAAATTTAAAATTTAAGAGAAGAGAGAGAAGAACACAGTTGATTTATACTGGTTCAGCTTATAACCCAAGCCTACGTCTAGTCTCTAAGTATCCAACTTGAGTGTTTCACTATAAAAATCCAAGTAGTAATTTGACGAGCCTTTTCAAGCTCGCAAGTACATGTTTTTTAAGGTTGTCTAACCTTCCATATTATTAGTATTTATCTAGCCTCTATAAGCTCTCAACAGAAAATGAAGTTTGCTAAATATGAGTTACACTGATCTCTCTCAAAAATATTTTCACTTTTTAAAGAACAAGAGATTTTTACAATGATATCACTTTTAAAAGAATTTACGCTATAGCTGTATTTTGAAAGTCTGATCTCTGTTCGCGAACGCAATTGCTCTTCCTTAAGTAAGCTTTTCTTTCAACTAGCCGTTACTTCACTTGCATCCTTAGTCAACTGGATGGATTTAATTTTGAATAACTTTGATGTCATCTTTTCCAAAAATCTTCCAATAATCATGTGGCTAATATATGACCTTCATAATAAGTAGGATCCTTTTGGATAAACCTTTTTTTAATAAGATAAGTTCATAAAGAAGGTTCCTGCAAGAAGGAAAGTAATTATTCCATAATTTTATTTCCTTTTAAGAATTATACCGTTGTTTATATATAAAGAAATAAATCTAATTTGAAAGTTGAAAATTATAAGGTTATCATCAAAATCGTTAAATATGAACCTTGAGCTAACAATCTTCTTTGATCCAAACCGAATAAGGAAATATCTTGATAATTGTAACCATTTAGTAAATTCCCATCTGAGTAGCTTTAAGGATTGGAGGTCCTATTTCATCTACAGCTGTTGACATGCTTGAACTTTTGGCTTCTTCACAAAAAATCTTCACAGGTTTAAATGCTAGTCTATGTCCATCTTTTAAGGAGATTCTTTGAACCATTACTTGCTAAGCGAAAACAAGGATTCAGGAATGTTTCTTGTATATTCATTGCCATTATCAGTAAGGGTAATACCTCCTGTCTCGTCCATTAGAATAGCTAACTTGGAGCAGAGATGTTGGAAAAATCCCAGCTTGTTCCCTCTTTCAAAAGCCTGAGGCTTCTAAGCTGGTATCATTAAGCCAATATATCCTCTTTGGACCTTTATAACATCTAACTTAGGACATCTCCTAACTAGATTAATTGCCATGTGTTCATAAGGCATTAGAATAAAAAGTTCAATCGTAAATAGTCAAAAAACTTTTGATTTCGAAAGTTTAGAATGGTCCAATAGTAATTTCAATTTAAGCTTAAGAGGATTATAAATTTGAAAATAACTAAAAAATTGATTAGTAATCTGGTTTATAAGTTTATAAAGACATTAAGTTCACATCTTCTTTTCGATATGATATTATTATATACATGTTCAACCCTATTTTGAGGCTTTCAGTGGTTATAAACATCTTTACGAGGATGATGACAAGATGAATGAAGCTTTTCTGGGGAGAGACATGGTCATCTAGGGTGCTACATGCCATGTCCTTGACTTACACGGCTGTGTATATTAACTTTGTAAGCACACAAGCCAGTGTAGAGTGACACATGCCTTTGTCTTGACTTATAAGACTATATAGATCAACCATGTAAGTCTTTGGAACTGTGTGAAGAACAAAGACATACATGGTTGTGTGCACGCTCGTGTACATGACATACATGGCCGTGTATGACGACTGTATTACTTTCTATAGTCGTATATGTTTGTGACTGAGGTGGTGTTGAAAATACACAATCATTTACACGACTATTTATATGAAGGTGTATAGTGCAAAAAAGAGAAAAATACATAGGTTTTGCATGAGAGTGCGACCATAACATCTAAAAGTGAGGAAAATAGAGAGAGGGCAAGTAGTGTAGTATTCTCATCTTTTTTTGATTTTTATTGGTTTGAGAGTTTGTTGATTGATACATCAACTTTGGTTTCAATCTTGAAACTTTGTGAGATAACTTCTTGTTGAGAGGTGAGAGATCAAACTTTGTAAATTCTTATTTGAGTTTTGTAGATTTTCTTGTCATTTTGGCCTGTGATTTTTCTCCTATATTGGAGGGTTTTTCACGTAAATCTTGGTGTTGGATTTTCATTAAGTTTCTTGTTCTCATACTGATTTGTTGATTAAAGTTGAAGAGTATTTTTATTGTTAATCTTTTAGAGAGTTGTATTATTATGTCCTTATAAATGGTATCAGAGTCATCGTGATAGAAAGTGGAAACAACTTTATGGTCAAGTTAACGTCAACAAACTACTCAATTTGGAGGCCCATTATAGAGGATCTTCTGTACTGCAAGGATTTTTTCAATCCTATTGATGTGAACAAAGGTGTGAAGGATGATGTTCCTTCAAAACATAAGAAGATGTCAGATAGATAATATGAAAAAATGAAGTGGAAAACTCTAGGCACGATTACAAAATTAATTGATATCAGTATATTCAACCATAAATCTTAGAAAACAGATCCTTTTGAGTTGTTAAAAAAGCTAGAAGAATGTTATAAAAGGAATACTACCTTTAATAAAGTCTCTCTAATTAAAAGGCTTGTGAACTTGAAGTTGAAAGTTGAAAAATCTGTGTTGGAGCATCTAAGTGATTTCCATTACATAATCAACAAGCTTACTATAATGAAGATCATTCTTGATGACAAGCTTCAAACCTTATTTCTGTTGAGTTCGTTACCGGATAATAAGAGACGTTGATGGTGACAATTAGCAACTTGGCTTTTGAAGGTCTACTCTCTTTGGATGTAATGAAAGGGAGTATATTCAATGAAGAAATCAAAAGAAAAGAGATATGAGATGACAACGTCTATGCTTTTGTGCTAGAAAGCAAAGGAAGGAACAAGAGCTGGGGTCTAAAGTACATGATAAGTCTAAAAACTGATCAAAGTCTGGTGGTGACAAAGACCTAAAGATATGTCACTGTTATAAAAAATCATGACCCATTGAGGTTCTACTATAAGTAGAAGAAGGATCAAAAAAAGAAAGATCATCAGAATGATAGAGATGATAATAACACAACTATAACAGCTTCATGCACAGATGATGAGGTGTCCCTAGTTTATGCAACAAGTTAATGCTTCCATATAAGTAATTTAGTTCTAAGTGGCTGATTGATACGGGAGCTTCTTATCATTATTTTTTAAAGGGGGAGTTCTTCTTAAACTACGAGCATGAAAATTTGGGAGCAAAAAGATGGAAAATCAAAGTTTCACTAAGATTGTCTATTTAAGTGATATCCGAGTTCAAACAAACGTTAAATGCTTACTAATCTTGAGAGATGTACATCACATCTCCGATCTAAGGTTAAATCTATTATCAATGAATGTGTTAGATCAAGAAAGATTTCAGCACACTTTTTGGGATAGGAAGTAGAAACTGTCAAAAGGTACTATGATTATTGCTCGAGGAGAGTTATGTTGCTCACTATGCATGACACACTTAAAGGTGTTTAGTGGAGGAGAAATCTACACAATCGAAGAGGACACTTTGCCAAATGTGTGGCATTGGAGATTAGGACATATGAGTGAGAAGGGATTAAAGTTACTAGCTGGTAAATCTTTTATTCCAGTTAAGAACTCACTACTGCTTAATTTGTGTGATTATTATTTTATTGGAAAGTAGCTTGAAGTCTCTTTCAAGAGAAGATCTACAAAGAATTCATAGATATTGAAGTTGGTGCATTTAGATGTTTATAGTCCTATTGAGGAGAAGTCACTATGAGGTAAAAAATATTTTGTTACATTTATTGATGATGCTTAGAGGAAGATTGGAGTGTACATGTTGAACTCGAAGAGTCAAGCATTTGAACATTTTCGAAATTTTCATATCATGGTGAAAAAGGAAGCTTAGAGGAAGTTGAAGTGCTTGCGAACAGATATGAAACTTTTGAGAGGAAGCTGAAGTGCCTGTGAATAAATAATGGGAATATACTTTCAAAGTGTGAAGATTACTGTACATCACATGATATTAGACATGAAAAGATAGAACTAGAGATTCCATATCATAATGGTGTTATTGAGAGGATGAATAAAACAATTATGGAGAAGATTCGTTTTATGCTCAGGATTTCTATATTGCTAAAGATATTTTAGGTTGAAGTAATTTAAACTGCAGTCTAACTGATTAATCAAGCTCCTTTAATTCCATTATATTTTGAGACTCCCAAGAAAGCGTGGATTGGAAAAGATCCCACATATCATCATTTGGGAGTCTTTGGCTACAAGGTATTCAGACACGTACCCAAGGATCAAAGAAAGAAGCTTGGCTCAAGGTGATACAATGTATCTTTTCTAGATATGGTGGTGATTAGTTTGGCTTCAGATTCTATAAGTTAGAAAAGCAAAAGGTGGTCAGGAGCAAGGATTTGGTATCCTAGGAGCACAAGAGAGGTGATGATCTTCTAAGAGGAGATAAGTCATCACACAACAGCTCAGCATATGTCATTATTAATTCTTCATAAAGTTCTTCCATTATTGAGCACTCTACAAGTGAAGGAGATGAAGTATGTGATCAAACACATGTTGATAATTAAATACAACCTGGTAATGACGAGCTTCTTGAACCACATCTAGATAATGTTGAAGATAAAGTTGTTAAAGATAATGAGTAGAGGGAGAAACTTGATTCTACAGTTTGTGATATATAGCTTCGAAGGTGGATAAGGGAGAAAAGACCTTCTATAAGATATACAAGTTTAGAATACCTCTTGTAAAGACAAGGATCTCTGGCTTGAAGCTATGAAGGAAAAGATGAATTCTCTGAAGAAGAATGATATATATGAGTTTGTGAAGCTTTCAAAAAGTAAAAAGGCCCTAAAGAATAAATGGGTATTTAAGTTAAAGAACTATAATGACAAACTGATGAAGCGTTATGAAATTGTTCAATCAAAAGAAGAACATTAATTTTATTGAAATCTTCTTACCAGTGGTTAAGATGACCTCAATACGAACAGTATTGGAATTGAGCGACTACTTGGATCTTAAACTTGAACAGTTTTATATTAAAACTTCTTTCTTGCATGACGATTTGAAAGAGGAGATATACATAAAGCAGCCAGAAGGTTTCAAAACTAAAGAAAAGGAAAATCCGGTTTGCAAGTTTAAGAAAAGCCTAGATAAGTTGAAACAAGCTCTAAGGTAGTGATATCAGAAGTTCGATTCTTTTATGATGGATCATAGTTCTCGTATACTCAGAATCATATGATTCTTTCTTAACGCTACTCTATTTTGTTAAAGAGTACTAAACATTATAATAGAACGACAAATTTCATGCCTTTTATAAAAAATTTTGAAATTCATTAGAAGTAGATTTTCTAATTCTATCAATTCTTAAAGTTTTAATTTCAAAATCACTTTCCTTTTCAATCGAAGTTTTAAATTTTTCAAACACATCATCGTCTCTACCAAAGATTTTAGTTCTTTATCAATAAAGGATCATTAATATTGATCTTCAAACATATAACAATTATAGTATTCAAATTCAATAAAAATATTATGAAGCTAGTTATAGTCGCCTTAATTATAAGATTAACATTATGATCTTGGAGCCAAATGGTACCTAAAGAGGTTGCGGTTCTTTTTCACCAATAGGGGCCCTCCTGTAGACCACCCCGTATATTTCTTTCTACCTTACTATAGGATCTTTTAAAAAAGGGAACAATGGCCAATTTATTGTTCTCCATATAAATTTGATAACTATTCTCCAAAAATTAACCAATGTGTAAAAAGTTATGCATTAGTTTTGGAATAAAGTAAATATTAGAAAGAAGCTGTTGGATCCCGCTTTTAGGATTTTATATTTATATTTTATTTTATTTATTTAAATTATCTAGCATGAAAATAAATTATAATTTATGAATTAGGAATTTTTGGAGTCTAATAAGGTATATTTTGAATTTTATATGGTGATATGAATTAAAAGAAGTAATTAAAATTAAGTGAAGGAGTTAATAGGAATTTTCTAATAAAAGAAGGGGTAAATTGGT
>JAOTAY010000004.1:24711085-24730651 GCA_025629805.1 Erythroxylum baracoense
GTGAGAGCGCGAGGCCCGAGAGGCCGAGGCTCAAAGCGGACAATATCTGCAAGCGGGTGGTCTGGGCTGTTACACTCAATCCCCTTCTATATATATATATATATATTTAAACAAGTGGAATGAAAAAAAATAACAGAAGAAGAACACGTTAAATTAAGGATAACCAAACCTGATTTAGTTCATATCATTAGTATTAGGGCTTAGCTCTAAATCAGGTTTGGTTATCCTTATTTTAATGTATTCTTCTTCTGTTTTTTTTTCATTCCACTTGTTTTCATTTTACTTTGTTGTTACCATTTTCTGCGAGCTTTCTCCTTTCATTCATTCAATTCATATGTTATAGTTATTCCAGTTTATAAATATATATATACATGTTTGGTTATCCTTAATTTAATGTGTTCTTCTTCTGTTCATTTTTTTTCATTCCACTTGTTTTCATTTGACTTTGTTATTACCATATATATATGACCTGGAATAACTATAACATAACAATTAAATGAATGAAAGGAGAAAGCTTGCATAAAATGGTAAAAGTAAAATGATAACAAATGAAATAAAAAAATGAATAGAAGTACACACTAAATTAAGGATAACCAAATATGATTTAAAGCCAAGCCCTGATACCAACGATGTGAACTTCAAGGATGACCTTGAAACCCAACAATCACATAATGGAAGCAAAGAACCTAAGAAAGCTAAAACAGGTTTTAGAATAGAACAAAAAACACCTTGACCTAATGTCTATATAAGACAAGAACCAAAGGTATATGATAGGTTTTGAACGCCATAAGATAATAATCCTGATAAGTTTATAAGTTGCCAAAAGAACCAAAAAAGAAATTTACCTTATTCAATGAATTCTGATTTTTTCTAAAGTGTCTTGATCAATACAATCCTTACCTTTATATAGGCATTAGTTTTGAGCTAACTAAATAAGAAATCTCTAATTACAAACATTATTATTTGATGTTTAAAACCACTCCTAATTTTGTGGACAACTTACACAAGTTTTTTTAATGTTTCCTATGAATCTTGTTCAGTTTGAACATGTCTTGAAATGCTTTGAACATATTGGACTATCTTGGACACTCAGTGCTCTTCTTAACTCAGCTTATATCAAATTTATTGGGTCTTGAATACTTTCCAAACTAATTATATCTTGTTTAGCCCATATCCCTTCAATTAGCCCATTTATAGCTTCCTTTATCTTCTTAGCTCTAACTTTTGTAATTGGGCCTCTTTGAATGCTCAATAGATCCTTTAGAGCTTTGCTCAAGCCAACTTGGTTCTCATCATCTTCTCTTATTAATTTTGAACTGCAAAATTATCACCTTTTTAAGAAACCTTATCACCATAAGGTTTATGTGGGAAATGGTTACTAAAAAAATAAATAGGTGCTTCTATATCTAAATTCTTTAAAAATTAATCGGACTATTAGATTAACAATTGATGTAGTTGCTTAATTAAGCCTTTTTAATTTTCCCTCTTTGTTGAATAACTTCTACGTAACAATAAGCTAATTTTAATTGATTTGATAATGTAAAGATTGGTATGTCCTTGAAAATGTATTTATTGAACTATGACATGTGGGATGTAAGATGGATCACTACTTCTCGAGAAATCTACAGTTTGTAAGCCACTTTTTCAAAATTTTCTAAGATGTTGTAAGGTCTACAAAACAAAGACATCAATTTTATGGTTCAATCTTTTTCTTAATGAATGTTGATTGTACAGTTGAAGTTTTGAATACATAATCTTCAATGGCAAAGTTCATGTCTGGCCTTTTTTTAATCTACTTATTGTTTTGTTTTATAGAATGCTTGTCTTAGGTGAAATTTGAACACTTTAAATGTTGTCTTTCTATCTCTTAATGTTTAATATAATTATAACATTTTAAATCACTTACAAAATATAGGACATGAAGAGAGAGAGGATAAGTATAAACAAGTTCAAACAATGTGATATTAATGAAGGCACGATACAGGGTCTTATACAACCATTCTATCATAGGTAGCAATTCCACCCATCTCTTAAGACAATCCTTGCAAAGACAACTTAGATAAGTCTTAAATATTTTGTTAATAGTTTTTTATTTTCTTGTCCAATTTAAGCTGGGATGTCATGACAAAAATAAAGACTCACCTCTTGCAATCTAAATAATGCTTACTATAAATTACCTAGAAATATAGGATCACGTTCACTAATTATTATCTTTAATGTATGATCAAGTTTGAAGATATTATTGATGAATAGGATTATCCATCACCATTAGGATTATTTTGTTCCCTTGAGAGTTCGACAATCTATAAATAAAATTAAGACCTCTTAATCAAGCATTGTGATGGTATAGGTAGAGATTGTAGAAGTACTAAGTATGCTATTAGTTTATATTTGCTTCTTTGGAATATTAAGCATTTCATGGCATAATTGTTAACATTGATAGTTAGATTTTTTGAAAAAACACTCATTGCAACTAATTAATAGTTTCCTTTATACTAGAGTGATCCCCTATAGCTCTATTATGAACCAATAGTATAAATTTGTTTCTCAATTTTTATCACTACCAATTGCTATCCTCCTTTTCAATCTTAGTAACCCCCATTTCCATTTATAGATAGTAGAATCTAATGTTCCATCATATAGTCTCAAAATTAAATCTTCTGTAGCTTGATCTCCTTTCCAATTATTTTTAATATCTTGCAAACTTTTATTGAACTTAATAAATTGTTAACTCAAATAGTTCAATACTTAAGAGTTTATAGAAACCAACATCATTCTCCTTTCTAATTTTACAAACCACTTTACAATTATAACATAAAAGCTTACAAAAATAGGATGTTGGTGCTAGTGATATATAGCTGGTGAGTTCCTACTCATAGCAAGTAGATTATAAGTTTTTAGTAATTTGGTGAGCTACAACTTGTCCTATTAGATTTTGGTTTGGTTTTCTACAATGTAGCTTCCTTCTGTAGCTCTCTCTTCTTCCTTGTCACCTCAACTTAGCCTGATTATACTCCTGTTTTTCTGCCGTAAATCATTCTCCTTTATTTCTTTTGGTTTTCTCTCTCTCACTTCCATTTCTTTGTATTTTTGTTCACTAAATTCCATCCTTTAACAATTTCATCCACAAGTCACTATTAGTAACTATTATTCCTTTTCCATAGTTTCAACTTTAAAACCTTTCCCAACCTTAGTTCACACTTTTGCCCTCCTTTATATCCCCCAGCTTCATCCACCCTTCCCCACCTGATAGCTATTGGTTTTACCCTTTATCCAAGTGGAGATTTAAAAGTTGCTTTAGCCATAACTCCTCCTGTCAAACATACCTAGGTATATGCTAATGCAAGCTTTAATCCTGAATCCAAGCGTTCATTCTGTGCTCCTAAACTTTGGATCATCATATGGCCTCTCAATCTATCTCCATTCTTCAAGCAGGAGTTAAAAAAATAGAAAACCACCAATTTTATCTTTTTCCTTGACACAAGAGTTCCTTTCCTAGTAATGAAAACTTGGTTGATGGCTAACTAGAAGCACTTTGATTTGCTTGATATCATCTTGAATAATGATAACATATTTCCTTTCAAATTCAATTCTTCTAAATCAGTTTCAACAATCATCAAAGCATGACCCTGACTTATCAATAATAAATCATTTTTAGTTCAACCTTGGAGATTTAGAGTGAAGTTTGAAAAAACTAAGCTACCTTGCAAGGTCAATTAGGAGACCTTTATGTCTTGATCAAGCTGCAACTAAAACTAAAAGGATTAATTTTTTCAGAATCTGTGTGGCTGTTGAGGCACTTGTAGACTTGCCTGAGGAAGTCCCCATAATGAAATTCAATAACTTTCTAAAGCTTATTGAGGATATAGTTAAAATAACATATGCCTAGAAGCCCCCTAATTTGAAACATAAAGAGATCTAGGAATCAACAGGGAAAGCTTTTAAAACAGGTAGCTACTAGGAACTCATACAAGATAAGTCTCACTTAGATCAAAAGGTAGAAACATTTGCACCCTTGAATGGTAATTCAACCCCTCTAGTTACTGATTTAATCCTAGAAATCATTAAGCCTCCTTTCATAAATTAGAAGCAAACATTACATAACCTTGTAGTAACTTTATTGAAGATCCTACTAGTACAATCAACATCACAAAGTTTAACCTCACTTCTAGCAATTCTCAAAACTACAACAACAGCTCTACAAATCAATCTCAACTTCTAGTTACTCCTAAAGCAACTTTAAGTAAGGATGCCTTGTCCAATAAAGAGGAAAATTGCCACCTTAGTAATGAAAAGGCATATAAAGAGAATTTTCATTGGAGGAAGTCTAATAGAAAGAAGAATCAATCTTCTTCTGCTTCAAAACCATGACTATCTCAACCTACAATATAAGAGGCTTATCTACCTCTATTAAGCAACAAACAACAAAAATTTTGTTACTGAGGATAAATTTATCTTGTTGGGAATTCTAGAAACCAAATTGAAGAATAATCACTGTAGCATCCTTTCAATATTTCCATCATGCTAGAAAGCCATTTCCATCCATACTTCTCACCCCAATGGGAGAATTTTGATGTTGTACAACTTTGATAAAATAGAACTGATCAACATAATTATGAGTGATCAATTTATTCATTTAAGGTAAAAATCATTGATCTAAACTTATAGCTGGAAATTTCCATTATATATGCTCTTAATTATAGCTTTTAAAGAGCACCATTATGGAACAAACTTTCTGACATCTCACAAGGCATCAACACTCTTTGGCTTTTTCTTGGAGACTTCAACTCCATAATTCATCTCGATGAGGTTAATGTCTATCAATCTGGTAACCCACTTAGTGATGATCTAAAACATTTCTGGAATAACATTCAAATCACTGATTTACCTATTGGGTAATTTCTGTACTTATAGTAACAAGCACAAGGGTAACATTTTTTTGAGAAAAAATTAGATAGAGACCTCTCTAATCTTGCTTGGCTGCTTCAATTTCCTAACTGAGGTGATTTGTTTCCTAATAGCAGCATTTCTAATCACTCTCCAGTTATATTCTCTATAGTATCAAATTAGGCATCCATTTCACTTTAATAACTTCCTGATGAATCTCCCAGGCTTTAAGGAAGTAATAAAAAATGTACTTAGCTGCACTTGTAAAGGCACCAAGCAATTTCAATGCTTTAAATTTTTATGCTACATTCGTAATGAACTTAAAGTTTTCACAAAGCCAATGTTAGGAATCTCTATCATCTATTGAATAATAATAAAGCAAACCTTGAGAAAGTTTAATTTGCTTGATACCTTAACCCCTACAACTCCTTTTTTCAAGAAGTAGAAAAACTAGCTTTGAGTAATTTCACTCAGGATGTTAACTTTGATTATTCACTTTTGAAGCAAAGGTCTAGAAACAGATGAATACAAGATGGTGACAAGAACATTTCTTTCTTACAAAGATATGTCTTAACTAGGCAGTCCTCCAATTGAATGGTAACTTTGGAAGTTAATGGATCAACCCTTCAAACTCAATCTGAAATCTTATATGAGGCTAAAAACTATTTCTCTTATTTATTGGGCTCTTCTTCTAATATCTCTTCTTCTATTAGATTGATAGAGTAGAATGTTCAGCAGAAGTTAAATGTTAGTTCCAAGCAGACTCTTTCTCTAACTGTGTCAGTGTCTAAAATTCTTTTCATAAAATTTGGATATACTCATTAATATTGTTATAGAAGTATTTCAGGAATTTTTCCTTAACAAGAAACTCCTAAAAGAACTCAACAACACATTCATCAACTTAATTCCCAAAGGAAAAAAGCACAAGACTTTATTAGATTTCAGGCCTATTTCATGTTGTTCTTCTATTTGTAAGATCATATAAAAGGTGATTACTGAGAGGCTAAAATCTATCCTTCCTGACTTGATTGATCCTATACAATATAATTACACTCTACATAGACACATTGGTGATAGCATAGCTTTGGCTCAATAATTGTTCAAGCATTACAACAGGAAAATCGTTAGCAAGAATTGTGACTTTTAGAAAGCATATGACACTGTTGATTAGTGCCTTATATTGAACACATTAAAAGATTTTGACTTCCTAGACATCTTTATTGAATAGGTATCACAATGTACCACTTCAGTATTTTACAAAATTTTTGCTAATAGACAAACCACTAAGAGAATTTAAATAGCTAGAGGTATCAGACAAGGGACCTCATCTCTCCTTACATGTTCTCATTAATTTATGAAGTGTTCACCATACTTCGAAACAAAGTCAACATTAAAAATTCCAAGTTTAATTTTCATCCAAAATATAAGAAGCTTAACATTGTAAGTCTTAGCTTTGCTGATGATGTTTTTATATTCTCAAAAGTAGATATCAAATCTATTTCATCTGTTTCAAAAGCCTGTACAATGTTCAAAAGAATGTCAGGTCTTGTAATCAATAATGATAAGTCCACATTTTTCATCTTTAGTTCTACTTCACATTCATCTGTAAGGATATTAGCTTGCATTGGGTTTAAGGAATCTCACCTTCTAGTCAAATATCTTGGAGTTCCTATTTCTTTAATCAAGCTTGTATTTCTTATTTTAAGCCTCTTACTGAGAAAAATAAGAGTATAATTGAAAGTTGTTAAAGCCCTTTCTATAAAAGGTAGATGTCAATTGATAAACTTAATGTTATCCTCAGTATCTAACTATTAGGCATCACACATTATTTTTTCCAAAGTAGTGTCCAAAGCTATTGAGAAACTCTTCAACAATTTATAAACTTAGTGTTATCCTCACTATTTAACAATTAGGCATCACACATTGTTTTTTTCCAAAGTTGTGTCCAAAGCTACTGAGAAAATCTTCAGAAATTTGGAAAGCAAATGGGGAAGCCAACTATAAAGTTAGTTGGTCTGAGATTTGCACACCAAAGAAAGTTAACAGATTATGTATATTTCTTATTAAGTTGATTAATTATGTCTTTCTTGCCAAAATGCTTTGGAGATTATTGACTTATAGGCAATCCTTATGGGTCAAATAGATGCACTCATATTTTATAAAGAATTAAAATCTATGGAATATCAAATTTCATTAATGCCTCAACACTTATAAAATCCTTACTCATATTAAGAGTGACTATCAGAGATGCTTGTAAGTATTCAATAAATAATGGTAAAAGCACCTTTTCTAGAACAGTAACTAGATCCCTTTTGGTCCCTTAGATGCAATTGCTAATGTTACTGCCTTGTATAGTACCTTGTCTTCCAACATATCAGTTGCTGAATTTATCTCCATCATGGACTTGTCAGTCTTGGCTCCATCGTCTGCACTATATGGTTTCCTTTAAAATCTTATCCTTAATAGTTCTAAAGAAGATAACATCTGATGTCTACATACTCATTTTGGAAATTTCAAAAAATGCATCTTGCTAGTCCTTATTAAAAAATACCAATCAGGCTATTCCCTAACATAAACTCACATGGTATAAGCATAACTCTCCTCGTACCTCATTCACTTTATGGTTAGCCATTATAGATCGCCTTCCTATAGTTCACAGAGTTGCACCTTACTCAGTTATGTCAAATTGGTGCATTCTACGTAAATTAGCCTGTAAAAGCATTAAACATATCTTCTTTCAATGCCAATGTAGTTAACATCATTGTAAGGTTATCACTCAGCTATGCCATCTAGTCAAAGCACCTGCATTTTGGTTAGAAATTATTGATTGGTGTAGCAAGGTTCACATGACAAAAAAAGGGGATCTTTGATTGTTCATAGTTGCTTTTACTTACTTAATTGCTAGTATATGGGAAGAAAGAAACAATAATTCTTCTGTGATTCACACAAAAAAAGAAACTTTCTTATAGATATTGTTCTCCAAAATTAGACAACACCTTTTTGTTCATAAAGACCGCCATTGCTTCATCTTCCAATGCTCATTTGCTTGGAAAATTAACCAACTTGATCAACATGTAACCATTTTTTTCTAAATTTCTATATTGATGAGGAAGTTTGGTTTTTAATGGTGCAACCTTGTTGTAAACAATTGCCTACTTATATTAAAACTTTCTTTCTTTCTTTCTTTCCCAAAAAAAACATAGAAGCTTATACAATCATAACTGTTGAAAAGGGGTGATAATCCATTGCTCCAACAAAGACTTAATGTTTTTATGGTTCATTTTTATGATGAAGTGTCTTCTAATCAAGTAGTGGTTCTAATGCTTCATAGCTTTAATAATTTTTAGGAATTCTTTCTTCTATATTAACTAGCCATGGTGTCTCAATTGTAGTATCTTGCTCAAGTAAGCAATTAGATGTTGTTCTTTTTAAGCACAACTTCAATGCCTCTTCCACTTATATATGATTTTTTCATAAATACCTTTGAAAATTTTGGTAGAGTTAAAACTATATCAATAATAAAGCCTCATTTATCTTATCTAAAGCTAATTGAGCTCCCTCATTCTAGTAAAAGTCATTTTTCTTCAATAATTCATACAGAGTTTTTCTATAGTGCTATAATGGGGTATTTGAGTTGCATCACAACAACTGATTATAAGGATTGTATTTCAGTAACCTCTAAAAATCCTTCTCTTCAATCAACCTTAATTACTTATAAGGGTCTCCAACAAATTCAACTAGCTGCCCTTTTCACTGAAATGTCATAGTTCTTTAAAATTTTCATTAACTGTATTAGGAGTAACTAACCATTTTACTTCTAATACCACATCACGCCTTAATAATGAAATGATCAATTCGTCTATTACAAATATGGTTCCTCGTAAGGTCCAAGCAAGATTTTACCATATTTAATGACAGTAAAGCTATAATCCCTCTCTAGTGTTAGTCTTAATAGGAGTTATATCTAGTATTTTATAACCCTATATATACGATTGAAGAATCAATAAAGTTGTGAGTGCTTTCTTTGTCAAAAAGTGTGCGTAAATTTTTCTTCCTAAAATATCACACGACTCTCATCTATTTGAAATTGGATGAAGCCTTACCTGACATAACTTGTAAAGGTACATTTTGTGATTCTAACCTCTAAAATGTTTCCAAATTTTTTTTGTTACAAAACATCCTCATTTTGTGGTTCCTTTTCTTTTCCTACCATGTATAATTGAAGTTGTCTTTTTCTACACCTATGACCTAATGTATATATTTTTCATTGTTCTTTTCTACTCACTTGCTTTTGTGTCCTTAGTGGTGACTTCTCCAATAAGCTCTTAAGAACTTGGTTATGCATAGGAGGGTTAAATAACAAACCTCCACCATTAGTTCGATTGATGAATGCTCCAATCACTCATTTGTTGTTATTGACATTCCTACATGGTACAAATTCGTGAGAAAATTTGATTGATACTCCTTCCTTTCCCAATCTTATATTAGTAGACAAAATCACTTCCTTTTTCCTTTCCAGTACGTATATTTTATTTAATGTCTTTGGATATAAGAGTTTGATAGGTAATTCTTGCTCAAGTTTCAATTCTTTATAAAGAACCTCATTATATGGGGTTTAGAAAATGATCAATAGTTTAAGTATAAGTTAAAAAGAGTATAATACCCTTGAGTTAATCTTATCTATCTTGAATATTTAAAATCACTAAGAGGATCTTCAAGATTTTTTCTTAAAATCATTGTACTAATGCTAACACATATTCTTTCTAATTTATATTATCTATGGTATGCCTTTTTTTAAATATAATTGATTTCATTAAATTTCCATTCCTTCTATATAGAAGGAGGTAATGTTAACCCAAAAATTTGTAAGAGTTCTATCTAATGTAAAGAGTTGCTCATACTTCTATGCCTAATTATGAAAACTAGAACTATCAAACATAAGAAAATCATTCCTACTAATACAAGTAGGATCCAAATATTTGGTACTTTTAGCTAAAATATTTGTTAAGTTACCTGAGATATTAATTGAGTTACTTCCCTTACATTGTTGCTTCTTGTATTGAGCAAACATTGATCTTAATTTGCTCAACTGTTGATTATGACAACTAGCAACACATTTTTTGAATTTTCGCTTGAAATTCCATAATACATTAATGTTTCTCTCCATTTTCCTAAGCTTATAACCTTGGGTACCTTCAGCCATGTTTTGGCAAAATAATTTCAAGGATTCTTTTATCTAGTACCAATATTGTTACCAAGAATTAGGCAAAAGAAAGGAAATAAAAAAGGAAACATAACACTTTAGAGAAGAGAGAAGATAAAAAACATAGTGAGAGAAAAATTCATAACATCACATTAGTATCGTTCATGATTGTTTAAACATTGTAATGACTGGTAAAACAAAAAATAAACAATCAAAATATGATGGAGCTTCAATGGTCCATATGTTTTAAGCAATCAGATATTTGAACATTCAAAACGAAGCATATAAATCTAATTTTTTTTAATTTAAACAAGTTGTTTTAACAATTATATCAACACTTAAGTTTTTCCCATATTTTTGCGCTCTTATTATTTTATTTTGTTCTAATTAATTTCAATTTAAATATTCTCATACGTGATTGCATTTATTTTATTTCAATTGTATATATTTACTTTTCTTATCATGTTCAATTTACATTACCTTTTATCATATTTAATTTGCATTAGTTCAAATAATTTTATATTTAATTTCTTTTTAATATAATTTATTTTTAGGCTCTAGCTCAAATCATAAACTCATAGGCATTCATCATATATTTTAAATTTATTTCTTCTTCTAAACATTGTCTAAATATTTTATTTTAGGATAAATTACAACTTGAATTTAAACTTAACTTGATTTTGTAATACTAATCAAAACTACTAAAAGTATAAAATGCTTCAACTTTTAAGTTATTGTAAAACTAGCCCCTTATTAACCACATAATTAATGATGGTGAAGTGGTCAGCCATGTCAATAGGACCCTTCAATTGGTTAACATCTACATGGCAAACAATGATGCACATTAACATTTGTTTTAGAAATTAGAAAAGAAACCTAATAGAATACCCAAAAACATAATAGACAGTCTAAGCCCTAGTCATCTCTGAGGTCACCACTATGCGTCTTAAGGGAAAAGGCCAGGATTTCACACAATGGAGTTAGTAATAGAGAAGCATCCATGTTGTTTGGAGGCCTGTATGTGGTGGCACTGGGTGTTGGCGACATAAAAAGGTTCACTTCCTCCATACAGTGTATAGCAGTTTGTTGAGTCAACACCAAAGGAAGAAAGTACATAAAAAGGTTCACTTCCTCCATACAGTGTATAGCAGTTTGTTGAGTCAACACGAAAGGAAGAAAGTAGAGACATGTAATGTTGATGTTATGGATAAAAGATAATAAAGGCTGGAGATAGGGATTTGGGATTTCCATTGTAATAATATTTCTTTCAATTCCAATCTTCATACTTAGCTCCCCAAATTTACAAAACCAAAGTTGTTGTAGGAAAGCCCAATCACAATTTTGTTGAAGGTAAACTATCGCAATTGCACGCTTATGTATTTATTCGAAACTGAAAGGCAATGGCTTACCAAATAACACTTTTCAATTTTGATCCAAGGTTTAATTATGGCAATATTGTTGTAGTGATGGACACAAGCACATCTTATATGATCAGTGAGGATGATGATACTAAAATAATGGCAACATGTGAATATCTGTTGGTAAATTAAAAAGTGTTGACATGTAAACAATTGTTAACTTTCCTTTTATTTACCTCATATCTAAGTTAACTTTCCTTACCAAATTTTCAATCTCTATTTTAGACATGTGCAACCGCTTAAACGTATAAAATTTACCACATATCCCCTTTAAAAAAATCTCGAACTCTATTTCAGACATATATATATATATATACATATACATTTATGGAATAAAAATAATATTTTGTTTTGTTCTTCGTGATATTTGATATTAAATTTGTCCTAAATAAAAATATGTTTTGTATACAATCTTGGACATTTTTATTTCTTTAAAGTTTTAAAGAAAACTTTTCCTGTAATGTATTATACATTTTCAGTTTTCAAACACAAAATAAGTAACTAACTAACTAACGTTGAAATGTTTGTAAGAAAATAAACAAAACTGAAAAGAAAAGTTTTGTCTAAACTTGTCAATAGAGGAGAACATGATAAAGAGCTAATTATATAATAAATATTTTAATAGAAGAAGCACGTTCAAGAGATGCATAAACTTACCCTTCTAATCCTATTAAACCAAAAATCAAGAACCGATCAACCAAGCAAGTCACTATTTGACTATTGACACTTTCCCTCAACTCACTTCACTTTCCAAACCCAAGAATATGTTGCTATAAACTGACGACACTTTTCAACCTTTGGGTGTCTTCGCCATGTGTGATTCTGTCCCCCCTATCCCTTTTGCCTCTTCCATTACCCAGCTTCCAAATTTAGGTTTTGCAACCCCGAACTTGAGACAATGTTGTTCATGGATTCAAGTTCCTTTTACAAGAAGTGGCAGGTTCAAGCTTGTAAGAAGGGCAGGTAAAAACCCACGTGTAACAGGGTCTGAGGAATATGATTTTCGCAGCGAATTTGGGATTTACAAGGAAAAGGAAGGAGGGATGATGGATTTGGAATCAAGGATTGAGACGGGAGCAAATTTGGGTCGTTTGAATGTTGAAATGAAGGGTAGTGAGGACAGAACTGAAGAGCTGAGGAAGGTAAATGATACAGCAGGAGTGAGGAGAGGAAGGCAGTTGATCAAGAGGTCAAATTTGTTGGCCAAGCAAGTGATCAGCATTCAATCTGCTCGTGTTTTGGGTTTCATTTCGCAGCTTTGGGTTGATACTGCCTCTGTACGTTTAATTGCTTTCTTTCCTTTTTACCTTCAATTTATGGTAGTTTATGATTTGAGATTATTCTACTTGGGTAGCTAGACAATGTAAACTGTGCAGACAGGTACTCGTTTATCCCAATTAAGCAGTTCACTACTTGAACAGGCAGTTTGCCATCTGAACCTGAACTGTGAACTTGCAATGGATTCTTTTTGTTTGTCTGGCTGCAAAAGTTATATAGCGTGGGTGATTTTACAATAGTACATGGAACTGAGGGTTGGTTCTTTTGTTTGTATATTTGCATTTTTTAGTGGGTGGTACTGCTTATAGAAGTTAGGCCGAGCTTGCTTTCTGGAGAATTAGAGAGGTTTCCTTTGGAGGATGCTAGCCAGGTAAATTCATCACTTCATATTTGTTCATTTTTTGAGTTGATTTTGCGTAATATTAAGCAGCTAAGGAATGTGTCCTGCAAATTTTGACTTTGGGGATATATTATTTTGGCTTTGGTGTGATCACCCATGTCTCTTCAGGTTTATGTGTCTGATTTAATTGCATAACAATTCACGACAAACTAAAACTTTTATTTCATGTTTCTTTTATCTCAAAGGGCCTTTGAATTTTGCCAATGCTTGCTGTCATTTTCTAGTTACTTGTCAATTGCTCTCTTTTTTTGGTGGAGCTGGGGCGGTGGGGTGTTGTCAACTGGATAGCCTACATAGATCTTCAGGAGTGGCAAACTGTTATGCACTTTCATTCTCCTGTTCATGACAAATATAGTATGGTTTAAGTATTGATGTTGGCAGGTTGGAGATGTTATACTTGTCGAGGATGAGAATGTGATGGAGAATGAAATTAAAATGGTTGGTCTTGAAACATTGGTGGGTACCATTCTTCATCTTCCTGCACAATTCATGCTTGTGTATCCAAAATGCCTGGTCACATTGCACATGCACTTATTGTCTATTTTCCTCCCCCTTGTCCCTATTTTTTCCCTTGCAAGCTTTGGCATACTTTATTAGGGAATAGACTCTCAATGGGTGGGGATTATGAAGAGAGAACTTCTCACATGAATTAATTTTATTCCTCTTGCTTTGCACTTCCATTTGTTGGATTATTACACTGAGGTCTAAATTTGTGATTTTTGTCAGGTAGGATATAAAGTTGTGACACCAGGTCGGCGAAACATTGGGAAGGTTTGTCTATCGTATTGATCCCATTGATGTAGTTGAATATACTTCACAACCATTTTTGCAATTTAAATTTGCACTTTTATAGGTGCGGGGATACTCATTCAACATTAATTCTGGGCTGGTGGAATCACTTGAGCTTGATGCATTTGGGTTTTCCATTATTCCATCCAATTTGGTTGGTGACTACTCCTTTTCCTCGTTTAATAGTTTATATCCTACTTCTCACTATGACTGCACGTAGTTCTCCCTTGAAGTTTGCTTGTGTAACAATTTCAGTCTATTCCCTGCTATTTTCCCTAAAATCAAGGTACTGGTTCAACTTCTTCCATTTACTTCTGCGTTGTTTCAGATAAGTACCTATGCTTTACTTGTTGAGGATGTGCTTGAAGTACTATCAGACACAGTTGTTGTGCACGAAGCTGCAGTCTCACGCATTCAAAGGCTAACAAAGGTATGCTTGCATGGATAGTGAATTTAATAATTATATGGTTTGCCATAATAAATGATGTTTGTAGAGGAGTTGTTTTATGTACTAGTCAAATGGCCCTTGTTTTGGCAATTAGGCCACATGATTCATGTTAACATAATGATTCATGTTAACATAGTTATTTATTTTCAGTTGCAACTACCTTGATATTTGTTCAAAAAATTCACCATTTACTATCCCAAACAAAGAATAAGTTTCCGAGGACGTAACTCTCAATAGGAAACTTTAAGGTATTAGGATGCAAGTAAAGGATCTCTCATAGAGAGGTCATTCTTTTTTTCATAAATCTTTTAAACATTTTTTTTTAGTTTTATGTCTTGTATTTACCCTAAATATTTAATATGTAGTACTCCCCTCTTAATTATTTAGCCTAAACATTTCTTTACCTTGTCTAAACATTTTTTTATAATGGCTTCTTTGTTTTATTTATTTTATTTCTTGTTTGTGTGTTTATTTATTTATTTTATCTTTTATTTTTATTCTTTATCTTGCTCTATATTTATTGTATTACTTATTTTTATTTTTTATTTGTACTTATGTATTTATTTAATTTAATTTTTATTATTCCTTTTATTATTTTTATATGTATCTCTTTTTACTTTATACTTTATAATATTTTTATTATTATTAATTTTTTTCTTCTTATTTTAATCTTTCTTTTTTTTTTTCCTGTGCATCTATCAAAAACAATTTCTCTACTAATTAAGGGTAAGACTGCATACTTCTGGACTTTCTCGAACCTACCTGGACTCTGTGCACTTTAACTGAAATGTTGTTGTTGTTGTTGCACTTGTAATTGCATTGGTGAAATAGCTAATGTCTGTTAAATATGAGAGTATTTAGTGATCGTGAAAAGTTGATTCCATAATTCTAACAGGGTATCTGGGATGGTCAAAATGTTAGCACGTCAGCTGATGAACTCGAAGAGATTTCTGATAATGAAAGTTCTGTTAGATCCTCCATAGGTGGGAGCACTCAAAACAGGTTTCGCAGCCTGAGAAACCGTCCAAAAATAAAAGAAAGTGGTGATGATTGGGAACTTCCAATGGATTACTTATGATAATTCGAAACTTCGATGATTCCCCTTGCTCTCCCTCCAGTAGAAACTGGCCTTCACAAACTTTTCCTTCAGTTTCATGTTTCATTCCTCAGGTGGCTTCTCTGAATCCTTTATTTTACCATGCACTCTTCCTAATTTGTGTTCCCTTTCCTTGTAATATTTGATACATGAACCAGGTTACACACTGATCGGATTTCAAAGCTTTTGTTGTTGATGGCTTTCATTACCGGTGTACCTTTGAGGACTTCATAAATGTAAGTTGTACGTACATATAAAAAGTAATTGAACACTATCATAAATCTCATCCTCTATGTGCTTTACGTTGTCAACACTTTGTAGTTTGCTTCATTTAAGGTTTATCCTTTGAGTTTCTACAGTGGATGTTTATCGTCTGCGGGAACTACTTGTAGAAGCATGTACGTTGAATATGTATATCCTTTCATGGACACATTGAAGCCCATGGCCGCTAGTATGATCGTTCTAGGATTGACTTTCGTGTCTTTCTATACATTGCCCAATTGGCGATCAGGTGATGATGGGGTTTTCTCACTTTTATCTGAACACTAAACAAGATCTTTCTGTTTGAATTTCCAGCCGTGATACGCAAGCAAATTCGTTGAACAAATTCTCGTAACGAGACTTGGGCTGAAACTTCAGTCGATTGCAAATGACCCATCTTTTTACATAATACCGTCAACTTCCTGCATGTTGGACAACCATGTTCCTAATCCACAAATAATATTATCCCCTTCTGACTAAAAAGAACTCAAAAAAGCATTAAAAAGTGTTAAAAAGTGGGCACATAGGTCTAGACTACACCTGTACATTGATAGTTTGAATTGGGCTCAAGTAAAGTTTTAACTTAAATTTTTTTAAAGTTCTTAAGTTCATGCTTGATGAAACCTGGTTCATAAAATGAGTTTAATTTTAAACATAAATTTGACCCATTATAAAAGTTTAAAATGTGAACTCAATTTATAAATTCATATATTTTTAAAAATTTAACAATTATATGAAATATAATTTTAATACACTAGCATTGATTTATGTCTTAATATATGAAATTATATTAAATTTGAATAAAAATACTTAATCATTTGAAAAATAAAAATAATCATAAATTTGTTCTAAAATAAAAATATAATTGTTACAAAATTCATAATATATTAAAACTAACCTTGAAAAGAATTGTTCTTTTCTAGACATTCCACTTGTTATCAATAAAATGAGCAATAATGTATGCATATTCATCTTTTGATACTTCATTCTTCCAATTATCAGAAGTCTAGAAGATTCAAACAACTCTTTCTATATTGATTCCCTTTTTTGATCAACATAAAAAGTTATATCATGTTTGCAAGTAACCCTGCTAATTAGTTGATATGTTGAGCAAGAAGCAAGGCTCATCACATATCTAAATGTAAGAAATTCAACAAATGTCAAGAAAAACATACTAATAACAATCATCATATTAATCGCCTTATGCAATTCAATATGATCACATTTCATAACATTCAATGCAATACTACCATTATAATCTAATTTAGATCCAATCGCATATTGTCTTACACCATTATGCTCTTCTATTGGACATGTTTTTTGAATGACAGATATCACTTATAGCTTGAGCAGAACTTCTCCCCCACAGTAATCACATTAAGCTTTTGAATTGTCTTCTGTTTCCGTATTAACCAAAAAATTTGATGTAGTAAACTATAACTTCTTTGTTCTAGGCCGTCTAATCTTTTCTTCCTTATAAAATCATCATATAGTAGATTAGAACTTGTCATTGTTGTTATACTTCTAGCATTAATAATAACTAATTAGTTTCATATAATAAAATAAACTTCTTATATCTAAGCGGTGAAATAGTATCTAATAAGAAATAATATATTGTAAGTTCAACTTATCATAACCTAATACCTTTTAAGCAGACACCAAATATTTGGTATGTATAGAGTATGATAAGTGCTTAATTGATTATTTATCTATTCCATAATTCTTAGTGAATAATATTTATTTTACGTCTACGATACTTATTTTGGTTTAGGTACAAGTTAGAGAAAAAAAAAACGAGCTAAATTCGTAGTTTTGAGCAGTTTTACTATTTTTCAGTCTTATTTGCCTTCATAAATCCTAAGGAGATGAATTACGGAAAAATTGGGAAAAAAAGAAGAACTAGAGTTATTTTAAAAGAACACACTCGTGTGAAAAAGTACACATTACACAACCTTGTAAGGGACCATATAAGTGATTGTAAATGTGTATGACTTTGAAGATGTTGTTTTACTTGTATGAAAATGTACGATGCTAGTGTAAGTAATGAATATGACCGTATATATTACCCATGTAACTCTTTAGAATTGTCTAGCTGCACAATTTTTGAAGAATTAATACAAGATTAAAGGACATGGTCATGTACACAGTCGAGTGGCTAAGACAATTATGGAGGCCAATTAAGGGGGATATAGAGGAGGGACACTTATTTATGCCTTTTCTTCTCTTTGGGAATGTGCTCTGAAAGATTTTGAGTGGCTGATCCTCTTCCTTCCAGTTTAAGGGAATTTTGAAGCCTAATAACATGGTGGTGCATTAACCAATTCTTGTAACAATGTCATTATCTTTAGTTTGAAACTGATTGTGTTATCTGTGTTTAAGTTTATGATTTAAGCATGAATGATTTATATAAGGTTTGCTATATCATTCATAAATAGATTTACAACCACAACTATGATTACATTATATAATTATTATCAATCTAATTCATATATAGCAAACTAATGTTCGTGCATAACTAGAGATAACATATCATAAGTTAAATAATCCAACCTCGGGTGGTTATTGCTTATATTAGCCTATTTTCTTAATTCTTACTGCTATTAAGTTTAGAGAGCTTATTCTAAATTGTATGAAAGTTAGACCTAATTAAAAATCTTATTTAAATTAGTTAGGATCTAAAGGAAAATTGGAGTTAACAAAGCTTATTGTTAATCCATGACTAATAATTTCAATGAGAAAGATGAAAACAATGTTAAACTGAGGGTTAAGATTAAACCAAGAACTGAGATTAAATCTATTTATTACTCTTTGCAAATTTGATTTATAGAATTTAATTTATTTTTGTAGTTTAATTTTATTCCATTGCATTAATTAAATTCCTTAAAAACCCCTCTTCCGATTACACTGATTCAATATAAAAATTATTTATGAACTCTCTATGGATACGATCCTTTCTCATCATAGCTACAATTTTAGTGCCAAATATGTAGTTTTTAATTTTTAATATGTTCAACAAGAATCAAAATTTTGGCATCGTTATCAGTGAGTGTTGATTTTTCTTTTGTATTTGGTATTAATTAGGTCTTGTATATTTGTTTATAATTAGTTTTTATATTTATTTCTTTTTTTTTATAGTGTTTATGTATGACATTAACTAGGTCTTTTCATCAAGGTCTTTACTATTTGGTCCAAAGTTTGAAAGAATATTGGCATATTACATAAGGAGAAAAAAACGACTTAAAGAACAGAGCAGGAAATTATCCTAGAAATGATCCCTAATGACTCAGAAGAAGCTATTGCCAATCCTAGAACCCTAAGGGAGTTCGATGCCCTAAATTTGAACCAAAGACCTCTTTACATTATCTTCCCTAATTTTGTTGAACATGTTACTTTTAAGCTTAAATTCATTTTGATTCACATTTTACCTAGTTTTCATGGTCTTACATATGAGGATGCCCACAAGCATCTTAAGGGGATCAATGTGATCTCTTTAAGCATGAAAAATGCAGGGGTAACAAAAGAGCAAATTATGTTGAGAGTTTTTCCATTCTCATTAAAAATGTGACAAAATATTAGCACTTAGATTTCCCTGCAGGGCGTGTTACCATGTGAAATGAAATGAAAATGTTATTTTTGGAGAAGTATTTTCCAACATCGAAGATGAAAACCATAAGAAAGGAAAATTTTAAGATTAAGCAACAACATAGAGTGTAACATCCCCTCACCTATGGGAAGGGTAAAATGGTAATTTGGAACGGGTTAGGAATGTGTAAAAGTGTATTGATA
>JAOTAY010000004.1:24743136-24756280 GCA_025629805.1 Erythroxylum baracoense
GAAAAGACATGAGGAGAGCAACTGGAGAGAAGAAAGCACTTGTGATAGTTAGGTATAGAGAGTGTTTAGTTTCTGAAGCTAACCCTCTTAATTCTTTGCCTAGTGTATTTTCATCTCTTTTTCAAGATTATTTAGATGTCTTTCCTAAGGAGATGCCCAAGGGACTGCCACCCTTGAGAGGATAGAGCACCAGATAGACTTTGTGCCCGGAACTCAGATTCCTAATCGCCCAGCTTATAGGAGCAATCCTGAGGAGACAAAGGAACTTTAAAAGTAAGCCAACAAGGGGCAAAAATTGGTGACTTTTGAACCTGGAGATTGGGTTTAGGGGCATCTGAGGAAGGAGAGGTTTCCTACCTAGAGGAAATCCAAGTTGGATCTTAGGGGTGATGGTCCATTCCAGGTGTTGGCGCGGATCAATGACAACGCTTATAAAATTGATCTTCTAGGTAAGTATAATGTGTCCTCTACTTTTAATGTTGTTGATCTTTCTCCTTTTGAAATGGATTCAAATTTGAGGACAAATCTTCTTGAGGAGGGAGGGACTAATGTGAGCGGGACCATGGACCACCGAGGAGGACTAGGCAGAGAGCTAGCCATGCCATAAGGGCCCATGACAGGCCCATGAACAAAGCTAGGACCAAAAGACTTAAAGAGGCTCTTTATATGTATGTGGACTTTTATCTTGAGAGGATAGCGAGCCTATTGGAGGAGAGTTTAATATAATTCAGCCCAAACTAATCCATTTAACTCAAATTCTTGGACCGGATACACTTGGAGCTTAAAGACAAGAAGATTTGGGCTATTTTAATGCTTCATCACTTAAGACCAAAAGCATATGGATCCAGTAGTGGCGCAACACATCATACCTATTTATTTAGTTTTTAGAATTTGTTTCTTTGGGCTTCTATATATTTTAGCCCAACCTTTTATTATTTAACCTAGGTAAAAATATGTGTTTTTAGGTCAAAATTTTCAGAACTTTTTAGATTATAATTGTTGAAAAGCCGTCAGCTTCAATAGGGAGAAAAATTATTCTCTTGTTCTTGTTACCTTTTGAACCATCTTTCACTTATCAATTACTTCCCCAATTGTGGCGTGTCGATTGTTCGTTTCTCTGGGTTTTATTTTGATCATCGGGATTGTTTGGACCAAGTTTCCAAGAGGTGTCGTAGAAATCAAACCTTGCGTATCCTTATTTTTCTTGTTTGATGAATTCGAAAATTTCATCCTTCTTAATTCCTCAAGGTCGAAAACACACCAAAACAAAACACCCATCGAAAATTCCATCAAATAGTCATCAATCCTTCCGCGGTGCGTGTTACAAGTAACGTATGAAATCAGTTTATGCCTAGTAGAGTTTTGAAGACTTTCTTCACTATTTTAGCTACTATCAACTTAGCAATTGGTGATGCAGTAATATATCGGTTGGCTTGTTGGGACTCCCAAAGTGTTTCATATGTTTATATTGATGTGTAGTAATAGGAAAAGGGCCTATGATCCAGAGTGTAAAGGACCAAACTTGGGTGTATATATGTTAGTATAAGAGAGATGACACCCAAGTCACGTATAAAATCAGTTTATGCCCAGTAGAGTTTTGAAGACTTTCTTCACTCTTTTGGCTGCTATCAACTTAGCAATTGATGATGTAGTAATATATTGGTTGGCTTGTTAGGAGTCCCAAAGTGTTTCATATTTTTTATTGATGTGTAGTAATAGGAAAAGGGCCTATGATCCAGAGTGTAAAGAACCAAACTTTGGTGTGTAAGGAGATTTTGCTTCCTTTAGTATGTCAATGCAGATAACTATCTAATCAATACTTGTCTGATCCTGAGCATGAAGGTGATACTTTAAACCACGAGTTTTGAAAACAAAGAAAACCATCAGTAGAATTGGTCGATGAATGCACTCTGATGCAACTTTTTGCATTTGGAGGTTTATCTATTATTTTCTTTGATGTTGAACTGTTAAATACTTAAACTGACCTGTAATAGAATTGAGGTTGATTCTTGATTTCATCATTTAATGCAAAATTGCAGCCTTCCTGAACCTGCTGCATAGCTAATTAAGAAATTTGATTTCTGTTTTGTATAACAGTTTGTTTTACCATTCAGACTTTCAAGTATCATAAAATTTGACGATGGTTCGCAACTTTCTGTATGTGTAACTGCAAAATTTTCTGATTTATTAATACTATTTATAACCTGCAGCTCACCGGTAGCATTCATCACCACGTTTGTCACATTGTTTGCATTGGTAATTGCCATAACAAAAGATCTTCCTGACGTGGAGGGTGATCGCAAGTGAGTTGTGAAATGTCAACTATGCTTACATTTATTAGTTGCTCCTGTAACTTATAAGATTCCTAATTTACTTTTTGTACAATTATGTCTATATTGTTTATGTCAGAATATTTACTGTTGGCCGATACATAATATTCTGGGTCGTGTTCTTAAGATTTATTGTATTTCATCTTTTTTGTCTAATTAGTTTTTTTTTTCTTGTTAGTTTCTCATATTCATTTTTAGATCCAAATCACTAATTTCTCCTGGAGGTTGAATGACGTTTTCTGATATATGCATGCAAAGAATCATAACTGATCTCTCATTGATGTAGATATAACATATCAACTTTGGCAACAAACCTTGGAGTTCGAAACATAGCATTCCTTGGCTCTGGACTTTTGCTGGTCAACTATATTGGTGCTATATTGGCAGCTGTGTACATGCCTCAAGTATGAAACTCTTTTTTATTTTTTCCTTTGCCTTTACTTTTGAAGATAATTCCAGCTTGCAAATTTTACAGGCTTTCAGGCGCAGCTTAATGATACCCACTCACATTTTTCTTGCAGTTTGTGTGGTCTTCCAGGTGTGTTTCATGAGATAATATAGCTAGTAAAGATGTTATGTTTGTTTCGGGCTGGTTGTTTTTGATGAGATCATCCTTCTTGTTGAAGTTTTTAATTCCTTACTGTTCTGAAAATTGGTCTCTAGTGTGCTTTCTTCTTTGCGATTGTTTTGGCTTTGAAAATTAGTCCGTCTCTTTGGTGTTCACACAAGGTTTCTCTTTTTTTCTGAACTTAATTTCACTTTTTTCCTTGAAACTGCTTCTTTATGGAGAAACATTGATATTTCCATCGAGTGGTTGGCATCTAATCTATTTTATCGCTGGAAGGTCCCTGATTTCATTTGTCAAGCCTGTATACATACTTCGTTTAGGTTTTTCATTTAGCAGGATTAGATTGTTATTGCTCTTGCAGTCACCTTCTTGGCGTAGGTGGTGTGCCTTGGACAGAAACTTGCTGTCTTTGCCTTTGACCCTTTTACTATGGGCTTAACTGTCTAGCAGCCTGTTTTGTGGTTAACTTTAGTGTTAGTTGAATCTTAAGTTTTCAGAAAAGAATTTCAGAGTATTTGATAAGGCACTATATCACAGTTTTGAATGTCATAGTTTTGATATTGACAATGCAATAGTAATTAAAACATGAAAAGGAACCAAAATATAATAGATGAAATTTATAGCATTTGATGATCATGATTTGAACCAAGTCTGAACGGTTTTATGCTTAATCTCGATTTCAAGAAGTCAGGGAACTAAGTATGGCTTTGTAATCAAAACATCCACATAAGATTCGCTGTTGCAGAACTGATTGAAGGCTAGATTTATGGGATATAGTCATGAACATCCTCCACAATAGTTACCCGGAATTGAGTTCCTCAGAAAACCAGAAGAACTGAATCTTAAATGGTAACTTATAACAGAAAGAGTTCAGAAATGAGATTGGTGGATGTCCATCTCACGTAAAGTTGAGGAGTCTGAATTGTTGTTACTGTTTTCTATTCAAGTGGATAACTATACTCTTTTGTAACATTGGCATCTAGAGCTGAGAAGTTGCACCACTCATAGCTGGTTCTGGTCTACCTTTACCTTTCCGAGCTCCTTGTTAAATTTATTAGATAGTGCTGTATTTTCACCCTTTGGTTTACCTTCTCTTTCATTAGCAATTCTTTTGAATTTTGGAATTTTCTGTTCTCAGACATGGGTATTGGAGAAAGCAAATTACACCAAGGTAAGGCCTATTTTCTTCGTGCATTAGTGATAATAGTGATCCACGTTCATATAGCGGCAGAAAATTTCTGTTTCATTGTTCTCCTGCACAATATTCTGAATTCCTCAGCATACCCTCGCTTTCATTTTGCAGGAAGCAATTTCAAGATTCTATCTGTTTATATGGAACCTCTTTTATGCCGAGTATATCTTATTTCCTTTTATCTGAGACATAATTTCTCAGCTTTTCTTTCTTTCTTTCAAAGGGCGAGTTTAGAGATAACGAGGCTCCTAATTTTGGATGTACATGTTTTGCTTTCTACTCTGCAAATTAGTGTTCTTACTGTATCATATTTAGCCAAGTTATCGCAATGACACACACAATGCTGTGAAATACGACACGATACAAGTACCTTTTAATATTGGACACTATTTCTAGTAATTTTTAAAAATTATAAAATAGTTTTTGAATTTTCTAAAATTGCAAAATAATATCTCAATATATTGTGTTATATGATTTTTAGTTTTATATTAACCATGTTTCAAAAAATTATAATAATATTAACTTACAATAATAATTATATCTTTGTTTCTATTAATATTATTATTTTTACATATTTTATACATAAACAATAATTACGATTAGTATATAAAATCATTATAATCATCATACATATATAAAATTAAAAATGATGTGAAGTACTTAACATGTTACAATTTATATCAAATAATAAAGAATAATTACATTAAAACATCATATACTAAAAGTAATAAACATCTATGACTCGTTACCATAAGAGTTTGTGTTAATGAACACAACCAAGTAAAAGCAAAACTTGAAGTAAAATTATGTTAAATTAATATTTAATTTGCTTATATAGAATTTAATATATAAATCAAATACAAGTCACATTAGCAGATAAGAGAAGAAATAAAAAGCCTGAAATTTTATTCAGTCGAATATTTGCTCAAATCGCATTTACCCTAATTTTTATTTAATAAAAATTCTTATCATTAAGAGAAGTCTTATTATCAATTATTTAAATTCATTGCATCAAATAATATGTCAATACTTGTCCTTCTATGATTATCTTCTAAGTCACTTTCTTCTATCAAACTTAGTTCCTAAAAAATCCAATCCACCAAAAGGTCGATATAGTTAAGAAAAATTAAATCTATAGAACTACTTATTTTATTAAGTGTTTTAATAAACAAATAAAATTAAATTATTAAGAAATACAAGAAATTATATTCAATTTAATAATGATATAACACACCTTTAAAGAAAGTTTAAGTTGTATTGAACAAAGACCTTCATTTTTTTAATGTTCTAATCTATTCCTTTTCTTGGAATTAATTTATTCAAATGTGCTGCAATTCTTTTCCCACATTGACTTAGATTTTAAATTGTAAATTTTTACAATTCTGAAACACTACTTCTAAAGCGGTCCCACCAAGCAGATGTAAAATAACAAAAGTAACTTTACAAACAAAATAAAGTGATGATTAATTTCTAACTAATTACAAAAGTAAAGAAATATATACTTATATTAAGTTTTATCTCTTTAATGAATTGAAATGACATCCTAAAATTACTAGAAACATCCTTGTAAACCTCAATTTACGAGCTTAGGAGATCTTGCCTCATCTCGTGAGCAATAATTGTTGTAATAATTAATAGCATTCTTTTATTAATTTTAGTTTTCTTTGTAATTTTTGGTCTAAAATAAATATTAGGATTAAAAAATGCCCCAGCTGTAAACATTGGAGAGTAAAATTGCATTTTTTCATCTATCATTAATGATTGCAAGATAAGGTGTCTACAAAAAAGTTCTATTTTTCAAATTGCACCTTGATTGCTTCATTCCCCTCTTCATAGCATCATAAAAATAACTCATTATTGTCTTCTCATGACTATCAAATAGATGATGTACTCTCACCAAAGGCTCACAAACTTTAATGACAAATTGACATTAAGAACAAAAATCATAATTATTAAGTATAATTCTAGAAACCTCCAATCTAGCATTAGGCCTAGCATACTGAGATTAATTCACTTATAACTTGTAAATATTTGTCTTAACTCCTTCATTTGAAAAAAGCATTAAAGTAATAAAAAATTAGTCATAAATCTTTACAGTTGCAAAATGACACAATTTTAGTCATCAATCTTATAATAGCAAGACAATGTAAATTCCTATCATTAGTGAAATATTTTCTCACCAAATTTAGGACGTATACACAATTGTAAATGAACTTGGTCACATTTCTTTCTTTTTACACAATTTCCTTGATGATACAAAAACATCTTGTATCACCTATATTTTTTGACAATAGGTCAATACAAGGAGCAGCATAAGAAATAAAATAAAAGAATTATACCTGCTTTGCAACCTTTTTCTAGTTGCTTTATAAACAAAATCACTGGCAGTGATGAACTGTATAATGTTTTCAGGCTCAAATTAATTCACAACTTCATCAAATATCTAAAACAGAGTATCAAAATTTCTAATAAGGCCAGATACATCAATAGACTTTAAAAACATTGTCTCTTTAGTAGAATAAACAAAAATTGATAATAGGCTTATGTCATCTATTTGTCCAATCATCACATATGGTCGAACATCTATAAGATATACCAAGACATTCTTCTTTCATCCATATAGCTCTTTATTTCGCAAACAAAATTGCTTAGAAGATTACTTCTATAGTCATCAATTAAAGGAGCTTTATATCTTAGACTATTAGAAGTAACAACATCCATCATAAGTAGACTAAGTAGCATTGAATGATATTCCTGCATCATACAACCATCTAGCCATCGCCATGTCCATAATATGAGCAACTTCTTTTTATTATAAGGCACTATGCATTGAAATATGGGATTTAAGAGTTGATTATGGTGTAAAAATGTTAGACATATGTTTTCTTCTCTTTCTCGCATCAAGTGTAACAATCCCTTTTAGTAGAGCATAAATACCAACTTCAACTTCTCCAATGTCATCCTAACCACTACAAAAAGAACTTATACTACCAATTTCATAATTCAGTTTTTCCCTTATATCTTTCTCATGATGATACTCTTCAAGCAAAGTTTTCATTTTCCATTTCACGTCATGAATGACTTTCTTATAAGGCTCCACATCATCGTTCATCCCAACTAAATGCCACTTTAA
Source organism: Erythroxylum baracoense (assembly GCA_025629805.1). Classification (NCBI taxonomy): domain Eukaryota; kingdom Viridiplantae; phylum Streptophyta; class Magnoliopsida; order Malpighiales; family Erythroxylaceae; genus Erythroxylum; species Erythroxylum baracoense. The sequence goes on from JAOTAY010000004.1 coordinate 24,750,360, forward strand.
TCTGATGATTCCCACACCTTTCAAATGCTTATTACAAAATAAGAAAATGTTATGGTTCTTCTTTTCAGGAATCAATATAGTATGAGCCGAAGCTGAATCATGAAATCATCCTAAGGTGTTAAATTTTCAAGAGTAATTGAACTTCCCTTCATTTATTCGTAAAAATAAATGACATATATCAAAATTAAATTAATAACTTCATATCAAAATAAAGTGTTCTTCAAATTTAATTGCATTATAACTACTATCACAAAATATGTATTGTTCAACTCAAAACAAACATAGAAGCACATATAAGATTCTAAAAACATACACACAATTTGAACTCTAAAATTATATATGATATTCAAAGTTAACAGTCCAAGAATACTCATTACCAACTATCAGTGACATGGAAAATGTGAAATAATTTGTGTAAAATAATAGGAAGAAATAAAGCAACAACGAATATAGATATATAAGCGAACTTCGTGAATTTATATCAATAAATCCTTAAAGAAATTCGATGCTTAGCCACATTTTATCCAAGAAATTCAAAAAATTTTAGTGTAACTACCGTACTTATCATGAAAAAAAATCCATAGGTACATTAATAATATACATCAATTTTTTGTATCTTACATTTTTCTTTGCTAATAAACAATTGAACATCACAAAAATGAATTTATTGTAAGAATAAAAAATAATTATACCCTATTACAATCTATATGGAAGCAAATCATACATTATAATTTATTTATTGATCTCAAATAATCAAATCTCAACTATTATGAATTCTAAAATGATAAAACTATCTGAAAATCTCAATTAATAGTTTATTCTAAAATGATATAATTATCTTAAATTTCAATAAAAATATTCCATAATCATAAAACTCATTACAAATATAAAATCTAGACTATAATTTAAAGCCAATTTTTATTGCTCATAATCATAAAGTCATTCCAAATTTAAAATCCAAACTCTAATTTAAAATTTATTTTTTTGCTTTAAGTTACAAAATTATAACACGAGCATCCATGTTCTCATGTTGCCTCTAAAGTCATGCATGTAGTTTTTTTAATGTCATCAATATAATGCTGATATATCTCTCAAACCTCATCAGTCGTATCTAAATTAGGCTCCACTGAAACCATAATGTCAAGAACATATAACTTCTTTTCTTGCCTAAGAACAATTCTCAAGTTGCAAAACTAGTTCTAGAAATTGGGTCATATGATGCTCCTCAGCATCAGATTGGTATTCATCTTCTTTTGACAACCAAAATACATAAAAAGAGCAACTATTAGTTTATGCCATAAAAGTAAATAAAATAAGGAATTTAATAAATATTTGATTACTCTACTATTTTATTCAAAAAGTTAGCCCTTACTATTAAATAAAGAAATTATCAAATAATTTCTTAGAGAGATAGGATCCTATTAAAAAATAGTTGATCTTGAATCTACTCAACAAACCATATCTTATATTACTCTTAGATTTATTAGGTGACAACTCTATGCCAAAATATATCCTTTATATTATTCCTAACCCTGCCTCTAAATTTATATGATCATGAGTTTGTTTTATGCCAAAATAAATTCTAAAAGTAACTCGACTATCCTACTCGCAAGTATACAATGTAGTTTTAGATGATTACCCAGGGTCGTCTGTCAGGAAGGTGAAATTGGTTCATTTAAATTAATCTTAAACAAACATAAAAACAAATGCAATCCTAAACATTTTATCTTGATTTGTTGAGTGAAGGCTTTAAAGAAAATCACAAAATTAAACTAAAAAGTAAACTATTAAATTGAAAAGTAAACTAATTTAATTGGAAGCAAAAACGAATAGATTAATCGAAGTGGGCAACTCTTGAGAATTGATTTCACTAATTTAATCTCCTATGCACGATTAAGGAAAAATGATTGGATAATTGTCTTACTAAAATTAATAGTTGGGTTCCAAGATCAACTCGAATAATAAACTAAATCTAACTTTTGTATTCGACAAATTATCATCCGAATTAATTATGGAAACTTGAATGATAATTACCACATAAGTTAATATATTTCTAATTCTTAACCTAAGTGTCTATAGTTTCTTGTTCCCTATTAAACTTCTTCTCTCGATCCATTGTTTAATACTAAAATGATGCAAAGTTTGATCATGTTTTTGCATCCATTCAGTTCATAAACTATAGCAAACATAAGATAACAACATGATAACTCAATCATGCATATTTGACTAAACTAGCTACATTAATTCTCAAGAAAAAGAAATAAGCCCATCATTGAATAAACAAGATTCATTATCTTCATATACTTTAATCCCATCTTTATTAGTATAAGAGAAGTATTAAAGTAATAAATCAAGTGAATAATGGAAATGAACTACCAAAAGTTGACAGAGTATGAGTCTATCAACTAATAGAGGAGTAAATCCAGTAAAACAATAGAGAAATAATGGAACAAATATAACATAATGAGCAAACAATTGTTCAAGTGAGGAAGTTGTGGTGATCTCGTACCACCCTTAAGCTCTCTGAATTGTCTCTCGCTTTTTGTTTCTGCTTGGTTCTCACCTAGATGATCGAAGGCTCACACTACTTCCACCTCTCTATTGTTTTTCTTCTTTTGCTCCCCTGACTACTCTCTGTTCTCTCCTCTCTTCTCTTGTTCATTCTCTTTGTCTGTTTTATGTCCCACAATGTCTCGAATGAGTCCCCCCCGCTACCAGCCTCTCTTCTTTCTATTTGTAGTCTCATTTTTTGGTTTAGGTTTTCGAGCCCTTAAACCTGCAATTGCCACGTAATAAATTGGATAATTAAAGAAAATGTTGTCATAGGTATGCATGAGGTGCTCCCATTGTCACATCTGTGACTTTCATAGTCACAGGTGTGACACCATTTATGCTTGAATTAATTAATTGCATATATTGTTAACGTTCCATTTCATCCTTTCATGTATAATTCTTCTAATTCTTCATGAAACATTCACAATATAATCCAATTAACATGCATGCAACATTCACACCATTTTTATTCAATTCATCTCACATTTAGATCAAACACAAGAATTTATGACCAAAATGAAGATATGAAGGCAAGCAAAGTCAATAGAAATTAGACACAACAATTCCCCCACACTTAAACTATGATTGACCTCAAGCAAAATAAAAAATACTAAACTATGCAAGAGCAAATAATGAAAACAACAATGTTCCCAAATAATGGTCAAAGATATTAACAATCATTTTAATAAACACAACCAGAGAAAACTCATAATACTTCGTGAACAGATTATTCTTCGTATGCTTAGCCAAAATTAACAAATGCTTCAACTCAAAGACTATTAACAAGTGTGATAGATACTCACTCCACTCTCCATCCTCTCAAGCATTCAAAGGTGGGATATATTTACTCACCGTTCATTTCATGTAAGGCATCTGCGATAAGCTTGCTTATTAATTCAATCTCCACCACTCATATCAAACATAAACATCAATATAAAGATCCTTATTTCAGCTATAATAGGTTCGGGTTAAGGGTAAAAAAGAGGAACATCGCATTTTAAAACCACATAACAAATTGAGCATTTAAAATAATATAGAACAATGAGCCACAAAACACTCAATTCTTTCCTCTCATTTAATAAGGTTAACACTCCCCATTTTTACATCTCTCCTCTTCTTTTCATTTTCTGGTCGTCTTCTCTTTCCTTTGCTTCTTTTCTTTTCTTTCTTCTTCTTCTTTTTCTTCTTCTTCTTATTTTATTTCTTTCTTTTTATTTATTTATTTAAAACAAGGAAATCAAAATAAGATAAATATAGAGGAGAGATAATTATTACAACTATACCCATTCCTAATGTAATAGCCAACTATATGCTATGATCCCCCACACTTATTCAAGCAATTACTTCCTAAACCCAGGAATACCATTTCAAATGCTCAACTTGCCTTATGGTGGGTACACAATGAGGATCAATAATTAAGACAAAGGCTTAAAATTTGGGTTTAAAGAAAGAAAAGGTTTCAAGTTAAACTCAAATAGGGTTCACTAAGGGTAACATTACGGTGGCTTTTTAAAAAAAAGGGCTAAATCCTAATTGCCTTCTTCAGTTCAATGTTTGTATAAGATTATGTGATCTTAACTAGTATTTGTAAGCAAGTTCTAGAGTTCCTTAATCATGAAAGAAACTACAGCCAAGAATACTTGAATTTGGTGTTAAACATTGCAAAAGGCTCAAATTCTTACCAAAGAAAAGTGACATTCATCTATCATAACAGACTAATGTCTTTTTAATTGAAATCCAAGTTAATTAGTCTAAGCATGCAAGTATACTCATTCACTCACATTATGCATTTCTAATCTCGATCGAGTTCATTTAATGACCATATGTCTCTAAATATTAAATGGGAAAAACAAACATATAACACACAAATAAAAATAATTAGAAATTTTTTTACTAATACTCCCCCCACACTAAATATCACACTGTTTCTAATGTGATACAAAAAGTAAAAAAGGGATCTAAGACACAAAATAGCACAAACAAGGACAAGCATTAAAACTAAAAGAAATTAAACTAAAAACTGTAAAAATAATAAACAAATAGGGATAGAAATATGATACAAAAGTGTGGGCGGTGGTTGCGTTGATGTGGTGCGGAGCATGACAATAAGCATAGCGTCCTACATTGAGTAGTGGAGAACAGTTGCGAGGAAGAAAAATAAAAGAGATTGAAAAATAGGCCTGTGTACAAATTAACTTTGGTTTCACTAAAAAGGAATAACAAACAAATAATTGAAAAACAAAATAGAAAATATATAGATTGTCTCCCATTTAGCGCTTATTAATTTCTTTTAGCTGGACACCTCAACTGTCATGCTCAAGGTGGATCACTCAAAGTGATTGATTCCATTGTTTTATTTTCTTCATCAGGATTTTTCTCTAAGAATTTGCCAACCTCTCCTTTAATTGCATCGTCTAACAATTGACAACACTTATCAATTTCGTTCACCAAGCCCAGCTTCTTTTCTTCTTCTTCCTATAATGTAAAATCAAGGTCTGCAGAATTAAATTGATCAAAAAAAGAGCACTCTTCATGAACAGTAGTAGTAGGAATGTGTTTAACCTTAAAGATTGAAAATTCTACCGTTTCTTCCAAAACAGGCATGCCCAGTTTACCATTTTTCACATCAATCAAGGTATTTGTAGTGGCTATAAAAGGCCTCCTTAGGATTATGGTGTAGTCCTTCCCTTGCTCTTTGATCTCCACAATGTCTAAGACCACAAAGTTTATAGGGACAATCAATATGCCAACCTTCACTATCACATTTTCCATTATTCCTTTTAGATAATGAATTGACCTATCAGCTAATTGTAAGCACATATTGGTAGGTCTTAACTTTCCTAGATCCAGTTTCTTATAAATAAAGTGAGGCATAATGTTTATACTTGCTCAAATGTTAAGCATACCTTTAACCTCATCCCTATTACCCATTGATACTTTCACGATAAAACTCCTTGGATCTTTTAGTTTTGGGGGTAATTGATGCTAAAGAGCTGCACTCACTACTTCTGAAACTATTACCTTCTCGTTAGGCTCAAACTTTCATTTCTTGGTGCTTAGTTCCTTGAAGAACTTCACATAATCTGGAATGTTCCTAACAAGGGTAGATTAATGTTAACCTTAGAAAGCATGTTATACAAGTACAAAAACTACTCAACTTGTTTCGATTCCTTAAGACAACTTGGATATGGAATTGGTGCTCTATAAGGATTCGTCGCTTTATGCAGTTTTTGTTCTTCATTGTCCTTGGTGTCATGTTTAAGTTTTTTTTTCCTTTTTGAATGTGACTAGAAATGTAACATCCCGTCCCCATATTAAGGGTTAGGACCCGAAATTTCAGTACATATGAGCTCAAAGAGAGATTAAGG
>JAOTAY010000004.1:24756380-24770950 GCA_025629805.1 Erythroxylum baracoense
TATATATATATATATATATATATGTATGTATGTATGTATATAAGAGAGTGGGTGAATTGAATGTATACAAAATTTAATAATGTTCCTCGCTAATGTACTCAATGAATAACAATCAATATAAATAAGTATAAGAAAATTAGTCAATGTAAATTAATTAGATAATCGAACAATTACTAAAAGAGGATAGGGAGGAGAAAATGAAAACCAATTTATAATGGTTAGGCAAACAACCCTTTCTTACATCCACTCCTAAGACTCCTTTTGGAATTCCATTATAATTCTTCTCTCAAAGTGAAGATTAACCTTTGGACAATCTTTTTCAATAAAGAGGAACCCATTTACTAACTTCATTCTATACTACTTCATTATGTCTTTTTCTTAATAGACATCTTCCTTTTAGATTTCCTACTAGCTCTAGGAGAGTTGCCATTCTTTTGCTTAGTTCTAGAGGTTTCACTAGTTTCTATTAAAGGACATCTCACTTCTTCATCCTACTCATTCTTTTGATCAATTAATGTATGCTTTCCTGTCTTAAGAGTTTCATTGTTTTCTTAATCTTGTAGTTGAAAAGAAGTTTCTTCATTTAATGCATTTCTCTCCCCATTGATTTCCTCTTCATGTTACGTCATTCTAGTTTCCTCATTTGGTTCCTTTCTCTCTTAATTATTTATTTCTACTTGTTAAGTCCCCTCTACACTCACTTTGTTTTCTTCCTAATTTTCTTTCTTTCTCTAGACCTTTTTTTGCCTTTTTAATCTTAGGTCTCTACATATATGTTATCACTATTATGTCCTCCTTACCCTTATCATTCAACCTCATAATCATTAGAGAATTTGGTAGTTTTTTAGTAATATCGACATCAATACACAACCTAGCAAGTCCTACCCTTCTCATCTTTGTTATGATTTCTTCAATCCCTAATGGTTTTCCATCCTTGCTTGCTATGCAACTAATCCCCTTTACAAAGAAATTCTTGAAGGTAAATTTATGAAAATTAACCCATAAAGGAATTGCATCCATTTTGCTTTTGTTCGTAATTACCCCTGGTTGCCATTTCCTAAGCAAAATTAAATGTCCAATGACATGCCATGATCCTGCTTCTAATACTTTCTGAGCATTCTCATCAGTATTGAATTTAAACACCAATAATTTGTCTTTTTTACCATAGTATTCACCAAACCTAGATTTTTCCATGCATTTTTAGCCCACTTTTTAACTATAGGGAGAGCAAAATGTTTCTTAAGGAAGATACCTACCAAAAATAAGCTCTAAGTTGCAGAAACTCCAAGGGGTGGTTGGGTTCGTCTATTACTGTCTCAACAAATCTCAATTTACCTATTACTAGAATCTTTTAGGATGGAGTTTCGTGTACTATTTCTCCTTTCAGGCTCCTTTTGGGTCTTTAATCTTCCTTTTAAAGGAGGGAAATTAATGGGGTTTAAGGTTTCTGGTGGTGTTTTGTTTAGGGGATTTGTGTTTGTGTTAATAGTGGTGGAAGTTTGTGTTTCTATTTCTGTGTTTATGAATATGGTTGATTTAGGTGGGGAGAGGGAAGCTGTCAGGAGTTGGGGACTAGGTTGCCATCAGATTAGGGATAAGGTTAGTGCAGTGGTTATTGATGGTTAGTTTGGCTGGGAAGATGAAAGAGAAAAGGATCAGGTTGCTGTCATATTTGGTATAAGTTGTTGTGGTGGTTATTGTTAGATTGGCCACATGGACTCTCTTACAGTGGGGACTAGTAAATAAAGACTTGATCCGAAGTAAGCTAGCTGATTTTATTGGTTTACTTGAAACCAAAATAAAAAGGTAACAATTTGAAAACAACCTATGGTTTTTAAAGAAAACTGGAAGCTGATCGCTAACCATAATAAGCATATGGGAGGGAGAATTATAATTAGGTACACCAATTTAATTGGATGCTATAAACTAAGTGAACTACCACATAAAGATAAAAACTTAAGGTGGATTATTACAATCTCTATTGTGTATGTAGCCAACTACACTTTCCAAAGGCTATCGCTATGGGAGGAACTAGTGAGATTAAGTAAGATAAACAATCACCCTTGAACAGTCAATGAGGATTAGAATTGTACTTTCAAGATAAGTGAAAAAACAATCACCCTTGGGCAGTCAATGAGGATTAGAATTGAACCTTTAAGACAAGTGAAACATGGGGAGGAAGGAACTGGACTATGTAAAACTTTAGGGAACTCTAGGAACTAACTAAGCAAACTGGGTTAACAGATGTTAAGCACTATAGGAATGGCTACACTTGGAATAATATGTGGAGTTGAAGTTGAAGTTGGTTCTTATTGAAGAAACTAGACAGATGCATGATAATAGAAAGTAGATGGCACAATTCCCACTTAGCACTGCCAACTTTAAGGAACCTATACATCTGATCATAGTCTTATTGTGATTACTCTCAATACCCTAGCTAAAAGAAGGAATGTGGTAGTGCATCATAACACTACACAAAATAAACTAGACCTACTACTATAGCAGTGGTGATTCTAGGTTGATCCCATAGAGAGTGTGTAAAGCTTTTGAAATGAAAATAATTGGTGTTTAGGTTAAGCGGGTTGGTTTATTGAACAAGAAAATAAAATGAAACTAAACTAGTAGAGAAAAATTAAAGAACACATGAAAAAATGATGAAAATTGATGAATGTGTTAGGGACTCGATTCTTTGGTTCAATCTCGACCTACACCCAATTAAACATATTTCATTAAATTGTTGTCTTCATATCTCTTTTTGAATTATTGGTCGTAGATTAACAACAAGCTCTGTTAATCTCAGTTTTTCCTTAGGTCATAGTTAATTAAGAAGAGCTCGTTAATTAAACCTAGCTATTGGATAACCTAGGAGATGTTCTCTAAGTTTAATTGGATAGCTGCCTTATGAAGGACAAAAACAGACCAATATAAGAAATAATCACATAAGCTCAAACTATTTAACTTAGGTTATGTTATCCTTAACTATTTAATACCGTTAGTTGCCAGATACGACTTCAAACACGATTATTACGTATCACATTCAAATTCTAGCAATGGGCTTTCATTAAAAAATGATTCAATAAAGCATCAAAATCATTCTCATACAATACCCAATCAATGCATATAAGATAATGTAATCAATCTGAAAGGAGAGTAAGAATAATAAGCTTAGTCATGGTGGTGACACCTTAATTACCACTTTTTTGACGTAAAAATTTACATTACTTTTCATTTTTCATGCAAAATTCACAAAACATTCCATTCAATCTTCAGGCAACATTCCCAATTATTTTCAATCAATTCATTCAAATTTGGATAAAAATGCAAGCATTTGTAACCAAAATCAAGATATGAATGCAAGAAAAATCAATTGAAATTACACAAAACAATTCCCCCACATTTAAACTATGCTTGTCCCTAAGAAAAATAAAGAACACTAGACTATAAAAGAACAAACAATGAAAACAACAATTTTCTCAAATAATAGTTAAAGATATCAATGATCATTTCAATAAGCGCAACCTAAGAACTTGAAACTCATAATACTTCATGAACATACTATTCTGCGTATATTTAGCCAAAATTAACAAGTATTTCAACTCAAAGACCATTAACAAGTGTGATAAATACTCACTCCACTCTCCATCCTCTCAAGCATTCAAAGGTAGGATATATTCACTCATGATTCATTCATGTAAGGCATCTACCATAGGCTTGCTTACTAATCCAATCTCCACCACTCATATCAACACAAATATCAATCCGAAGGTCTTTATTTTGGTTATAATAGGGGTAGGGCTAAGGGTAGAAAAAGGAAAATCACACTTTAAAACACAAAACAATTTGAGCATTTAAAGCAATATAAACAATGAAGCATAAGACACTTAATTCTTTCCTTTCAAGTTAACAAGATTGCACTCCCCTTTTTATGTATCTCCTATTTGTTTTCATTTTTTGTTATCTTTTCTTCCTTAATTTTCTTTTCTATTTCCCTTTTTTCTCTTTTTTCTTTTTCTTGTTATTATTATTTTTATTTATTTAGAACTAGATCAAGTTTAGAAGAGGAAACATTTAGAGGAGAGATACAAATTATTACAACCATACCTATTTCTAATTAACAAATCAACTATATCTTATGAGTCCCCTACACTTATTTAAGTAATTATTCCCTAAACCCAATCATGCCCATTCAAATGCTCAATTCTTCCTTATGATATGTATGATGAAAAAGTTAAATAATCAAGGTTGGGGCTCACATTTTGCATTTAAAGAAGAAATGGTTCATGTTAAGCTCAAAGGGGGCCTACTAACGGTAAAATTACATTGGCTTTTTAAGAAAAAAGGTTATATCCTAATTGCCTTCATCGTTTCAATGTTTGCGTAAGACTGTGTGATCTTGACTACTATTTGCAAGCAAGTTCTACAGTTCCTTAGTCATGAAGGAATACTCTTAGTAAAGAATACTTGAATTTGGTGTTAAATATTTCAAAAGGGCTCAAATTCTTACCAAATGTAAAATGTCATTCATCTATCAAAATAAGCTAATGTCCTTTTAATCAAAATCCAAGTTAATCAGCCTAAATATGCAAGTATTTCATTCACTCATATTATGCATTTCTAATCTAGATCGATTTCATTTAATGATTATGCATCCCTAACTATCAAATGGGAAAAAAACAAACACACAATCACAAATTTTTTTAAAATAATACTCCCCCACTTAAATATCACATGTTCCTAATATGATACAAAAAGTAAAAGAGGAATCTAAGATACAAAATAACACGAACAAGGATAAGCATTAAAACTAAAATACATAAACTATAAAGCAGTAAAGATAATAAAAATAATAAGGATAAAAATACGATACGAAAGTTTGGGTGGTGGTTGTGTTAATGTGGTTGTGAAGCATTGCATCCTACGTTAAGAAGTGGAGAATAGTTATGAGGAAGAAAAATAGAAGAGATCGAAAAGTAGGCATTTGCCTACAAAACGAACAGATTAAATCGAGTTTTACTAAAAAGGAATAACAAACAACTAATTGAAAAACAAACAGAAATTATATAGGTTGCCTCCCATTTAACGCTTCTTTATTGTCTTTTAGCTGGACACCTCAACTGTTATGCTCAAGGTGGATCGCTCAAAGTGATTGATTCCACTATTTTCTTCTCTTCATTAGGATCTTTCCTCAAGAATTTGCCAACCTTTCCCGTAGTTGCATCATCTAGCAATTGACAGCACTTACCAATTTCTTTCACCAAGTCCAACTTGTTTTCTTCCTCCTCTTACAATGCAAAATCAAGGTTTGTAGAATTAAATTGAACAACAAGAGAGCATTCTTCATAAACAATAGTAGGAGGAATGTGTTTGACATTAAAAATTGAAAATTCTACTATTTCTCCTAAAACAGTCATGCTCAATCTCTCTTTCTCCACATCAGTCAAGGTATTGGTAGTGGCCATTAAAGGCCTCCCTAAGAGTATGGTGTGCTCCTTCCTTGCTCTTTGACCTACCCCTGGTCTAAGACCACAAAGTCTACAGGGACAATTAATCTAACAACCGTCACTAACACATCTTTCATTATTCCTTTCAAAAAACAGATTGACCTATCAGCTAATTGTAAGCACATATTGGTAGGTCTTAACTATCCTAGATCTATTTTCTCATAAATAGAGTGAGGCATAAGATTTATATTTGCTCTAAGTTCAAACATACTTTTAACGTCATCCCTATTACCCATTGATGCTTTCACGATAAAACTCCATGGATCTTTCAGTTTTGGGGGTAAGTGATGCTAAAGAACTGCATTTGCTACTTCCAAAACTATCATCTTCTTGTTAGGCTCAAACTTTTGTTTGTTGGTGCTTAGTTCCTTGAAGAACTTCACATAAGCCAAAATGTTCCTAATGACATATAACAAGGTAAGATTAATGTTAACCTTAGAAAGGATGTTATATAAGTATGAAAAATGCTCATCTTGTTTTGATTCCTTAAAACGGCATGGATATAGAATTGGTGGTCTATAAGGATCTGTTTCTTTATGCAATTTTTGTCCATTGTCCTTTGTGTCATGCTTAAGTTTTTTGCCTTTTTTAATGTGACTAGAAGAGTCGTGCCTGTTGCTTTCCTCCTTCTGCTCATCTTTTTCTCTTATGAGGCTCTCCTCCTCTTGATTAGTAGCATCAAACTGATTAGGAAGAATCTCAATGTGATAACTAATCACCTTTCCACTTCTATGAATAGTAACTACTTGTGCTTGCTTAGGTTGACTTGGCAACTTTCCCTTTTGATTGTTATGCATTTGATTAGTGAGTTTCCCTACTTGGATCTTAATCCTCTTCAAAGACGCCTCCAAAGAATCGAATCTCTTATTGTTCGTTTCGTGATTTTGAGTCGTGAACTGAATAAACACATTTAGGTTTTCCTTCAAAGAAGGCTTGCTTAGTGAGTTTTAAAGTAAAGATTGCCCTTAGTAATCATTTGTCCTATGAAAATTTTGGTATTGTGGTTGGGGGTTATATTATGGATTATTGGTCTTCCATGAAAAATTGGGGTGGTTTCTCTAACTAGGGTTGTAGATGTTTGAATATAGATCATTTTGCTCCCTTGGTTGAAAACTGTTGAGTGAGTTCACTTCTTCTTCCCCATCTAAAAAAGGCTCATAAGAGTACAAACAAACATTAGCTTCATGACCACAAGTTCCATATATACCACATACCTCTTGATTTCAAACGTTTTGGGGTAATCTTGTAGTTAGAATCTTTACAAGCCTTGTTAACTCAGGTAACAGCATAGCTAGTTCTTGATTTGAACTCACTTTATGAACTCCAGCTCCTCTTCCCCTCATGCTTTTTTTTGAGAATTAGCCCCTAACATTTCACAGATTTCATACTTTTCTTTGGTCTTATTCTCTCTTAGAGCTCCTCTTGCTGTATTGTCCATTATGTACTAACACTGTTACATTAATCCATTATAGAAGAATTGTTTCTGCCTGAAAAGTGGAAAATGATGGTGTGGACACTGTATGAGCAAGAGTTTGAAGCATTCCCACTGATATTCATAGACTGCATCATGTTTTGTAGGTAATTTAAGAAGTGTTTAGTGGTTAAGTTTAATCGATTAATGTATGTTTAGGTTAGAATACTATTAGTTAGTTAGATGTTGGTGTCTTGAGTTTTTATTGAGCTTCAATATTATATTTTTGAGGTTCTGTGACATGTTTGCTAGTATTTCAAGAAAAATATAAAAGAATGGAGGAGATTTGGAGAAGACCCGGAGCTGAACCCAAGCCCACAATCGTGGCTTATTGGCCACGATTTTGGCAGAAGCTGATGCAAAGAGCTATGATTGTGGCACGTTCGTGATAGAAGGAGAAACAAGGTGCCACGATCGCGGAACTTTGGGCCGCAATTGTGGCCTACAGGACAGACAGTGCACCATGATTTTTTGAACTTCATTTTTTAGGAACATTTCAGACCTTTAGAGCACTAGAAAAGCCCTAGATTTGCCCTAATTAGAAAATGCTATAAAGAGGAAAAGAAAAGACATCAAAAGAGTGCCTCCATTAAGCCATTTTTGGGAAAAGCTTCAAGAGGAGAAAAGAAAAAGAGAGAGAAGAGGAAGAAGAGGAGAGAGGAAGCGGGTCTTCTGACGCTGCTACCTACCGAGGTTATTCGATCCAAGTTTAATCCTTCTGTTCATCTTTCATTTTCGTTTATTTAATGTATGAGATTGAGATGGATTGTATGACGATGGATTTTGAATCAAGGATTATGTTTTCACTTTTCGTAGGATTTAAACTTGATTCAATGTTAACATAATAATTTTTGTGTTATTTTGATTGGGTATTATGATTGATTATTGTAGCTTAATACTTTCAGTAATAAAATGAGAGGGTAAATCAAACGTAAAATGATTGGATTGATTTATGAGAGTTAAGCATTCCAATAGACCACGTAATCAATCTTGTTAGTTATTGTATGGAGAGAGATCCCGTGTGAGACCCAGTAGTTTATTAGAGAGCTTAAGAATTGATTATATTATGGACCGATAGTTAATCGAGAGATAACAATTTCGATGACTCTACTTAATTAGGGTTTATTAATTAAGGCTTAGTGATTATAATTCGAGAGAGAATAATCCACCCTACCATAGTCTAGAATTGACATCCCAATAACACAAAAGTGATTAGGTTAGCATTGATGATAGGATAAATCCCTCTCTCATAATTTGGTAAATTCTCTTATGTGATTTCCCATTGTTAGTGCTCAATATTTGATTTCGATGAGTTAATTTTGCAAATTAATATTTTGACAATTTACTTTCCTATCCCATTTTATTTTCATTTCATTAATTTTCTAGCCTTAGATAACTTAGGATTAGATTAATCCACAACTCCTCGTGGGATCGACCCTTCACATACTATAATTCATAAAATGTGCACTTGCGATATTTTAAAGGTTATAAATAGTAAAAATTACCATTCCAACACCCACGCCTTATGGAATGGCTCTCCCTCCATCTGGGTAAAGGTTGCTATCTTCATCCGCAACTCAGAAGTGTTATGATGGGAATATAATTTTCTTATGAATTTGTTATACACTTCCTCCCATATAGTCAATAAATCAGATGGAAAGTCATCGGCTATGCCTTGGCCTGATCCTTCAATGGGTATGGCAAGCATCTCATTCTGAGTTGATCTTCACCATTCAAAGGAATGGTTTGTAGAGTGGTATAAAAATCCCGAATGAAGTTCAAAGGCTCTTCATTGGGAACCCCATAGAAAGATGGCAGCATGTTGTAATAGATACTCTTTAATTCATAGTTCCTAGCTTCCTCTCCTAAACGTATGCATAAAGTGGTAGTACTAATCACCAGTCTAGCATACTCCTTCATTGCTAACTACCTTTCAACCATCTTTTGGTTATTAACTTGATCTTCACGCTTGGGTTCAAAGTCCCCTTGAAGTATTCGTATTCAATGTATATTATCAATAAAAGGGACGGGTTCACTACCCAGAGATCTCCTTCTAGCATAAATTAAACAAGTTCACTTCTAGAGACCTTCTTCCTAGTAGGGACTAACTAAAGGCAGTGCTAAGTTAATAACAAAAATTAAACAAACAAATCAATGAAACAACACAATAAAACATGTATACATGAACAGAAAAACAACTAAAATTAATTTAAGTCTAAATGCTAAATACTTTCCTTGGCAATGGCACCAAAAACTTGTTGTGCCTAAAATAAGTTCTAAAATTACCTAGGTTATCCTATTCATAAGTATACGAGGTAGTTGTAGTTGATTACCTAGGGTTGTCTCTCAAGAACATGAAATTAGTTCACTTAAATTAATCTCAAACAAAAACAAAAACAAATGCAATCCTAAACATTCAATTCCGATTTATTGAGTGAAGGCTTTCAAGAAAATCATGAAATTAAACTAAAAAGCAAACTGATTCAGCTGGAAGAAAAAATGAATAGATCAATCAAAGTGGGAAAGTCTTGAGAATTAATTTTACTAATTTAATCTCCTATGTATGACTAAGGGGGAATGATTGGATAATTGTCTTACTAAAACTACCCATTGGGTTTTAAAATCAATTCAAATGATAATCTATAATGACTGGATAATTTTCATACTAAAACTACCAATTGGGTTTTAAAATCAATTCAAATAACAAACTAATCTAACTTTCATATTCGATATGTTTATCATCCAAATTAATTATGGAAACCCAACTGATTATTACCATTTAAGTTAATATATTTCTAATTCTCAAACTAAGCATCTATAGTTTCTCTTTCCATATTAAACTTCTTTCGATCCTTCATTTAATACCAAAATGATGCAAAGTTTGGTCATGCTTTTACATCCATTCAGTTAAAAAACTATAGCAAACATAAGACAACGACACAATCTGTCAATCATGCATATTTGACTAAAATAGCTACATTAATCGTCAAAAAAAAAGATCAACCCATCATGGCAATAACAAGATTCATCATCTTCATATACTTCAATCCCAACTTTATCAGTATAAGAGAAGTATTAAAGTAACAAATCAAGTAGATAACCAAATGAACTATCAAAAGCTACAAAGTAAGAGTTGGTTAAGCTAAAGAATAATGAGTCCAGTTAAATAACAAAGAAAAAATGCAACAGATGAAGAACAAAATAAGCAAATAAAGATTAGATAACGGAGCTGCGATGATCTCCTGCCCCTCTCAAGCTTCCTGTATGAGCTCTCGCCTTCTGCTTTTGTTTGGTTCTCACCTAGATGCTCAACTTCTCATCTGCTTCCATCTCTCTACTGTTCTTCTTGTTTTTCTCTTCTCAGCCCACTCTATTTCTCCACCTCTCTTCTTAGCCTTCTTTCTTTCTTCTTTTTGTTTTAGTCGACTCCCAGCTCTCGGTACAACCTCCCTCTTTTTTGCCTTCTTCATTTTCTATTTATAGCACTCATCTAGGTTTAAGGTTGCAGGGTTGTAAGACCATCAAACCTCCACGTGTTATAGCACTAAGGAGTAGTCACGAGGGTGACTATGTTTATCAACCCTGTGAGGGCTAGTCACCATTGTGACTAAGCTTGTCACGGTGGTGACACCTTAATGTCCACTTTTTTAACACAAAATTTATGTTACTTTCATTTTTCTTTCAAAATTCACAACACATTCCCTTTAACCTTCATGCAAAATTCACGACCATTTTCACTCAATTCATTCAAATTTAGATTAAAAATGTAATAATTTTAAACCAAAATCAAGATATGAATGCAAGCAAAATCGATAGAAATTACACATAACACCTTCTTCTTAAAAACACTGGTTGACCTGTAACATACCATAACCTAAGTTCTAGAATATCATATAAGCTTTCCTCCAAGTTAAATTTGAAGATAAAACTATCATCCTTAGTGAGTAATGTTTTCTCTAAGCCTTTTCAGCCTTATTTAGAGACTACCTAATTTTTTACTTATAGGAATGTTGGACGCTTACCATTAAAGAACCTTCAAGTGTCATTGACCAAGATGCAACATTAAAGAAGCTGTTTGGGAGGGACAACTATCCCTTCCACATTCACCTTCTAAAAATGAATGAGTTTGAGTTTTGGTGATTGAGGAGCCACTCTATTGCTCTGATTTCTCATGACCCTTGTTTTCTTATATGAAGAAGCCCTATTGATCTCCTTGATCCCTACACTTTTCAATCGCAATGGTGAAAAATACACCATCAATAGATCCTTGTTATTAATATGATTGACTTCACCGTTATTCTCCTTTTGCCGGTTCTCTGGAAGGTTCCTTCTCACTCATTATTACATCCAGCCTTTCACTTATTCTCCTTTTGCAGGTTCTCCGGAAGTGTTCCTTCTCACTCATTATTGGATCCAGCCTTCTCAAGGTCTGTGGCAGTATTATGGTCGCCCTTTTTGATAGACTCAGAAACTCTGTACCTATTCTGTGCCGCAACAAATATGTTGATGTTTTAATTAAAAACAACATCTCAGCTTCATGCCGAGTCAATGCCTCTTCCTTTTTTTGAATAGGCTTCCCACTTTATAATTTATATTTTTGACTTTTTGTTAAATTTAATTATACTACTATGAATTTAATAAAAAATTAACTTTTAATTATTGCATTAATAAGAAAATATAATAATTAATTATTATTATTATTATTAATTTTTACTGATTATTATACTATTTATTATTAATTTATTATTATTATTATTTTCCTTATTATTATTATTTAATAGTAATAATAATAATAATTATTATTATATTCCTTATTATTATTAATTTTATTAATTAATTTTATTTCTATTATTATTATTAATTTTCTCCTTATTATTATTAAATTTATTTTTCTTATTATTATTATTATTAAATTCCTTATTATTATTAATTTTATTATTCTTATTATTATTAATTAAATTTTATTAATAAATAATAATAAGAATAATAAAATTAATAAGAAGAAGAAGAACATTAATAATAATAAAGAAATTAATAATAATTAATTAAATTAATAATAATATGTAAATATACTTAAGTAGAAAATTAATAATAATAATAATAATAATAAATATAATAAGAATAATAAAATTAATAATAATAAGAAGAAATTTAATAATAATAAGAAGAAAATTAATAATAATAAGGAATTTAATAATAATAATAGAAATAAAAATAATTAATAAAATGAGAAAACAAATACACAAACAAATAAAATAAAATAGCATAAAATAAAATAAAGAAAAAATGGAAAAGAATTCATGGTGGGGCTCTTTGAAATAAACAAATAATAATAAAAATAAAATAATATAAGGAGAAGTCAAGAATGAGGAGTAAAACAAATAATACACTTATGAATTAACTAATTAAAAGAAGGGAGAGGAAATGCAATAGTCACAGGTGTGGGAGTGAGGAGTAACGGGCATGAGGGAAAAAAATAAATGAGAAAGTTGCCATCGTGCTTCGTCGGATCGCGAAATTTAGTGAATAGCGCACTCGTCACGATCGTGTTGTGTCACGATCACGACATTTAGTGAATAGTAGCGGGGTCGCGATCGTGCTTCCAAACGCAGACACTCACTTCAATTCATCATAACTTTCTACTCCGAAGTCCAAAAGTTACAAACTTTATGTCATTAAAAAGTTAAAAGAAAGATCTACAACTTTCATGCAGACCATTTTGCTCAATTATGCCTAAATCAATACAGTTTAAAAATTGAAATTTTAGATCACATTTATAGCTATTATTATTATTATTATTATTATTATTATTATTATTATTATTAATTTAATTTAATTTAATTTAATTTTTATTATATTCGTTATTATTATTAATTTTATTTCTATTATTATTATTAATTATATTTATTATTATTAAATAGTTTGCCACTCTGTTACCTCTCCGTGCTGGAGAATTAAATGTTGGAATGGGCAGTGGGTTTCATGGTTTGACAGTAAAACTTGGCCAGTCTTTGATGGTAAGCAATGCGTTGGTTGACATGTATTTAAAATCTGGCTACTTACTTAAGGGTCAAATGCTATTTGATAAGAATGTTAATAAAAATGTGGTTTCTTGGAATTCTATTATTGGGAATTTTTCTGCAAAAGGAGAAACCTGCATAGTGTATGATTATTTGCGAAAAATGCAAAACCAATGGAAGGAAGCCAAGGTCGATGAGGTTACTATCTTAAATGTCTTGCCAATTTGTTCGGACAAATCACAAGTACTGTCACAAATCTCGGGTCGCGATCATGCAAGTGTACGACCACGACATTCCTCCTTTCTCAGCACGGTGCACGATCGCGACTTCCATCTTTTTATATATATATAAAGTATTAAGTAAACTATTTACTAATAAAAAATATAATAAATAATATATATATATATAAAGTATATTAATTATTAATTAAACTATTTAATAATAAGAAATTTAATAATAATAATAATAATAATAATAATAATAATAATAAATATAATTATAGTTAATAGCTATAGATATTGACAGTAGGGAGAAAATAAGAGAATAAAGGGTAAAAATGTAATCTGAAACTTCAATTATTAAACTATATTGATTTAGACAAAATTGAGCAAAATAGTCTGCATGAAAGTTGTAGATCTTTCTCTTAACTTTTTAATAATATAAAGTTTGTAATGTTTGGACGTCAGAGTAAAAAGTTATGATAAATTGAAGTGAGTATCTTTCTTTGGAAGCATGATTG
Source organism: Erythroxylum baracoense (assembly GCA_025629805.1). Lineage (NCBI taxonomy): Eukaryota > Viridiplantae > Streptophyta > Magnoliopsida > Malpighiales > Erythroxylaceae > Erythroxylum > Erythroxylum baracoense. The sequence continues at coordinate 24,770,112 of JAOTAY010000004.1, forward strand.
CGACCTCGCCACTATTCACTAAACGTCGCGATTGTGATAAAGCACGATATCGACGAGTGCGCTATTCACTAAATGTTGCGATCGCGACGAAGCACGATCGCGACTTTATCCTTTGTCTTTTTCCCTCACACCTGTTACTCCTCACTCTTACACTCGTGACTATTGCATTTCCTCTCCTTTCTTTTAATTAGTTTTGTTTTATTCTTCACTCTCGACTTCTCCTTATATTATTTTATTTTTATTATTATTTGTTTATTTCAAAGAGTCCCACTATGAATTCTTTTCATTTTTTTCTTTATTTTAATTTATTCTATTTTATTTTATTTGTTTGTGTATTTGTTTTCTCATTTTATTAATTATTTTTATTTCTATTATCATTATTATTATTAAATTCCTTATTATTATTAATTTGCTTCTTACTATTATTAAATTCCTTCTTATTATTATTAATTTATTATTCTTATTATTATTATTAAATTTCAAGTATATTTATTAATTATTATTAATTATTATTATTTTCTTTATTATTATTAAATTTCTTCTTATTATTATTAATTTTGTTATTCTTATTATTATTAATTAATTAAATTTAATTAATAATAAAAATTGAATAAAATTAATAATAATAAGTATAATAATCAGTTAAAAATTAATAATTATAATTATAATTATTTATTTTTATTTTTATTTTTATATTATTATTATTATTATTATTATTATTATTATTCTTTTTATTTTATTTTTATTTTTATTTTTATTTTTAGTATACAAAATATATATACATATGCTTGCATGTCACGGGTGTGACGCGTTAAGTCACACCCGTGACATGCAATATA
>JAOTAY010000004.1:24771050-24804202 GCA_025629805.1 Erythroxylum baracoense
AAAAAATTTATATCGACTGTTTGATTGTTTAGTGATGTGGCAAACCACCCTCGCGGGGTACGGACTCGGATATCACTGTCGATATCGGGTTCGGGTCCAGCGGGAGTGGGGTGTTACAAGAAAAGTCATGCCCATTGCTTATCTCCTTCTACTCATCTTTTTCTCTTATAAGGCTCTCCTCCTCTTAATTAGCAACATCAGATAGATTAGGAAGAATCTCAATGTGACTATCAATCACCCTTCTACTTCTTAGAACAGTAACTGCTTGGGCTTGCTCGGGTTGACTAGGCAACTTTCCCTTTTGATTGTTGTGCATTTGAGCAGTGAGTTGCCCTACTTGGATCTCAATCCTCTTCGCAGATGCCTCTAAGGAATCAAATCTTTTATTGTTCGTTTCTTGATTTTGAGTAGTTACCTGAATAAACTAATTCAAGCTTTCCTCCAAAGAAGGCTTGCTAGGTGGGTTTTGAATTAAGGATTGCCCTTGAAAATAATTTGGAATATGAAAATTTTGGTATTATGGTTGTGGCTGTATTAGTGGATTTTTGGTCTTCCATGAAAAATTTGGGTGGTTTCTCCATCTAGGGTTGTAGATTTTTGAATACGAATCATTTTGCTCCCTTGGGTGAAAACTGTTAAATGAGTTCACTTGTTCTTCCCTATCTATCATTAGCTTCATGACCATAAGTTCCACATATACCACATATGTCTTGATTTGGAACGTTTTAGGATCATCTTGTAGTTAGCATCTTTACATGCCTTGTTAACTCAGCTAATTGCATAGCTATTTCTTGATTCGAGCTCATTTCATGAACTTTAGCTCTTCTTCCCCTCACATTCTTTTATTTAGAATTCACCCTGATAGTTATAGACTATATAATGTTTTAGTGGATAGTTTAGTAAGTGTTTAGTAGTTAAATTGAATTATTAATGTGTGTTTAGGTTAGGTTTTGGATATTTAGTTAGATAATTTTGTTTTGAGGGTTAAAGAACACTTTTGAGCTTCAATTTTATGTTTTTAAGGTGCCTTGATGTGTTTGCTAGTGTTTTGGGGAAAATATAGAAGAACAGAGGAGATTTGGAGAAAACCCAAAGGAGCAACCAAGCCCACGATCATGACATAAACATTAGGTACAGGCGTGGCAGAATTGCCACCATCATGACAGAAGGTTCATTTAGGGGTCACGATTGTGGCCTACACAGAACATGCAAACAACCTTCCTAACTTGAGTTTTCAAGGGACTTTTCGGACCTTTCAAACTAGAAAAAAGCCCTAGGGTTGCCCTAATTAGAAAAACTATAAATAATGAAGAAACTAACTGAGCTTCTAAGATGCCATTTTGGGAAACTCTCCAAGAGGAAAGAAAAAGAAGAGAGAGAAAGAGGAAGAGGGGAGAAAGAAATGGATCTTCACGACTATTGCTTTCCTGAGGCGTCTTGATCCCCATTCCACGTGTATTTCTTTCGTCTTTTTTTCATTTTCTTGATTGTTAAGATGAATACAAATATGTTTATGGATTTGGGCTTGATTAAGCTGTTCTAACTTTCTTTTAGGATTTAACCTTGAGTTAATGTTAATCTAGTTATTTTTATGTTACTTTGAATGGATGTTGTGGTTAATTGCTGTATCTTCATGCTTCAGTAACAAACCGAGAGAGCGAGTCGAATACAAAATGATTGGGTCGAGTTAATGAGAGTTAGGTGATCTAATAGACCACACAATCAATCTTATCGGTTATTGTACGAAGAGAGATCCTGTGTGAGACAGGGTAGTTTATTAGAGAGCTTAAGAACTGATTAGGTTATGGACCAGTAGTTAATCAAAAGATAAAAATTTTGATGACTCGACTTGGTTAGGATTTATTAATTAAGGCTTAGTGATTATAATTTGAGAGAGAGTAATCCACCCTATGATAATTTAGAACATCCCAATAACACAAAAGTGATTAGTTAGCATTGATGATAGGATAAATCCCTCTCTCATAATTTGGTAAATTCTCTTTTGTGATTTCCTATTATTGAATTGTTGGTGCTTAATATTTGATTTCGTTGACTTAATTTTGCAAATTAATATCTTGACAATTATCTGTGTTTACTTTCCTATCCCATTTTATTTTCATTTTGTTAATTTTCTAGCCTTAGATAACTTAGGATTAGATTAGTCCACAACTCCTCATAGGATTGACCTTTCACATACTACAAATCACTACTTATGCACTTGCGGTATTTTGAGGCCATAAATAATAAAGCTTGCAAAACGATAAACAAGTTTTTGGCGTCATTACTGGAGAGGTGTAGGATTAGTTTCTTTTAGTCTAAGGATTAGAAAAAGAAGAAGAAAGTTTGGGTGTAAGGTAAACGACAAATCAATTCGAACATCACGAGCCAAAAATAAGGAATATGAGAAATTAAATGCAAAAAAGAGATGGAAAGAGCGATGATGGAGGGCATACACTATAAGGAGCAAAAGACTCTTACAAACTTTAATGAGGCACAATTCTGTTAGGGAAATCATCATCCTTATTGGAACATATACAATCCAGGGTGGCAGAACCACCCAGCTTTTTGTTGGTCTAATAATATAAGGAGTCACTTGGGACATCAAGACCTATCGAGATTTTAAACAGATGGGTCCAGTTCATGGGATTCTAAATTGGATCAGATCATCTAGAAGAGATTAGAAGAGAAGTTTTAGTAAGTAATGAAAGATCATGCCTATTCTATTCATAACCGAAAGGTTTGAAAGGTCCAACTTTCCAGGGAATTTTGTAAGCAAAATTTGCAAAATTATCTGCACAATATGAAAGTAAATTCAAAAGAACAATGTAAGATTAACACATTTAGGAGTGGGAAAGAATTAGGAGAACCAACAGATATACTAACTAAAACCTACTTTGTAGAAGACAAGAGAAGGAGAGAAAGGATAAAGAAAAGAATGAGGAACCTCCCTATATTCCTCCTCCACCTTACCCTTTAAGCATACCATTTGTGAAAATTGACATGTTCGAATCTTTAAAAGAATAAGACAAAGATGAATAGAGGACAACAAAGATAGAGATTTAAAAAGATATAGAAGTCTCTATTCATGAGGTGAAAGCTGAAGAGGAGATAAGGGTGATTGAGGGAGAAAATGAACAACTCACCCTATTATAAGACAAACTGCTAGATTCAGGGAGTTTCATTATTCCCTATTTTATAGACAATTTGTTAGTGAAAAGGATATTACTGAATTTAATTGGTTTTCTCAACTTCATCAATATTGTCCTTCTGATCATCTTGCAATTTGTAGTTTATTTACAAGTTATAAAGCTAAATTTGGGAAACACAGGTGGAAGCAAGCCACTTATAATTGATCCTGACTGAGTTTTCAAGGATGCAAGGTCAAGCTAATAACCATAACTTAGCACGTTTGGTAGCTAGATTTCAATTATGTGTAGTTAGACTTGTTTTAAATTCTAATAAATAAGTTTTCATGATTTGGAATGGTTAGGGATTACTAATTATCTTTCTCTTTTTTAAGCAATTATAAGATAGGGTAACAATCTCAAGCATCAAGCGCATTTGGCTTCAGACACCAACATCATCACCACCTCAGTCACCATGACAGGTTTGTGTTCTATCCCTTTCTCTTTTAAATTTTGTCTTTATATGTTTTTTATTTATATGTATTCCCACCTTATGTGTTGTTTATTTGCTCTTCTCATATTGAGGACAATGTGTTGTCCAAGTGTAGGGAGGGTTGTGTGTATGTATGTTTTTTTAATTTTGAATGTGAATTTTGCATGTTTTATGTTATTTTATCTAGGTGCATGATGTCAATTGTGTGAATGTCTCAATGGCGAGGATTTAACGAAATTGATTTATCTTTGAACATAGTCTTCTAGGTTATGAAGATTTATTAGCTCGTGAAATTAATGACCTAGGTTACTTTGGTTAAATATACATGTTAATTAGGATATGATGTTAGTCTATTCACCCTAGGAATTTTTCACTTTCATTTATAATTTTAGGACAATCGAATAAGTAGCACCACTATTACTTTTTCATGAGAACGATTAGATAAAGAAATGACGTAGTAAAAAAAAGTGTAAATCATAAGCAAATAACTATTTCACTGGCTTTCGGGTTATTGATAAAGCTAGCAGCCATTTGAGAATGTGATGCAGTTGAGTAATCGAATCGACATACATCATAAATGTGTGCCTTCGAGGCAAAAGTCCATAATGACATTCCAACCAAGCCACTTAATAAAAACATGACCTAGTTGAGTAATCGAGTTGACGTTCATAAAAAATACATGACCTAGCTGAGTAATCGAGTCGACATTCATAAAAAATGTTTTCCTTTGTGTAAAATGCTAGGTTTATGTCAACAAATTAGCAAAAATAGTGTTTTGTCAAATAAAATATACCAATCTTGATGAACAACTTAAAATATCATGAAAATATACTTAGGGATAGTTACATTTTTGATTGACCAAATAATTATCAATGTGTTTATGCAAATGATAGGGGTGAATAAACTTAACATTAAGATCTGGATTAGTTGTATATTTAGTCCAAGGTATTTAGACTCAAGTTTTGCAAGTTAATAAGTTGGAACAACTTGAGCGATTATGTTCGAAGTTAAATTAGTTTCAGGAAGTTGAACACCATTGCCTCATTATTGCATTGCCTACTATGTGTTTTGATATGTTGTGTTTTTTTGCTTATTTTGATTTTACTTGAGGACAAGCAAACATTTAAGTGTGGAGATATTGATAGTCATAGACTATAAAATGTTTTAGTGGGTAGTTTAGTATGTGATTAGTAGTTAAATTGAATTATTAATGTATGTTTAGGTTCAGTTTCGGTTATTTAGTTAGATATTTGTGTTTTGAGTGTTTTGAGGGTTAGGAAAACTTTGAAGCTTCAATTTTATTTTTTGAGGTGTCTTGATGTGTTTGCTAGTGTTTGAGGCTAAATATAGAAGAACGGAGGAGATTCGGAGAAAACCCGAAGGATCAACCAAGCCCACGATTAGGATAAAAGTATTAAGGAGGAGTCAATTTTGCCACGATTATGGCAGAAGGCTCATTCAGGGGCCATAATCGTGGACTTCACGATAGAATACGCAGACAACCTTCCCAACTTGAGTTTTCGAGGGACTTTTCAGACTTTTCGAACTCGAAAAAAGCCCTAGGATTGCCCAAATTAGAAATATCTATAAAAAGGTTAATGAAGAAACCCAAAGTGAGCCTCCAATCTGCCATTTTAGGAAACACTCCAAGAGGAGAGAAGTAGAAGGGAGAGAAAGCGCAAGAGAGGACAAAGAAGTAAGTCTCAGCAGCTGCTGCTTTCCCGAGGGTTCCCGATCCCCATTCCATATGTATTTCTTTCATCTTGTTTTCATTTTCTTGATTGTTAAGATGAATACAAATATGTTTATGGATTTGGGTTTGATAAAGATGTTCTAACTTTCTTTCGGGATTTTACCTTGAGTTAATGTTAATCTAGTTATTTTGTGTTATTTTGATTGGGTGTTGTGATTGATTATTGTATCTTTATGGTTTGATAACAAACTGAGAGGGTGAGTCAAATGCAAAATGATTGGGTCGGGTTAATGAGAGTTAGACAATCCAATAAACCACACAATTAATCTTGTCGGTTATTTTAATGAAAGAGATCCTATATGAGACCCGATAGTTTAATAGAAAGCTTTAGGTTGTGGACTAATAGTTAGAGATAACAATTTCAGTTACTTGACTTGATTAGGGTTTAGTGATTATAAATTGAGAGAAAGTAATCCACCTTATGATAGTCTAAAACTAACATGCCAATAATATAAAAGCGATTAGGTTAGCATTGATGATAGGATAAATACCTCTCTCATAATTTGGTAAATTCTCTTGTGTGATTCCCATTGTTGAATTTTTGGTGATCAATATTTGATTTCGTTAAGTTAATTTTTCAAATTAATATCTTGACAATTATCTGTGTTTACTTTCCTATCCTGTTTTATTTTCATGTTATTAATTTTCTAGCCTTAGATAACTTAGGATTAGATTAGTCCACAACTCCTCGTGGGATTGACCCTCATATACAACAAATCACGACCCGTGCACTTGCAATATTTTGAAGGCTATAAATAGTAAAGGTTGCAAAACGATCAACAAGTTTTTTAACATTTCAAAGATTTCATACATTTCTTCGGTCGTCTTCTCTCCCATAACTCCTCCTGCTGCATTGTCCACCGTGTACTGACACTATTGTGTCAATCCATCATAAAAGAATCAGTTTTGCATATGAAGTGGAAATTAATGGTGTGGACATTGGATTAACAAGAGTTTGAAACATTCCCATACCTCATGGAATGACTCTCCCTCCATCTAAGTGAAGGTAGCTATCTTCGTCTGCAACTCAGAAGTCTTTTGATGGGAATAAAACTTTCCTTTGAATTTATTGTACACATCCTCCTATGTAGTTAATGAATTGGGTGGAAGGGTCATCAGCCATGCCTTTCCCTGATCCTTCAATGTATATGGGAAGCATCTTATTCTGAGTTGATCATCATCTAAACCATCTAAAGGGAGGGTTTGGAGAGTAGTATAGAATTCCCAAATAAAGTTTAAAATGTCTTCATTAGGAGCCTTATAGAAAGATGGTAGCATGTTATAGTCGATGCTCTTTAATTCATAGTTTCTAGTTACCTCTCCCAAGTGTATTCATGATGTGGCAGTACCAATCACTAGTCTGATGTACTCCTTCATTACTAATTATCTCTCACCCATCATTTGACTATTATTTTGATGTTCACGCTTAGGTTCCTTGCAATCGTCTTCAGAGTCCCCTTGAGGTCTTCGTATTCGATGTACGTTATCAATAAAAGGGATGGGTTCACTATCCAAAGATCTCCTTCCTAACATAAACTAAACAAGTTCACTTCTAGGGACCTTCTTCCTAGCAGGGATTAACTAAAGGAAGAGCTAAATTAACAACAAAAATTGAACAAACAAATCAACTAAGCAACACAATAAAACATGTATGCATAAACAGACGTCAACAACCAAAATTAATTTAAGTAAAAATACTAAACACCATCCCCGACAATGGCATCAAAAACTTGTTATGACAAAATAAGTTTTCAAAATACCTAGGCTATCCTACTTGTAAGTATACGAGGTAGTTGTTGTTGATTACCTAGGGTTGTCTCTCAGGAAGGTGAAATTGGTTCACTTAAATTAATCTTGAACAAAAATAAAATTAGATGCAATCCTAATCATTCTATCTCGATTTGTTAAGTAAAGGCTTTAAAGAAAATCATAAATTAATCTGAAAAGTAAACTAATTTAACTAGAAACAAAAAAAAGATTAATCAAAGTAAGAAACTCTTGAGAATTAATTTCCTTAATTTAATCTCCTATGCATGATTAAGGAGAAATGATTGGATAATTGTCTTACTAAAATTAATAGTTGGGTTCTAAGATCAACTCGAATAATAAACTAAATCTAACTTTCTTATTCGACAAGTTATTATCCAAATTAATTATGAAAACTCGACTAATGATTACCATTTAAGTTAATATATTTCTAATTGTTAACCTAATCATTTATAGTTTCTCATTCCATATTAAACTTCTTCTCACGACCCTCGTTTAATACCAAAATGATGCAAAGCTTGGTCATGTTTTTTACGTCCATTCAGTTCAGATACTATAGGAAACATAAGACAATAACATGGTAACTCAATCATGTATATTTGACTAAACTAGCTACCTTAATTCTCAAGAAATAGAAATAAGCCCATCATGGAATAAAGAAGATTCATAATCTTCATATACTTCAATCCCATCTTCATCAGTATAAGAGAAGTATTAAAGCAATAAGCCAAGTTAATAACCGAAATGAACTAGCAAAAGATGACAGAGTATGAGCCTGTCAACTAATAGAGGAGTAAATCCAGTAAAACAATAGAGAAATATTGTAACAGATATAACAGGATAAGTAAATAAGTGTTTGAATGAGGAAGTTGTGGTGATCTCCTGCCACTCTCAAGCTCTCTATATTGGCTCTCGCCTTCTGTTTCTGCTTGGTTCTCACCCAGATGATCAAAGGCTCACACTGCTTCCACCTCTCTACTGTTCTTCTTCTTTTGCTCCCCTGACTACTCTCTGCTCTCTCCTCTCTTCTCCCTTCTTTCTCTCTATCTGCTTTGTGTCCCAGAATGTCCCAAATGAGTCACCCCTGTCGCTAGCCTCACTTCTTTCTATTTATAGTCTCATTTTAGGTTTAAGTTTTCGAGCCCTCAAACCTGCAATTGCCATGTAATAAATTGGACAATTAAATAAAATGTTGTCAGGGGTGTGCATGAGGTGACTCCCATTATCACACCCGTGAATTCCATATTCACGGGTGTGACACCATTTATGCTTGAATTAATTAATTGCATGTAATTTTCACACCCTATTTCATCCTTTCATGTATAATTCTTCTAATTTTTCATGCAATATTCACACCATTTTCACTCAATTCATCTCACATTAAGGTCAAAAAGCGAAAATTTGTAAACAAAATCAAGATACGAAGTCAAGCAAAGTCAATAGAAATTAGCCACAATAGTTTGCTCATTCAAATCTTATAAATTTAGTTAAGAAAGACCCATTAGTTTGAGATAGGACGTATTTAGGCTAAAGGGGTCTTAAGTTTACTTAATAGGCTTTACAGTAAACAGAACTTTGGTTTTATTCTTAAATAAAAAAAGGGAACAATTATGTTCTTAACGTGTACTTAATAATTAATTCTGGGATTTAAAATTTCAAAAATTTTTGGGCTCATCAAAATAATATAATCTCATTAATTTAATAATTTCTAGCATAATCTAATTATAAAATAAATGTTTTAAAACCTTTTCTTGATTATAATTATTGATTTCATAACTAATTTAATTTAATAATTCGTCTTCTTGAAAATTAAACTAAACTCCAAAATATTCCTATTAATGTTAATCCTTTGAAAACAATTTTTAAACATTTAGAAAAACATTTTTCCAATTTTATTAGGAATTTAAACCAAATTAATCTCAATTAATCTAATTTAATTTAAATTAAGGCTTAAAATAAAAATTTAAAGGAAAATTCGTGAGGAATGTTTAGCATGTGTTCTACATACACTAGAGCATTCCCGTTGTTTTCCACATAATAGGGTTTTGTGTTTTTTCGTTGCCTCTTCTCCCTGTTTGTTAGTTTTATGCTCTAACGCTAGTGCTTTCTACTTCCTGTCCCCAGGCTTCATCTGTTGGAGTTCCTCAATCACCTTCATGCTACTTTTGTTGTGGGAAAATATTATTGTCACTGGCAACAAAGGGCAATTCACCAATGGTGATGGAAGACGCTAGTTACACTTCATTAACATGATCATGGTTACCAAGATTTGGAAATGCACAAACAAATTAAGACCTAATTCAGAACTAGGTGACATGTATTTGGTTTTCCAAAACAAAATCAACTAGAAGCTTAAAACAAAAGGGAACATATATGGTCTGATTTTTTTATTTTTCAGAACCATTCAACACAAAAGCACGGGAAAAATAATCTAGGTTCCAAAAAGCATTAACATAGAACAAATTCTGATTTGTGAATGCAATTTTTAGATTTCCGAAAGTAGAGAACAAAGAAAAGAGGTGCGACAGAAAAATTCTAGAAAACAAACTTGGGAATTAATTAAATCATAAACCTTAATTCAATAAAACAAGATATGCAAATTAATTTTTATTAAATTAGTAAAAATCAAGCAATTAATTCAAGTTAAATAATTAAAGGAGGCTCTGATACCACTACTGAGAAACTAACCATGATCAAAACACAAGCATAGTAGAAAAATAAAATTTTTGTAGTTTCTGATTAGATCATAATAGTTGAACAACTTGAAAACACGAATCATAAAATATAAAATTATACTTGATTCAAAATTCCCGCTGAAATCTTTTCGAAACCTTTTTGATCTGTCAACCATGAGCTATTCATACATCCAATCTTTAACGATATCTATGGAGGAGTAAAAAAGACACTCAACTCTTTGAGAGGAAATTAGCAAGAGTGCTAACCCCTTATGCTTATTCCTATAAATAGGAAAAACATTATAATTTATTGTAATAAAAATAAATATCTTATATTTGATCCATAAAGTTTCTAACTTTACAATTAAGTCTGGTAGCGCATCGTAACACTACACAAATGAAATCAATTGGTTTTTAGGTTTTTTTTTGGGGGGGGGAGGGGTTGGTTTGGTTTTGCAATAAGAGAATAAAATGAAACTAAACTAAAAAAGCAAATTAAAGAAAACATATAGAAAATGATGAAAGCGGTGAATTCATTAGGGACCTAATTCTTTGATTCAATATCAACCTACACCCTAATTAAAAATATTTCAATGATTTGTTATTCTCAAACCTATCCTAGAAACTGTTACTCATAGATTAATCTATTAACCTGAGTTTTCCCTTAGGTATTGTTTAATTAAGATACGATCATTAATTAAACCTAACTACCAAATAACCTAGGATGTGATCTATAGATTCAATTAGGTAGTAGCATTATGAATTAAGAAAACTAATTAATCAAGGCAATAACCACATACGATGCATCATTTAACTTAGGTTATATTATCCTTAATGATTATGAGCCATTGGTTGCTTCAAATGAATTTCAACATGTCAATTACGGATCACATTGAATATTCTATCAATGGGTTTAAAATAAAATGATCCAATGAACGCATTAAAATCATCTTTTCATAATACCCAAACCCATACACATCGGATAACATAATTAATTTCTAAAGAGAGAAAGAAAACAACAAATACAAGGAGAAATACATTTAACCAGGTTGTCGACAACAAAGTCACTTCCGAACTGGCTTCGAAAAGCTACCCCTCTATGGTTATTCTCAAAGTGGAGAACTTGCCTCCCTCTTCATGCTCTATTGAAGCTCTTGAAGTTTTCACCAGCTGAAACACACCAAAAATTTCATAAAATGCTTGTGTTGTCATACCCTTGGTATATATTATAACGCTAGGTTAAAAAATTGGGTAAGGTGGCATCTTAAGGGCTCACGCCCGTGAGTTATCACTTATGGGTGTAAGAGAACTTGCATGGGCGTGAGAATATGCCTTACACCCATGTAGACCCTCGGTTATTTACCAACCATCCACCTTTGGTCTCCATAGTTTTATGATGCTGTCTATTGATTAAATTCATATCTTACACCATGCCATGAGTGTGATGCTCCAGCCCTCCAATCTTTCATTCTATTTGTCCACTCTTTGTTTTTACAAGTGTAACGCCATTAAATTCACATTCATATGCTTTATTTACTTTAAGTGCGGCTGTCCACCTAACATACCTTTGCTTTATACCTTAAACATTTGGCAGTTGTCTCATGCCCATGCAAATTAATGCACAGCTGTGAGTGATGCTCATAGCTATGCAGTAATTCTAGCAGGTGGTAAGCATGCTTCACCCTACTTTCTTTTATACTTTATCCCATTCTTTTGCTCTAATCTCCTTCCTTTTGCTTCATGAAGACAAATGAATGTGGATCTTCAAAAAACAAACCCAAATATAGTGCTTTCGATGCACTTTAACTACTTTGCTTTCGAATTATGCCTAAAACTACATATAAGTTAAAGTGAGTATCTTAAGCCATTTTATGTCATTAATCGCTAAATGTTATGGAATAATTATATAATCAATTAAGCCCATGCTAAAGTCCAGCTTAATTGAAATTGAATTTTCTTTTTTAAGCAGCTCTTTTTAAGTAACAATGATTATAAATTATAGTTGTAATTTATAATTATAATTAGGTAAATTAAAACTCCTTTTAATTTATCCTTAATTCTCCAATTAAGTAATCTATAATTATATATCAAGATTGACTTCTAGCAACATGTCATGACCACCTCAATATTAAGATTTTCAAAGTGGTTAGACTTGGTCAATTCATGCATGGTTATAATGTATAATTTAATCCTTTCATCATCTAATGTTCTAATTAGAAAGAGTATGGATATAATGTCTAGTCTTTTAAATATACTCATGTTTGTTCTTAATAATTAGTAATTGATTCATAATTAATAATTGAAAATGTGTTTTCAAATGCCAATTCACTCTACCCAGAGAATTCCTTATCTTAGTACTAACCAAGAACAGTGGAACATTCTCTGTAATTACTTTATAGTGACGAATCCTTTATTAACCTACTTAACTATCTATATATAGTTCATACTATATCTAAGTACTAACAATGAGTTACCCTAAATAGGACATGTTATAAATAGTATCAAAATATAGTAATTCCTATATAAGATACCATGGCAATCTTAAGTCTAAATATCAACTATACAACCATTATAATGAGAAAATCCATAGACACATAAGTAATATTCCATTTGGGATCCTTATAATCGGGTATGTTCAATAAACTTATTCTCTAATAAGCACTCACACGATTGTTTAAGTATCTTCATACTTTAATTTGTGAAATCAATTACTTTATTCATAAGAAAGAAATATAACATGTCCTAGTTTTACTATTTCATTAATATTCTATCTTTATGAAACTACAACAAGGAATAACTTGGAAATAATATAAAAATGCAAATCAAATCTCATAATTATGATCTCATCATAATTTTAATTACATAGTAATTATTTTAGGAATTTTACTTTTAGTGTTAAAACATCAAAAGTAATTAACATAATACGTAAAGATAAAAAGTGTCTTTATTTAGTAAAATAATAATATCACACATAAAATTGCAACCAATTGATTGGCATCAAGGATATAAACTAAACAACTTGATGAAGCAGTAGCTTATAAAGTTTTGAAAGAGACATCGTAGACCCAATTTGAATATAATTGGCACGAAATTACTAGGTATTCCAAGAGATATAAATGTTTTCTCTAGGTAGATTCCCAGAAGCTTTTACAATTATCAATAGAGGCTAAAATACACAGAAAATATCATTTTTAAATTCACCATTAGCAAAATCAATATCATACTAGATATTTGATTTATCATTTCTGACATGTTGCTAAATAGAAATAGTTGGTAGCACGAGATCATTGGTGTAGATTTGAGAATCTTAAATTGCCTTATAACAAGTCTGACATTGCCCAACTACTTGTGCTTTTATAACTTGATTGAACCTATGCCTCTCTCTTTCCACTTATCACCATCCTTGTTAAATCGATACAAGTATTCACCATTTAGTCAAAATCTACAACATCTCTGCGAACTTTAGAATAAATTGTGAGGATAGTGATTTTAGGATAAGAAAGCAATACAAAAGATAGTTCTCTAATATTGACATCTAAAGACAGACCACGCAACTTATTAAAGACATGGCAGACAATGGTGATTTGTTATTTCATGTCAAAATTATAGCTTGTCCTTGAAGAAAAAAATAATAAAAATTAAACAACAAATTAATCTTCTACTTCATCAAACTTCTTAATATCAGCTAAAAGAAGAAATGTGTTAAGTGGAAATGAATTTACAAGCATCAACCAATAAGGAGAAAAATAATTTGAACATATTTTCCCTTTTAAAATCAATTAGACTGAACATGGACTAGAAAGAGACATAAACATTCAAAGCAATCATTTTTTAAACATGGGCCATCTCACATATTTCATATTATTCCAGGTTTGATCTTAGGAGGAAGGTCATAAGGAAATAACATAAACTCACTGCAGTAATCATAAATCAAGAGATACTTTTGAAGCCATCTCAGTCTTCTCCTAGGGTGATTGTATATTCTTATGAAATAACCATTTGCAGCCCAATTATTAATAATTTAGAAGGCTAGAGTAAATCCTCATTGGTTGTTCTTAGGAAATGGTAATCCAATAGTTTCAAAATTCTTAAACATCTAACAGGAGTATTGTCGACCAAGAAGATGTAAAAGGGATCAAAATTTTGATATTATTAATCTTTATAATTAATGGTCAACTTGGTAAAAATATAAGAGTTAAAGTAGTAATATGCTAGAGTTCCAAGGTGACTTAGCAAGTTAGATCAAGCATGGTTAGAGTTTTGGGAGAGTTTCAGGCCTTGTACAAGCTTACTTGGCTAAGGCTGGGCTCTTGATGGACTAAGGACTTAGTGTATGCTCAAATGTATGGATCATGGCTAATAGAGTTGGCATGGGTAAGCATTGGAAGAACTAGTGTTCTATTGGCTTGGATGAATAGTCATCAATGGATAAAGATGAGGAGATCTTAAATAATGTGGCAAATAAGATCATAATGGATGAACATCAGCTCTAAGAGATAAAGATCATGTGGAAGGATCATCTAAAGATAAAGGAGATCTTCGTGGATATGGATAGATTATTCTTAGATAGATGTAATCTTTTATCTTGTTATTATGATGTAACTTAATCCTATTAGATAAAGCCTAATTAGATGGGATGTCATTCTATTGGTTAGTATGATGTAACCTGATAAGGATAAGATAGGATAAGATTGTCATCTTAGCTAGTAGATTTCTATTAGGATTCTAGGTTGGTCATCTAAAGGTGCCTATAAATAACTCATTTAAACCTTGCTCTTCTCAGAGGGAGAATGAGTGTGAGAGACATTCAGTGGGAAGTAAGTGTGGGACACACTTACAGATGTCAGAAATCATTCCTTTGTATACTTTAAGGGAAGTAAGAAAGGTTGGTGTTTGTCGTATCTTTTTCTTATTCTTATTGTTGTTGTAAATATTTAGTCCTTTCATAGCTTTTTTGTAAGATTGTGAGAGTTAAACACTATAAGGCTCATGAGGCTTTCTAGAACAAGTAAGTTGGTTGACGATTATGAGATAAAGTTGAATCTAAATTTAATGAAGCTAAGTGAGATTGTCATACAAAGGGGTAGCGTATCTTATGGGACAAGTTTGTGCTTAAAGGAAAATCTTCGTAATAAATTTGTTAGACCCCTAAGTTTGAGATAGAGAAATTATAGTGGCACTAGCGAACCTTGATTAGTGTTCGATAAGTGTAATAACTAAACAAGGCAAAGAATTGGAAGGAGGCAAGGAGGAAAAGGAGCAATGTCAAGCGTTGGCATGCATTGGTGCACATTGGCAGAAATCTTCGACGAGATGTAAGATTTAGAAATGAGACAAAAAGAAGGCTTGAGATGGACATTGAATGGAAAGTTAGCTGGATCATACGTATGATGGGAATATGCTAGAGTTCTAAGGTGACTTAGCAGGTTAAATTAAGCAAGGTACATTTTTTGGGAGAGTTTCGGACTTTATACGAACTGACTTGATAAGGTTGGGTTCTTGAATGACTAAGGACTTAGTTTGTGCGCAAATGGATAGACCATGGCTAATGGAGTTGACATGGGAAAATATTGGACAGATCAATATGCTATTGACTTGGTTGAATCATCGTCAATGGATAGAGATAATGAGATTTTGGATAATGTGGCAGATAAGAACATAGTGGATGAATATTTGCTCTAAGAGATAGAGATCATATGGAATGATCGTTTGAAGATAGAGGAGATCTTCGTGGATATGGATAGATCATTCTTAGATTTGAAGATGGAGGAGATCTTCGTGGATATGAATAGATCATTCCTAGATGGATGTGATCTTTTATCTTATTATTATGATGTAACTTAATCCTATTAGATAGAGTCCTAATTGGATGGGATGTCATTTTATTGGTTAGTGTGATGTAATCTGATAAGGATAAGATATGATAAGATTGTCATCTTAGCTTGTAGAGTTCTGTTAGGATTCTAACTTGGCCATCTAAAAATGTCTGTAAATAGCTTATTTGAGCCCTACTCTTCATAGAGTTAGACACTCAAAGAGAAGTGAGTGTGGGAGACACTTAGAGATTAAAGAGTATTCCTTTGTGTACTTTGATAGAAGTAATGAAGATTGGCTTTTGAGATGTATCTCTTTCTCATTGTTCTTTTATTTCCATGAATGTTTTTCATAGTTTTCTTAGAAGGCTGTGAGAGTGAAACACTATGAGGGTTATGAGGCATTCAAGAACGAGTAGGTTCATTGATGATTATGGGACAAGGCTAAATATTTCTTTAACAGAGCTAAGTGAGATTGCCGTGAAAAGGGGTGGTGCATCTTGTGGCATAAGTTTATGCTTGAAGGAAAACCTTTGTAACAATTGGTATTAGATCAAAATTTCGATATGGCAAGAGGTAGCAATTTAACGAAACATGTCAATCTAGTGGAGGCACTTATTGGACCGATTCCTCAAGAGGAGGAAGAGGTGAAGTCCTACTTATCTTAATTTGAGATGCTGGAGACACAAATTCAAAAGTTGTAGCATCAAATAGAGGAGTTGATGAAGGAAAAAGAAGAGTCTAGGTTAGAGGAGGCAATCCTAAGGCATGTCGTTGCAACACAGGATGTTGGACTAGTAGAAAGCACTTTAGTGAAGGTGCGAGAGCCAAAAGTTTTCGAAGGTAAGTAGAGTGCCAAGAAGTTCGAAAATTTCTTCTGGAACTTAGAGCAGTACAAATAGAGCAGTACTTTGTATCTACAAAGGTGACTGACTTGGAGAAGGTATCGATCATGACAATGTACTTAATGGAGGATGCAAAGCTGTGGTGGAGAATGAGAACCTCCAATAACACCAGTGTGGTTAAACCTCCCATTGACACTTGGGAAAAGATTAAGAAGGAACTAACAGATCAGTTCCTCCCCAACATCACTTTATGGCCCGCGAGGAAAGCTTTGAAGAGGTTGATGCAAGATGGCCAGTGCGGGAGTATGTGGGGAAATTCACATCTTTAATATTGCATGTGCAGAATATGTCAGAGGAGGAAAATTTGTTCAACTTCATAAACAACTTGTAAGGTTAGGCACAGATGGAGGCAGAACATGAAGGACCTTCCAAGTGTGAAAGTCGTTGCTGATGGTTTGGTGGATCTCCAAATGTCACCATCGATTCGAACTAGGTACGAGGGCAAGAAGAATGGTAAGATTTGGAATGGCTCGAAGAAAGGTAAAAAGAAGGTAGGTGAGTCTTCTCAAGGTAAGTCCAAGAAATCAAAATAAGATATTGCTTTTTTCATTTATGAAAGCCCACAATTTACTCAAGAATGCCTAAGATGGAAGATAGGTGAGGAGAAAGTAAATACCATGGTTGAGAAGGATCAAGGAGAGGGAGAGGAGGAATCGACAGAAGAAGTTTACCTCAGTAGTTTTACTATGTTAGGTGCAATTATCCTTGTGAAGGATTGGTTGAATAAAAGCAAGGAGAAACCCAATGGAGAGGGAACATGGTATGTCAGAGATGTACCAATGGCTAAGGAGTCTTCGAAGAAACCATACTTGGAGGAGTTTCCACATATTATTTTGACAGAGGCATCAATTTCTTCTAGTGGGGGTGGTTTGTTAGACCTTTATGATCAAGATAGTGGAATCGTGTAAGCATTGTGAGCCTTGACCAGTGTCCAACACGTGGAATAATAGAATAAGGCAAAGACTTGTAAGGAGGCAAGGAGGAAAATGGGCAATGTCAAGTATTGGTATGTGTTGCTAGACATTGGTGGAAATCTTTGACGAGATGCAAGATTCAGATGTGATACCAAAAGAAGGTTGGACATGGACATCGAGTGGAAGGTTAGCTAGATCATACACATAATGGGAATGTTCGAGAGGTCCAAGGTGACTTAGTAAGTTAGATCAAGCATGATGCGAGTTTTGGGAGAGTTTCTGGCCTTGTATAATTTGACTTGACTAAGGCTGGGTTCTTGATGGACTAAGGACTTAGTGTGTGCTCAAATGGATGGACCATGGCTAATGGAGTTGGCATAGGCAAACATTAGATAGACCAGTGTGCTATTGGCTTGGATAAGGAGATCTTGGTTGATGTGGCAGATAAGATCATAATTGATGAACATTTTCTATGAGAAAAAGATCATATGGAAGGATCATTTGAAGATAGAGGAGATCTTTGTGGATATAGATAGATCATTCATAGATAGATGTAATATTTTTATCTTATTGTTGTGATGTAGCTTAATTCTATTAGATAGAGTCCTAATTAGATGGGGATGTTATTTTATTCATTCGTGTGATGTAATCTGATAAGGTTAAGATAGGATAAGATTATTATCTTAGCCAGTAAAGTTCTATTAGGATTCTAACTTGGTCATATAGAGATGACTATAAATAGTTCATTTGAGCCTTGCTCTTCTCAGAGGTGGACACTTAGAGAGAAGTGAGTGTGGGAGACACTTAGAGATTGAGATAGTATGTATACTTTGAGGGAAGTAATGGAGGTTAGCTTTTTAGTTGTATCTCTCTCTCATGTTCTTTTGTTGCTATGAATATTTAGTTCTTTCGTAGTTTTTTTATAAGGTTGTGAGAGCGAAACACTGCGGGGGATGTGAGGCATTTAAGAATGAGTAGTTTGGTCGACGATCACGAGACAAGGCTAAATCTTGCTTTAATGTAGCTAACTGAGATTGCTATGTAAAGGAGTTGGTGCATCTTGTGGGATAAGTTCGTGCTTGAAGGAAAACCTTTGTAACAGTCAACTTGGCAATAATATAAAAGTTAAAGTATTAATATTCTATTATATTATGTTTTTCTCTATTTTCTTATATAATGTGTTGGGGCTTCTAGATAATGGAGAAAGTGTGAAAGTTTCTTGGGTGGTATCGTGGTGTTGAGTATCTAGCCCTACTTTGAGACTTTTAGTGATTGTAGACACCTTTATAGTTTGTAGGGATAAGAAAAAGTAAAGACAAGGCGTTTCATCTCCTGCCTTGTCCTCTTACACTACGTTTTCTTCATCTTACACTGCCGTTTTTGTCTTTTTTTCCAGCTGTCAATCTTCATTCATTGTTTTGCATTTTTTCTTCTTTTAATTTTCTTCTTGTCTTTTAATTTTCTTTTTATTGCTCCATGAAGACAAGTGAAAATTAATCTTAAAAAAATGGCCAAAATATAGAGCTTTTAACTCACTTTAACTTCTTCGCTTATGAATTATGCTTAAAATCACATATGAGCCAAGGTGAGTATCTTGAACAATTTCATGTCCTTAATCGCTAAGTGTTGTGAATTAATTAAATAATCAATTAAGCACCTATCAATTTCCCCTATACTTAGCATTTGGCCGTCCTCGAGCAAAACATTAAAATTAAGCTCAAAGACCCAAAAACAACATTTACTCACTTGCTATATTTTCCAAGAATATATAATCATAATAAGGATGAATGACTTTCAAAAATCATAGCAAGAAGTCAACATTTCAAGCTTTTACTCATGATCAATCGGTATTCATCATCTTTAAAAACTGAGCAATCTAATGGTAGACTCAAAAACTGTGTTTAAATAAAATATATCCATAGGTACACTCAACACCATTCATGATGATGTCATTCCATAACTTTGCATATCATTTTTTTTCTCCACCACTAATGTTCACATGCAAAATCATGAATCAAAGGACTTTTCAAGGTTGTAATTTGGGAAAAGGTAAGGTTAGATGTGTTTGGGTCAAGTAGCATGAAAGCCATCAAAGCTAGTGAAACAAAGCAACACTCAATGTGACATCAAGTGCACAAGTTCACACTCATACAAAACTAGGTTCCGTTAACTATAACGAATGCAACACTTATATTTCACAACTCATTTTAGCATGATTTAGATAATTATGAGGCTTGGATAAGTGAATTTTTGGGAGTTAATTTTTTTTATTTTTTATTTTTATTTATGTTTATGTTAGTAGAATTTATTTCATGAGTTAGTTGAATTAAAGGTGGTAAAAATTCATAAAGGGGTATTTTAGGTAGTTTACTTAAGGTTAGAAGCACTAAGGCATTAACGGAAGGGCAAGGTGGACTTTTCTCATTCATTAAGGGTAAAATGGGATAGGAAAGGTGTTATTTTGTGCTTGAGAAGCCAAAAAAACGAAAATTAGAAGATAGAAGAGGGAGAGAGTGTCGTGGGGGAGAAAAGAAAGGAGAGAAAGAAAGCTAAGACAGGTTTTGATTTTTTTAGCCTTAAAGAGTGATTTTGAAGTTGTTCAAGAAGGGCAAAAAAAAGATGAAGGGAAGAGCTTTCTTTAGAGCCAACAATCTCACTATTTGGTGAAGATTCAAAGTAAGTTTGATTTTATTCTTTTGGATTTTTGAAAGGGTTTTGGTTCATAAAGCTTAAGAAATGTATGGGTTTAAAAATTCTAGGATCAATTTTAGTGAATATGTCTTGTGAGTTCTACAATTTGAATCCTTATTGAATGAGAATTTTGTCTTTGATAAAAGGGAATCAAAGAAGGCAAGAGCAACAAGAGTAGAGACATTTTTTAACAAAGTTTTAAGCAAGGAAATTCAAGGTAGGTTTCATGTTTATAATTGGATATTGAGCCATCATGTTTTCTTTTTAGTCAAGAAAATAAAATGATTTTTCATTGCTTTATAATTATGTCATTGTTACTTTTGAATGATTGAGTAATTGCAATGAGCTTGACATTTGAATTTGGTTGATTTATTGTGAAAAAGATGATGGAAGTGCATATGAAATATTTCATGTTCATGGAAGACATGTTTTGAAAATGTGACATTTGGGCAACCTGTTTACAAGTTATGAAATCCTTGTTATATGGGTTTGGTTTGGTCCCTTAAGCATGTCAAGTGCACTTTGACAAAAGGCTTCTCCCGCCTGCCCGCTGGTGGCATGGAGCTCCTTCACAGACTCCCATAAGTTCACGGCTACGTAAACCCATTTTGTGGGAATGCGATAGTACGTTTTGTTCACAACTACACAGGACCCTTATGGGAAATGTGTAGTACATTTTGTTTTGGACCTATCTAAACCATTATGATGTGATTATGTGTTCATGATATGTTGACAAGATTGATGCATAAATGATTTGTTTTATTGTGAATTCTGGTTAAAAATTTAAGAACCATGTGTTTTATGATTCAATAAGAACTTTCTTTGACAATGATCATTTTAAATAGTTTTGCTTGTTATTCATTATAAACTTGTTACCCACGAGCTTTTAGGTGACAAGAAATAGATTGAGTGAAAGAGAATTGAGGCATCACTCCAAAATTTGCATCTTTTGTGTTTTAAGCTAGATTTGTAACCATAAGGCTTTAGTTGCATTTTGAGCAAATTACTGTTCATGAGTCTTTTTGTATTTTGGCATTTTGAGATATTGATGTATTGTGGCTGAAAATGCCCACTAAAGCTTTGTAAAAACTCTTACATTTTGATGTTAATGAAGTATGTTTGTGTTTTGCTGATGATATGTCAAATTTGTTCATTGCATTTTTCAAGTTTTCCATAAGGGTGAGAATTTGTGTTCTGGCTTCGAGGGAAAAAGTGTATTGACCTGGGCTGAATTGGATAAGTTGCCTTCTTGAAAATTGTAGATTATTTTTCTAGCTTTCCAATGATATATAGTATGAAATTTTTGAACATTGGAGTTAAGAGATATGATTATTAGAAGTTTGGGATGTTGAATAGGATGGACTTTTAGGACAGCTACAGTTGTTTGAAATTTTAACCCATTTAGAGGCAAATTTTGTTTTTGAGGTCTTCATAGAAGTTGTAGATCTAGAATTCATCTTTAAACATTTCTTTGAATTACCTTAATCCTATACTTTTAGGGAAAGTTAGGCCCTTTTTACCAAGACAGGTCGGAGGAAGAAAAGAGAGAAGAGGAAAGTCGTGATCGCGACCAGCCTGAACATGTTTCACTCTTTTGACCATAACTTTGTCGTCCGACCTCCACATGACCTGATTTTTGAAGCATTGGATTTACAACACATTTTTCTATCAAAAAAAAAATATCTTTTGGTATTATTTTGAAAAAGATTAATTGAATCAAAGTGAGGGGATCGGTTGGAAGAGTGTGAGTTGGATATTTTTACTGAACATGCTTCAGTATTTTGATGATATCTTAATCCGTATAGCTCCAAATGAGATGATTATTGTTTCTAAGTAAGATAGCGACATATAACTACAAACTATATGAAGGAATTGAATTTTAATTCAGTCCCTAGGACTTTCAATTTCTGTAGTGAAGTTGGGTATAGTGTATTGTTTCAGTGCTAAAACAATCCGAAAATGTTTGGGCTATAACTTTCAGATTTTTGAACCAAATTGAATGATTTTGGTGTCATTAGAGACTTACGACAATGGGGAAAAATGTTCTGAAGAGGTCCAATTGAAATTCCAATTTAAGTTTTCCCAAAATTTGTTCGGAAATAGAAAAAGTGAGCTCTTTTTGATGATTGACTGGTGTGGGCACGTCACCATTGTGGGATGCACGTCCAGATGTCACTTAGGACGTTGGGCACATGACTTGCAAGGGCAGGGTCCCAACAGAGATACTGCTCAGGCATAAGATTTCGCATCGAGGATTTAAAGTGGACAGGGCAAAAATGGAATTTATAGAGAAACTCCCACATTTAATCAACATCAATGATGTGTGAGGATTCTTAGGCAATGCTGGGTTCTATAGTTGTTTTTTTAGAGATTTATTACGAATCACAAGACTCATGACAAATTTGCTAGTTAAGGATGCGCCTTTCCTTTTTGATGAAAATTGTCTATCCGCATTTAATCAATTAAAGGAGGCACTAACATTAGCCCCGATCTTAACATGACTTGATTGGACACCCTCGTTTGAGGTCATGTGCGATGCAAGCTACCAGACTATAGGTTATGTATTGGGTCAAAGGAGAGACAAAAGGCTGCATACGATATATTATGCAAGCAAGACCCTTAGAGGACCTCAATTTAATTACACCACCATAAAAAAGAAATTATTCATAGTGGTGTATGCATGTGAAAAGTTTAAGTCGTACCTCTTGGGGTTTAAAGTGATCATATTTACCAACCAAATGACCTTAAAATATCTGTTTGCCAAGAAGGATGCTAAATTGAGACTTATTTGATAGGTGCTACTATTACAATAGTTTTATATAGAAATACAAGATAATAAAGGAACAGAGAACGTGGGTGTAAACCATTTATCAGGTTAGGAAAGAGGGGAATTTGAGCAAAGTGAGGATATTAATGAGAACTTCCCTGATGCAATCCTGATGCTACTTAACAACTTGACGACACCATGGATCGTTGATATCACAAATTATGTTGTCAGTGGTAAACTTCCTTTTGATTTGTCATATCAACAGCATAAATGGTTCTTGCATGAATGCACCCAGTATCTATAGGATGAACCAATCCTGTATCAAACATGTGCTAATAGTTTTATAAGACGACGTGTTCCAAATGAAGAAATGTTGGATATATTAGCACAGTGTCATAAAGCTTAGTACGCTGGCCACTATGGACCAAACAAAATGGTAGCTTGAGTACTCGAGTGTGGATTTTATTGGCCATATTTATTTAAAGATGCTCAAACTTTCATGGTACAGTGTGGTCATTGTAAACAAGTAGGCAACATCTCCAAAAGAGAAGAGATACCTTTATCCAACATTTTAAAAGTTGAAGTCTTCGATGTATGGGGGCATTGACTTTAAAGGACCTTTTCCATCTTTCATGGAGAACATGTACATCCTAGTGGGGGTGGATTATGTATCTCATTGGGCTGGAGCCATGGCATCTCCAACTAATGATGGGAAAGTTGTCTAGAAGTTTATCAAAAGGTGATTTAACCAGTTTGGAGTGCCAAGAATTATAATAAGTGATGGAGGAGCACATTTCTGCAACAGATCTTTTAATGTCCTCTTAAAAAGACACAGGGTCTACCATCGAATTGCTACTCCTTATCACCACAAATGAGTGGACAAGTGGAAGTCATTAACCGAGAGCTGAAATAAATTCTAAAAAAGACAGCGAAGAGCTTAAACAAATTCTAGAAAAGACAGTGAATGGCTTTAGGGAGGATTGGGCATTAAGGTTAGATGATGCTTTATAGGCTTATATGATTACATTGAAAACACTTATCAGAATGACACCCTTTAGGCTTATATATGTTAAGGTTTGTCATTTATCTGTGGAGCTAAAGCATTGAGCATATTGATCGATGAGATCTTTAAACTTCGATTGGAAGTAAGTGGGTTAAAAATGACTCTTGCAACTAAATGAACTTGAAGAGTTACATTCTAATGCATATGAAAATGCTCAACTTTACAAGGAGAAAGTGAAGAGATGGCACGACTCTTATATTAAGCAAAAGGGATTCAAGGTAGGAGATGCAGTTTTTCTATACAATTCAAGATTGAGATTATTTCTAGGAAAGTTGAAATCGTGATGGAGAAGACCTTTTAAAATCACCCAAGATTTTGATAATGGGGCCCTAGAATTGGAAAATGCAAACAAAGAGACCTTTAAGGTGAATGGGCATTGCTGCAAACTGTATCTTGGTGTAGTGATTCTAAAGGAAAAAGAAGTAATCTCTTTCCTTTTGAAAAATTGAACATGCTTCCGGTGATATAAGGTCAAGCTAATGACAATAACTTAACACATTTTATAGTTAGATTTAAATTGTTGTGTAGTTAGATTCATTTCAAATTCTATTAATAAATATTTATAATTTGGAATGGGTTGAATTTCTAATTCTTTTACTCTCTTGAATCAATTATGAGAAAGGAAAGCAATCTCGGTGTTAAGCAAATTTGATCTCAAAACCATTACCGTCACCACATCAATCATCATGACAGGTTCTACACTCTAACCCTTGTCTTTTATTTTATTGTTATTTTCAATTTTTCTCTTGTTTCTCTTCGTTATTTTTATTCCCACCTTATATATTGTTTGTTTGTTCTTCTCATATTGAGGACAATGTATTGTCTAAGTGTGGGGAGAGTTATATGCATTATATTTTTTATTTGAATGTGAATTTTGCATGCTATACATTAGTTTTGTTTAGGATTGCGTGGTGTGATTTGTGTGAATGTATCAATGGCTAGGACTTAACATAATTGATTTAGCTTTGAACATAGTCTTTTAGGTTGCAAAGATTTATTAGCTTGTGAAATTAGTGTTCTAGGTTGTTTCAGTCAAATATACATGTTAGTTAGGATATGATGATGGTTTGTTTAGTCTAGAATTTACCACATTCATGTATAATTTTAGGTTGATCGAATACGGAGTATTTTTAGTATCTTTTTATGAGAATGATTAACTAAAGAAATAAGTTAAGCAATAAAATAAAAAATTAATAAAATGTGTGTTTGTTTAATTAATAACTATTATGCTGGCCCTTTTTGAAACAAATCAAGTTACAAATAAAGCTAGTAGCCAGTTGAGAATGTGATGTAGCTAAGTAACCGGGGGGTATTCATCATAAATGCTTGACTCCGTGTCAAAAGTCTATAATGACATTCCAACCAAGCTGCTTAATAAAAACATGGCCTAGTTAAGTAACCAGGGGATATTCATCACAAATGTTTGCCTTTGAATCAAAAGGCTAGGTTCATGTCATTTAAAAGTAACAAAAATAGTATGTTGGTTAATAAATCCTACCGATCTTTGTGAACAACTTGAATTTTCATGAAAAGCTACTTAACAAAAGTTAAAATTTTGATTGACTGAATAATTATCAATGTGTGTGTGTAAGTGATAGGAGTGAATGAGTTTAACATCAAGTTCTTAATTAATATGGATATTTGGTTTGAAATACTTAAACACATATTTAACAAGTTAATAAATTAGAACGACTAGAAGGATCGTGTTTGTAGTTAAATTTGTTTCGTAAAGTTTAATGTCATTGACCCATTATTGTATAAGTGTGTGTTTTGTTGTTAGTTGTCTTTGGTGTGTTGTGTTTTGCTTGTTTTGTCTTTTCTTGAAGATAAGAAAAAGTTTAAGTGTGGTTATGTTGATAGTGGTAGATTGCATAATGTTTTAATGCGTAGTTTAGTATGTGTTTAGTTGTTAAATTGAATAATTAGTGCATGCTTAGGTTAGGATTGTGTTATTTAGTTAAAAATTTGTGTTTTGAGTATTTTATTTTCTAGAGCATGCCATTGAGCATAAATTTTGTGTATTTGAGGTGCCTTGATGTGTTTGTTAGTGTTTCAGGTTAAATATAGAAGAACGGAGGAGATTCAAAAGAAGCCCAGAGCAAAACTCGGGGTTATAATCATGGCCTCTGGGTTATGATCGTGAAAGAATCGTAATAGATGTGCCACGATTATGGCATAAGTAAATTTGGTGCCACGATCATGGCCTTTATGACAGAAGACATGAACAACCTTCCAGACCTAAATTTTTTAGGGACTTTTCAGACTTTTTGGGCACAAGAAAACCCTAAAGTTTACCTTAAATGGAAAATATTATATAAGGAAAGATAAATGACCTAGAAAATAGCTCCAACCTCTGTCACTTTGAAAAAAAATCCGAGGAGAGAGGAAGAAGAAGAGAGAAGGAAGAGAAAAGAAGAGGAGAAGAAGGAGGCTATTATGTTGCCATCTTCTTAATCAATTTCGACCCTTCCAAGTGACTTCATTTCATATTTATTGTTCTTTCATTCGAATTTATGAGATGGATTTATTAGTGATGAATTTGGTTTTGATAGTGATGTTCTAAATTTCATTAGGGATTTGTTCTTAAATCAAGGTTAATGTGATTTCTTTTGATGTTAATATATTAGGTATTGTGATTATTTATTGTATTTGCATGCTTCGGTAACAAATCGAGAGAGAGAATCAATAATAATTGGCAAATGAGAGTTGAATAATCTAATAGATCACATAAATAATCAAATCGAGAATTTAGAAGAAGAGAGATCTTATGTGAGGACCCAGTTGTCTATTAGAGGGCTTAAGATATGATTGTAATTGTGGGTATTTTATTAATTGAAAGAATGCAAATTCCATAATCCAATTAGGGGTTACGATTTTGGGTTTAATGACTATAACTCGAGAGAGTGTAATCCACCCTTCGAAAGTCTTGGACTAATACCGGATTAACTTAAAAGTAGTCATGTTAACATTAAATGATAAAATAAATCCCCCTTCTTATATGTGCCTAATCTTCCTTGTGTGATTTCCATTGTTAATTTTACATTTTTATTCTAGTCAATCATCTTTACGTGTTTACTTTTCTGTGCAGTTTTTATTTTCTTTTTAATATTTTTTAGGCCTTAGATAATTAGAATTAAAACTTGCCTCAACTTGAGCTAGATTCTTTATTGGCTAAATTTATTTCTATCTTTGTATAACTAAAATACTTACCTCCCTATAAATCACATGATCACAAAATTTATATAATGAATAGATGAACTAAAATAAAAATACAGTAAAGGATAAATTTCTAATTTCTTTTTTTGAGAAAGTTTTAGATGAGTTACGTAGGGCTTTTTTTTAAACTAGACCTTCAAACCCTTTTATGTCCTTTTAACACTCACAAAACAACTTTCAAAATTCATAACAGCCATTATGAGTACTAAGTAATGTCATTTAGACTTGTTAATAGCCCTTTGACATTCCAAATCCTAATGCATAAAATGTTCAAAGTTTATCTAAGAATAGTTATACTAGTATTTTTTTTTGATAATATACAACTTTATACCCAAACATTTAAGGCTCATTGAAGCAACTGTATATTTGGAGTTTCATAGATAAAATACCTAGACCATATCATTTTAGTTTTAGGTGCTACTACAAATCTTAAGAAGTTAGATTTAGTCTTAAAATGCCCTATTCCTAGAGCCATAAAGGATCTAAGAGGATTTTTAAGTCTGCCAAGCTACTATAGAAGATTTATTAACAAATTTGGCTTCATAAGCAAATCTTTGGTAGATATGTTAAAAAAAAGATGCTTTTGAATGGACTAAAAGTGTTAAAAAAGCATTTCAAACACCTAAAGCAGCACTACTTATTTTAGAGGAAATTAAAAGATGATGAGTGAGAGGCTCCTCCTTCTCTCTACTTTTCTAAACCATCCCTTAGTTTTGGATCCTGCTCCTATTATTACCGTCCTATATCTCCTTTTCTTCTTCATCTCTCCTCTACATCACCTACGTGTTTCTCTTCCTCTCCACCATCTGCTTATTTTTTTCGCTTCATAGCTAGGGATAACTCATTTTTTTCCTTTTGTCTATATTCTTGCTTTAATAACTTTTTGATTTTTTTCAGCTAACACTTGCAAACTTCTAAGTCCAGATTTATGGATTCTAATTTTCCCCCACTGCCCTCTTCTCCCTCCTCCCTTTCCTCCCAATCTCTGTCATGCTAACCCTATCCTGACCTTCCTCACCCTTTTCCTCCTTTTCCTCCACTCTCATCGATTGAAGCTATCAACTTAGTTCAAAAACCCTTAAAGCTTGGAAAACTTAGAAATAGGTTGTATGGGATAACTCGAACACCTCTTTACATTATAGTCCATCATTTGAGCAAGATGGGAAGATTATGTGGCTTCAACCATTGATATATTGCAAGAAGGAACTAGGACTTAGGAAGCATCACTACTAAGTTTTTTCATGAGACAAGGCCTCTATTTCCATATCCAAGCATGGACCCAAAGACATTGGAAGGGCAGGGTGTTGTTGGAAATTATGCTAATAGAGGATGATAATCTAATGTTCACTTTCAGTTTAAATCATAAGCTAATAAGGTTATTGAGGAAGGACTATGGCACATTTTTCAACTTCCTTTATTTCTTTAAAGTTGGAAACTAGGAATGGAGTTGGAGAAAATCAAAATGAAGAACATTCCACTATGGGTAACTATTCACAATATCTGCTTGGAATATTAGACCACTAAGGGCCTAAGCTTTCTAGCTAGCTATTTGGGGAAGCCTTTATGCATAGATGAAAACACTTCCATAAGGAAAAGAATTGGATTTTACAGATTATGTATTAGCCTGGAAATTTATAAAGAAATGAAGGATAGCATCTCTATAATGAGACTAGTAGATGGAAGTTCTCTTAAAGAGGACAAAGTCCTAGAAACTTACCAATGTAGATCCATTTTAAGAGCATAAGGAAAGGAGTGGAAAGCCACTAAAAATATTCAAAAAGGGAGATTATATAGAGCTGACGGGATTGGAGGATTCTATTTCAAAAGAGGCCAATGAGAAAATAAAAGTAGTAAAATAGGCAATTGATCCTATGGATGTAAACGTAGTTGTGAAGCAGACTAATCTTCTAACCTAGGAACTTAATTGCGGGAAAAAGGAATCAAGTTTTACCTCAACCCCAAAGCCAATACAAATAGAGGAAAACCAATAACAAGAAGACAATTAGGACGGAAATTTGGAGAAGGTGAAGCTTAGAAGGTGTAAAATGAGCAATAGGAAAAGCTTCAGAGGTAAAAGCATTATTAAATGACTATTGTAGCGTGGAATGTGAGAGTTCTTAATAGTGCATCAAAGTTTAATGCTTTAAGGAACTTTATATTGAGGAAAAAACCTTTGTTATTTTGTATTTAAAAAACTAAAATCAAAGAAAGCAACCTTGAATAAGCTGAGTTACTTAGGAACTCACCAGAAACTTCTCTCAAATCACCATTGACACAATTATGTAAGAATTATTATTTGCTATAATTTGGAATTAATGAATGTGGAATCATTACAAATTAATGAGAAACTTTATTCACTTAAGATTGGTCCTTAAGATGGAAAACACTGCTTCTTTAGCTACTTTTTTCTATGATTTCAATATAGCTTTCCAAAGTAATGAGATTTGGAGCTCATTAAGAAGGATAAAAGCCAATGCATTAGTTCGTTGGCTTATGGTAATTTCAACTCTAGTCTCTATAGGTCAGAGGTAGATGAAAATTGTAACTTGCTCAATTATAATATGGATCTTTTTAATACACTAAAGAAGTGGAGCTTATTGATCTTAAATATTAGGGGAATAGGTTTATTTGGACGAACAAACAAATATCAAGATTATTATTCCATAAGAAACTAGATAGAGCTTTAGTGAACGTAGATGGATAAAAATTTTCTTTGAAAGCAAAACTATTTTCATGGATCCTGGTTTCTCTAATCATTCCTTTATTAAGATTGATAATCTTTTTAAAAAGGATAGTACTACACATCCTTTCAGGTTTAACAATTTTCTTGTTAATGTGGAAGGATTTCAAGCAGCAATAGATAAAGGCTTGGATGCAGTTGCTATTATAAAAAATAGTATGTCCATATGCAAAAAATCAAAGCTATCAAAATGGAATTAAAGTTTTGGAATGTTAGTAGCTGTTAGAACACAAAAAAAGAGATTAAAGAGGCCAATAATTGACTTCCAACTATCCAAAACTCACTAGCAATCAATCCTAGTGACTGGAACCTAATGAATAAAGAGAGAAATGCTCTTAAGCACTACATATAAGTGATAGACATTCACAAATACTTGATACAATAAAGATCTAGAGTCAACTAGACAAAGGATGGGGATAGATTTATAAAAAAAATTTTAACATTATGTCAGCCAGGAAAGACGTCAATATAATTTGTTCTGTAGAAGCTAAATCTATCTGTAGATAAGAAGAAATTAGAAAGGAAGCTGTGAATTTTTTCAAAAAACTTATGGGATATGAGGGGAATTCCAAAACATCTATAGAGGATCTAAAACTTTTAATCTCTTTTAGAATACCTAATGTAGAAGCTAGTAACCTGATTAAATCGATTAGTGACAATTAAATAAAGGTTGTAGTTTTCAATATGCATAGATCTGAGGTTCCTAGTTCAAATGGCCTTAATGGGAACTTACACCATAAAACTTGGGATAAGATTGGAAATATTATTAAAGAAGTAGTGTATGAATTTTTGAAGAAAGATGTATTGCTGAAAGAGATTCATAAAACTTTTTAACACCTAATCTCTAAAGTCCCTAATCCTATTTCTTTAAATGAATATAGACCTACTTCTTGCACTAACTTCACTTACAAGATCATTGCTAAAGTGTTAGCAAATAGGATGAAACTAGTGCTAAAATTCATAATCAATGAGAACAAAGGAGCTTTCTTGAGCAATAGACATATTTTAGACAATATTCTAATCATGTAGGAGCTTATGAAAGGCTATGCAAAGAGAAACTCTATACATAAATATGCTATCAAGGTGGATCTCCATAAATCACTTGATATTGTCAATTGGAATTTCATATTACAGACATTTAAAGTCTTAAATTTTCCTAAAAAATTTATAAACTGGATTAGAGCTTGCATCACCTTTACTTATTTTGGAATTTTGATTAATGGGAATCCTACTTAAATCTTTAAGGGATCCAAAGGAATTAGGTAAGGGGATCCCCTCTCCCCTGTCCATAATCTGCATGGAGATTTTTATGCTCTTACTGAAGTATAATGTTTCCACTACCCCCAAATTTAAAGTTTCACTCTAAATGTAAGTTGGTTTCTCTAACAAACTTATATTTTATAGATGATCTTATTTTGCTAAGAAAAGATGATGTTAACTTAGTTTCCATAACAAAGATTTAAGGAGCTTCTGGCCTTGGAATTAGTCGCCCAAAGAGCTTCTTCATCTTGTCAGAAAGTGATGTACACCTCTTAGATGTAATGTCTTAAATTACTGTAATGGTTAAATAAAACCCCTACTATATTTGGGAATTCCTATCTCCTCTAACAGGCTTTGATATAGAGAGTGCTTTCCTCTGATAGAAAAAATCCAGAAAAACTAGGATCATAGATCAATATGACTCTTTAATATGATGGGAAGCTCTAATTGTTGGAATCTATCAAAAGGTCTTATTAAAATTATCGAAAAGATGATGAAGCAATTCCATTGGGGAAAAGAGGCAGGTGAAGAAGCAGTTGTAAAATGGAGTTGAAAGATATTTTCAATTAAAAAAAGGAGGGTTAGGATGGGGGACAATAAATAGTAGCAACAGAATTTTAATACTAAAAAGGAATTAAAGAAAATTAGATAAGAAGGAATCATTATGGAATGAATGGATTCTGAAAGGAAATTGCCTTTGGGCTCTAATTCCTAAAGATACCAATTCTTTAACCAGATACTGAAGCTGAGAGAAATTATACAGCAATATGTGACCTATAAAATAGGAACAAGTACTTTTGCTTCTCTATGGTTTGATAACTAGTATGGTTAGGGAGCTCTCATCCATAACTTGCAGGTAAAGACTTCACTCTCTAGGTTCTCAAGGAAAGCCAAAGTGCAGAAGCTAATAAGGTATAGCAATTGGTCTCTAACTATAGAGTTGGTGAGGAACTTATTGATTTTCCAATATCCAAATATTGATGAGGAAGACATTTCCCTTTGGCATGAACTACCTATGGCAGATTTAACAAATAGGAAAACTAAGGAATTGATTTATGAGGTTAGTACAATAGTGGATTATAGCATATTGGTTTGGTGCAAATGATAAAAACCAAATGTCAACCTCTTGCTTTGTTTAGCAATGTTGAATAGGCTTAGCAGAATGGATAAATTAAAGTTCCTATCCATACCTAAGGTATGTGTGCATTGCATTATCCTTAATATTATATTGTAGAGGATCTTAACATTATATTAGTACAGTTTCCAGTAAAGCAAGCTAGTATACAGTATCCAAAGGATACAGCATATGCCAAGCTCCCAATAGGACAATGACGTTTACATGTTGGTAATAACAACATGTTTCCAATAGATTAAAATGTAAAGAAATTCTAGAAGATTTAAAGGAAAGGTCAGAAGTTTATTTACTTTTATAAAACTAACAAAAGCAAGCATAATGAAGCAACTTATCATTAATCAGATTACAAAGAAATGTAGCAGAAGATTGGCGATTTCTTCGATAATCTAATACTTAAAAAAATTTAACTTAATTCATTTTATGCTTGTGCTATAATGGTTTCCCCTAGTATTTTTAGCTAAATCCAGTTATATGGTGTATTTAAAGATGTATCCCTAAGGGTAACTACTTGCAACTGATTTCTTCATTTTATTAAATTTAATTTTTTAAAAAACACTTAAAGCAACACTAATAATACAACCCTTACCAATAGTACTAATGAGATTTGATATCAATATAATAGGACTAAGGAATGTTCAATCAAAATATGTTTAATATAAGAAATTAGACACACAAATATACAAAAGAAGGATAAGAATCATTATACTTTAGAAAATAAAAGGATTGAATATGGTAAGTATAACATCCCGTTACCTTTGGGAGGTTAGAATAGTAAATATGAGTGATTAAGGAGTGTTTAGAAATGCATTTTTCATGCTCATGCATAATATGACAT
>JAOTAY010000004.1:24831638-24861519 GCA_025629805.1 Erythroxylum baracoense
TTAAATTATTGTGATTTTCTTATGATGCTTTATAAGTGAGTAATGATATGATGCTTTGTGAAGTGACTGTAGCGATCGAACGTGGCTCACCCTTATCATAGGATATATACCGGAATGACCTCTGGGCATCCCGGTATGTACCCTGTAGTAAGGGGGTGCTATGATAAGTTTCTAGGTTTGATACTAATAAGATAGATATGATTGATAGTTAACAGAGAACTTAATGTAAGAGTTTCTTTAAGAAGGATGAAAAGAGCTCTCACTAAGACAAATTTTATTAGAGTAAAACATAAGCTCCTATTTACACCCATAACATTGTCTTGCATAGGCATAAATCCTAAAACTAAAGTTACAAAAGAAAATAACCATTTAAAAAAACAAAACTATAACTAATTAAAAGACATGTCCAATGTCTATCCTATACAACAATAGAACAAATTTTGTTTCAAAACTTTTAGTGTGTAAAACAAAGATAAGACAGAAGCTAGTTACAAGTTAGACTTCAACATCAATTTGCTTTTATTTGTGTAGTTTGGAAAATCCAAAAAATTATTAATATTGGTTTATATCTAAATTTAGTTTTAGTTACGTTTTATAACATGTTTAATGCTTAAATTGAACATTTTAAAAGCTATCAAAGTCTCTCTTCATACCTTCCCTGTGTAGAAACCTACCTAGATTAAGTCCTTGTTTGATTCCCATCATTTTTCATCTCCTCAAAATAAAATTTTTCTCAAATTGTTATCTTTATCTACAAGATTAAAAATTATTTCACTTGCTCAAGAGTGCATCTTTAACATCACCTACTCTTTCTACCAATCTAGCGCTTTGCCCCTTGTATTTATCTCTTGTTTTAAATTTGTCTAAGGTATTTTCTCCCATTTCTTTCCCCTTAATCTTTCCTGCTTACTATCATATTGCCTTCATAAACCTAATTAGGTAATAATGGAGCAATCGTAATCGAATTGCTATTTACGGAAAAGGAATATGTATTCCTATATCCATATCCATGGCTCTCCTATCAAATTAACACAGACTACTCATGTCATACTTGTATGATGGTCACATCATACAACATTTCATCTTTATACCTCCTAATCAAGAATGAAACTTGTACCTGATTTATTAACTTAACCTTTCCATTCTCATTCAACCATTGTAGATTATACATTTTAGAGCTTTTTCTTATTACTAGTCCTAACTTCTTATCTAGTTCCATACTAGTTATATTTATATAGCTCCCTCCATCTATGGTTATACTATACAAAAAACTTAGTATGAAAAAGATTAACCCTCTACTTATTCATATCATCTTCTCTTACTTGCATGCATAATATGATTTTATAGATCAACACCCTTCCTTCTTAAGGTCTCCCAATACACTCAACATTACTAGTGTCCTCTAAACTTGACTTATTAACTGCCTCTTCTTCACTTGTAGATATATACTCTTCATCCTTCCTCATAAGCACTTCAAGCAGTAGAAATATTAATTCTTAGTTGTTGAAGAGGAATCAATCCTAGCTTTCACTCCACTTTACATGTCTACTTTCGGTTTTATTACTTCAAATTTTGGCTTTAGAGTTTTTTTACCTCTTTATTCCTTGGTTTTATCCATGAAAAAGAACCTATATAATGAACATAAAAATAATTAATAAGCTTCATCTTGAGTTATCTTTTTATATTTATAGGCATATGTATCATATCCTTTAACACTATGTAATCGTGTAACTCTATGACATTGAAAATTTTGGGATTTATCCTATAAATAAATTTAGCAATTTTCACCTCCCAATCTTCCTCCACATTCTCCCTAGCTATGTCAACCTCCATGTCCTTGTAGTACTCATCCAAACTCTTTAAACCTTGAATTAACAATTGCAACCTTTGGTAGAGCTCCCTATAATAGGAATTTGATATAAATCGCATCTTTATCACCAATTCCATTTCGTAACAGGTTATAATATGTAGTTCTCAATTCCTCTTTCTAGTGAGAATTTTTTGATCCTATCAATCTATAATATAGTGAATAAACTTTGTCGTAGTTAGCTTAATCTTTTTGTCTTTCAAAGAGTTATATCATTCAAAATCTAGTTTTGCATGCTCCTTCTACTCCAAATAGGCATCTGGATCTATCTTCCTTATAAAAGGTGGTATTTCCATATCAATGCTATCCATATTATTATCATTTCTTGATACTCTTTTTCATATCTTATACCAAACCAATTGCCTCCTTGTTTCTCCTCATCACCCTTTAGATTTATCTCCCAAGTAGTTGGCTACACTTTTAGCTCCATACTTAACCTCAAAGTCATCCATCCTAGTAGTTGGAGGTGGATTATATTGTAGTCGTGATATTGTAGTTTTATATTTCTCTTAACATATCCTTAACTTCATCGAACTATCAAATAAATTACTTATATTAGCCTTGGAAGAGTTTTAGTATACTCCCACTCTTTTCTTCTAACTTATTTCCTTATTGTTAGACAAGTTTTTAATTAAAGTTATAATGAATTTGTATAAAATTTTAGTAGCAAAAACACACTCCCGCGTATTTCTCTTAAAGTTCCACTTAACTTACAAGATAAATTCTTGGCTAATGGTTTCTTGTAGGCTAGGTTGAAATTAAGAAAGCTAGTTTAAACCTTCTTCATTCTTCAAATACCTATAAAGAAGCAAATTTTGACAAGAAATAAACAAAGAAATGAAATTACATGTCAATGAATAAGAAAACTCAAAAATAGGATATTGAGTTCGAAGGAACCCAATTAGAACCCAAAAAAGGAACAAAAATAATTTGACAAATTTGAATTGATCAATAAGAAAAATAAGGCAAAAAAATAATTATAATATATTTTATGTATGGAATACCTTGTCCTTGTTAAAGAGGAACTAAAAAACTAATTTTTAATGGGTATTAAAATAACGGTCACTTTTATGTTACTTTAGATGGCATTTTTAAGGCTTTATTGGCAAATCCTAGTTGAATAATTTTTATTAACTTGAAAATTCAAGAAGCAAGTAATAAGAACATAAGAATAATTTGTTCTTAATGAATCTTAAAATGATAATAACATAGAACTTAATGTATGGTCAAAAGATACAAGAATATTGAAAGCATAAACAATAATATCAATAACAAACTTAAGTATAGG
Source organism: Erythroxylum baracoense (assembly GCA_025629805.1). Taxonomy (NCBI): domain Eukaryota; kingdom Viridiplantae; phylum Streptophyta; class Magnoliopsida; order Malpighiales; family Erythroxylaceae; genus Erythroxylum; species Erythroxylum baracoense. The sequence goes on from JAOTAY010000004.1 coordinate 24,834,794, forward strand.
ACTATGCTTTGCAATCAAATTTTGATATGAAACTTATTAATATAATTGATGAGATTCAATATTAATATGACATGACTAAGCATCATTTTATTAAAATAGGTCTAACCTAAGATTTCAAACGCGTTAATACAAAAAAGAAGGATATGAATCACTGTGCTCTAGAATAGGAAGATTGGGATTGATAAGATTATAGGGTTGATCACACTAAGAAGTTAGATAAGGTTAATAGTTAGTAGAGAACCTCACTCAAGAGTTTCTCTAAGAATAAGGATGAAGAAAACTCTTTCAAGGTAATCTTGTTAAACCAAAACATAAGCTCTTCTTTACACCCATAAACTATCTTATATAGGTACAAAATTCTAAAACTAAAGTCTAAAAAATAAATAACCACTTAAAATAATAAAACCTTGAGTAATTAAAAAACATGTCTGACTCTTACCCTAGACAACACCATTTTTAGTTTATTCTACAACTTTCAGTGAGTAAAACAAAGACGAGTCCAATTTGAGAAATCTAGCAAAAGATTGATTATTGTATACATCAAAGACTGGTATAGTTACATTCCATAACCTTTTTTAGCAGTTGATTTAAACCTTTTCTAAGCTATCCAAACCCTTCTTCATATTTCCATTATATAGAAACTTATGTAGTTTGAGTCCCAACACTAGTTGTGGCCTTTTCAAACTATTATAAACCTTTTATCAACAAAGCTAATGTTTGTGAAAATGACTTTGAAGTATTGTTGACACAAGATAGACACCCCAACCTTTTTATAAGTAATTCAATAGCAACAAAGCATCAATGGAAATATTAATAACTATCATTTATTGTCATCCATATCTTATTGAAAACAATTTGTAATCATCATTGATCATAAGATCCTTAAATTTTTATTATGATAAAGAATGTTCACCCCAATTTAATAGAATTGGTTGCTGGGCTACTAAGGAACAACTTTAAGATCAAGTTTTAAAATTACAAAAAATGCTATTGTAAATGTAATTCCTATAATTTCTAGTATGGAACTTTACACATTAGTGTTGTTTTAGGTTAAAAATAACTACTTAAAGTAATTAAAGGTAATTAGAATAACGCATACTCAATTCAAGACATAATAACCAAACTAACTTAAGGGAGCTTACTTTCTAATTTCTATTGGTGACTAGATAGCATCCTCTAATGGAATGGGAGAGTGATTATCGAATTTAATGAATGACTGAGATCTAAAGTACAATCCCACTTCCATTGGAAAGGCAATTAAAAGGATACTAAGAATTTCATTATGAATTGTTATGTCTACCAATAGTTTCCATTCGTTAAATGGTGGTATAACAGTACCTACCACTCAGCCATCAACGACTCTCTTTCAAAATCTTTTATGGTTATTTGTCTCCTCTGTATATAACATATTTTAGTAGAGATTTTAAATTAATATGGTGATATCCAACATGCAGTCTTAGGAAAGAAATAAACAAGGAGAGCAATTAGGAGTTGATGACAACAATTGATTATAAAGTTTTTTAATGTTTATACAACAGTTATCTTATTTAAGCAGTAGTTATCTTATTTAAGATATTTTTATTTTAAGAAGTCTATTTTTAGTAGAAGAATAAATCAATAGATCTCTATTCTATTTTAGTTTCCAAAAAGCTTATGTATTCAACTTATTTAAAGGGAGTTAGGATAAATAAGAAGGCCGTTAGAATTTTTATAAAAAAATGATTGATATAAAGCTTGTTAAAAATAGGTTTTATAGTTATCAATAATAGAACCTAGAAAGGGAAACAACTCCAATAAAGGAAAAGATGATTTCTCCCTAATTGAAAAAAAGAATACTCAATTCAAGACATAATAACCAAACTAACTTAAGGTAGCTTACTTTTTAATTCCTATTAGTGACTTGATAACATCCTCAAATGGAAAGGGAGGATGGTTGTCGACTTTGATGAGTGACTGAGATATAAAATTATATTCGTAGCTCATATGATGCTACAATCCCTCTTCCATTGGAAAGGAATTTAAAGGTATATTGGTAATTTCATTATGAATTGTTAGGTGTATCAATGGTTTCCATTGGTTGAATGGTGGTATATTAGTACCTACCACTCAGCCTTCAACACCTCTCAATCAAAGTCTTTTATGGATATTTGCATGCTCTGCATATACAATATTTTAATCCGGATTCTAAATTAGTAAGGTGATATGTAAGATGATTTCTTAGGAAAGAATAAACAAGGAAGCAATTAGTAGTTGACGGCAGCAATTGATTATAATTTTTTAAATATTTATGCAATAGTTATCTTATTTAAGAAATTTTTTATTTTAAAAAGTCTATTTTTAGTAAGAGAATAAACTAGTAGATCCCTATTATATTTTATTTTCCAAAAAAATAATACATTTAACCTATTTAAATGGAATTAGGATATATAAGAAGGCAGTTAGAATTTTTATCAAAAAATGGTTGATAAAAAGCTTTTCAAAGATGGGTTCTTTAGTAACAACCATAAAAACTAGGGAGGGAAAGAACTCCAATAAGGGAAAAAATGATTTCTCTACAATTGGAAGAAGGATTACTCCATTCAAGACATAACAACCAAAATAAATTAAGGGAGCTTACTTTCTAGTTCCTTCTAGTGACTAGATAGCATCCTCAAATGGACAGGGACAATGATTGTCGACTTTGATGAATGATTAAGGTTTAAAATTATATTTATAGTTCATAAGAAACTAAAATCCCTCTTCCATTTGAAAGGCATTTAAAGGGATATTGGGAATTTCATTATGAATTGTTAAGTCTACCAATAGTGTCCATTGGTTAAATGGTGGTATAACAGTACCTACCACTCAACCATCAACACCTTTCTTTCAAAGTCTTTTATGGTTATTTGCCTCCTTTGCATATATCATATTTCAATAGAGATTCTAAATTAATGTGGTGATATGCAATATGCATTATTAGGAAGGAAATAAACAAGGAGAGCAATTAGGAGTTGATGGTAGCTATTGATTATAAATTTTTTTAATGTTTATATAATGGTTATTTTATTTAAAAAATTTGTTACTTTAAGATGTCTATTTTTAATAGGGGAATAAATTAATAGATCCATATTCTATTTTATTTTCCAAAAACCTTGTATATTTAACCTATTTAAAAGGAATTAGGATAAATTAGATGGCAGTTAGAATTTTTTTTTAAAATTGGTTGATAAAGGAAAACGTATCTTTAACAAGCTTTTTATCAACAATTTTTTTATTTCTTAAATTGAGGAAAATATGAACCATTGAGTGTTTAAATTGAGTGTTCATTATTTCTTGAATTGAGTAATCCTTATTCCAATTATGGAGAAATCATCTTTTCCTTTATTGGAATAAGGAACACTTAATTCAAGAAAATAACCAAACTAACTTAATAGAGCTTACTTTCCAATTCCTACTAGTGACTAAATGAAATTCTTAAATGGAAAAGGGGTGGTTATTGGCTTTGATGAGTGATTGAGATCTAAAATTATATTCATAGTTCATAAGAAGCTACAATTCCTCTTCCATTAGAAAGGCATTTAGATGGATATTGAGAATTTCATTATGAATTGTTAAATGTACCAATGGTTTCCATTGGTTGAATGGTGGTATCCTAGTACCTACTACTCAACCATCAACACCTTTATGTCAAAGTCTTTTATGGTTATTTGCCTCCTCTGCATGTACAGTATTTTAGTAGAGATTATAAATTAATGAGCTGATATGCAAGATGAATTCTTAGGAAAGAAATAAACAAGGGGAGCAATTAGGAGCTGCTGGTAGCAATTGATTATGAAGTTTTTTTAAAATGTTTATGCAATAGTTATCTTATTTAAGAAATATTTATTTTAAAAATTCTTTTTAAAAAAATAAATTAGTAGATCCCTATCCTACTTTATTTTCTAAAAACTTTGTGCATTCACCCTATTTAAAGGGAATTAGGATATATAAGAAAGTAGTTAGAATTTTTATTAAAAAAAATTGATAGAAACTTGTCAAATATGGGTTCTCTAAGTAGAAACCATATAACCTAGGAAAGGAAAGAATTCCAATAAAGGAAAAGAGGTTTTCTCCGTAATTGAAAAAAGGAACACTCAATTCAAGACATAATATCCAAATTAAATTAAGGGAGCTTACTTTTTAATTCCTACTAGTGACTAGATAACATCCTCAAATGGAAAGATAGGCTGGTTGCCAACTTTGACGAATGACTGAGATCATAAATTATATTTGTAGTTCATAAGAAGCTACAATCCCTCTTCCATTGGAAAGGCATTTAAAGGGATATTGGGAGTTTCAATATGAATTGTTATGTCTACTAATGGCTTCCACTGGTTGAATGGTGGTATAACAGTACCTACCACTTAACCGTCAACACCTATCTTTTAAAATCTTTTATTGTTATTTTCCTCCTTTATGTATACCATATTTTAGTAGAGTTTCTAAATTAATATGTTGATATAAATAAAGAGGGAGAGAAATTAGGAGTTGTTAAAAGTTGATTATAAATTTTTTAAATGTTTATGCAATATTTATCTTATTTAAGCAGTAGATATCATATTTAAGAAATTTGTTATTTTAAGAAGTTTTTTTTAGTAGGAGAATAAATTAGTAAATCCCTATTCTATTTTAGCTTCTAAAAACTTTATGTATTCAAGCTATTTAAAGGGATAGGGTAAATAAGAAGGTAGTTAAAATGTTTATAAAAAAATGGTTGATCGAAAGCTTTTCAAAGATGGGTTCTCTATGTAGTAATCATAGAACCTAGGAAGGGAAAGAACTCCAATAAAGGAAAAGAGGATTTCTACATAATTTTTCTCGTAAATAGATCTTATATAAAATAAATATTAATTTGGTGTTTGAACTTAACATTATGAAGGACTATAAACTAGTGGTTTTCTATATATTAAGGAAAGGTCGTCTATAATTGAGGATTAAAATTCTAGTGACAAATCTTTAAACTCAAAACTAGAGGAGATTTGGTTAGAGCTGAATGGGCATGTTAACAACAAAGAAGTAGGGAGCAATAACCACACTTATAGGGCCTAAAAGGAGGAAAGAAGTGTTAGTTAAGCAGGAGGGACTAATATTCCTAAGTATTCTAAATTTGAATCTCCTTTATATAATGGTAACAATAATAAGTTGATTTAGATCTATAAATATGAGTAGTTTTTGAAAATCAATGAATGCGTGAAGAAGAGAATGTGAGGTTTACAGCATTTCATCTTAATAGGGAGGCACAACTATAGTTTTACAAGGTCAAGTCAAAGGAGAAGAATATGGATTAGGGGATGTTCCTAAAGCAATGCCACTTATAGGAGCCAAAGGAAGGAAACAACTGTTGGGTAATCAAGAATGACGATTGTTCCTAAGTATTCTAAATTATAATTTCTTTATAATAATATTGATGATCCATTAATTTGGACCTATACATGCTAGAAACTTTTTGAAAACTATTGAACATTTGAAGAAAAGAAAGTCATGCTAGCAACATTCTATCTTAATAAGGAGGAACAATTACAATTTTATAAGGTCAAGCTAGAGGAGGTGAGTATAGATTGGGGGATATTCATTAAGAAATGTCACTTTCATTTAGTCCTCTTATAAGACTCAACCTTTAAGATGAATTGGTTAACTTAAAATAGATAGAAACAATGAAGGATTATTAGAAGAAGTTATAGTCTTTATTGGCTTGAACCATAGAGCTCACTATAAATTAGTAGATCATCTTATTCACTATTGTTCTTATAAAAGGGCTACAGCTAGAGGTACAATATTTATAACAATTGAGAAGTTTAGAATATGATAGTAATCTATCATGCAATTATAAAAAGAAGTAGAGGAGCAGTTAAGTTATCTTAGGAAGGAATCATAGGGCACACCTACTTGGAACAATTTGAAAGCAACCATTAAAGGGATAAATATAATGAAAGGAACTTATGGGGCTCATCTAGTATCAAATTCAAAAAAATGCCTTTATTTAAAAATTTAACCAAGATTTTTTTCAGAATTTTACAAAGCCACATTCATGATTATAGTACACACCATATGGAAGGAAAGGAATCACCGCCAAGTTACAGGTATAAAGGAGGAGAAATACAAACTTATCATTCACATTGTTAACCTCATTCAAGCTCACCTCTATGTCGAGAATGCACTTCACTCACTCTTTATGAACATGCAGCAAACTTGGTGTCAATAGTTCCATCTCAACTATTTCAAGGAGATTTATGTTTTTATATTCTATTGGAATATTTCCTACCATTGTAATTATTAGTAAACTCTCCTCATAAGAGTTAGCAGTAAGCCAAGAACTTTTGTAATTTTTTTGATTTAGTTCTATCTATTGATAATACATCTTTTAATTTTCAAAGAAAAAGAATAGATACAGATAGAGAAATAAAGGGCAAAAAGACTTCACTTTAATTATAATAAAGCATTCTCTCATATAAAAGATGCACGAAGTGATTTTGGGTATAATTGATAGGATCCGAAAAAGAGGGTAAGGAAGGATGCTTCTTAGAAGTTTCATGAAGATTTTGAGAAGACTTATCAAAAGTTTGAACTTGAGGACAAGTTCTTTATCGAGAAAGAGATTAATGATATAGAAGATGAATTTTTAGGGAAGAATCATACAAAAAGAGCAGTTGTGAACTAAATGCAATAGCTAATTAGGAAGTTACCTTATATATATGCATTAATTATCTTATATTTATATAGTATCTATATTATTATGATATATGCATTATTAAGAAAGAAATATAGAAGGAGATCAATTAAGAGTCGATGATAACAATTAATTAAAAAGCTCTCTTGTTATTTCTATTATAGTCATATTATGTTTTTATAGTAGTTATCTTATTTAAGTATTAGTTATCTTATTTAAGAAGTTCATTATTTTGAAAACTCTATTTTTAGTAGGATAATAAGTGGTTAGATTCATGTTCTATTTTAATTCCTAAAAACTTTATATATCTAGCTAACTTAAAGGTAATTAGTATGAATAATAAGAAAGTCATAATTTTCATATAAAATAATTGATAGAAATCCTGTTAAAGATGAGTTCTCTAGGTAACAACCATAGCGCTTAAATAGGAAGAACTCTAGCAAGAAAACCAAAAGGATTTGTATGTGAGTCATCTAAATAGATCCTACGTAGAAACATATATCAACTTGGTGAATTGCCTAGTGTTATAGATGAATCTATGAACTTATTAAGATAAATGGATATGTTGATCAAAAAATTGAGTAGAGGATATCTATGGTAAAGGGCTATCAATAGTCCAACAAAAAGTCCATAAATTCATAACTAGAGGATAATGCACTAAAGCTGAAGGGTTGTAGTAAAAGGATAATAATATGGGGAGCAATACTAGGGACTAAAAAATAGAAAGAAGTTATGGGCCCAAAAAAGGGACTATCGTTTATAAGTATTCAAAATTATAAATTAATTCATATAATGGTACTAATGATTTATTGATTTTGATCATAAGTGTGAGTGTCTCTTTAAAAATTAGCAAATTCATGAAGAAAAGAGACAGGATTCCATCTTAATAGGGAGGAAAAATTTATGATTTTATAAGGTAAATCAGGAGAACATTGGTACAAGTTAAAGGACATTAATAGAATAATACCACCTAAAATTTAATTCTTTTATGAGCCTTAACCTCTTAAGCGAATCAAACAACTTTAAGTAAAGATGAATTTTGGAGAATTATTTGAAGGAGTTCTAATATTTGTTAACATAAACTAAATATCTCAATATAAAGCAACAAATGACGCAATTCATTGTTGGTCTTATAAAAAGGTTACAACTGGAAGTAAAATATTTGTAACAACTAAGAAGATTGGGAACTTATATGAATATGTCCTGTATAGAGGAGCAACCACATTATAAGAGAATTATATGGTAACATTTTCTTGGAATAATTTGAAAACAACCATAAAAGGGACAATAGTAATGAAGGGAAATTATAGGTCAACTTCTAGTACTAGAAGCACAAACATGCCTTCTATTAAGAATCTAGTTTTAAAAATATGGCGGAAAGAAGGAAAAAGATGATTTGATTTAATTATAATGAAGCATTCTCTCATGGATATAAATGCGAGAAGTTATTTTGGGTAAAATTGATAAAACCTAAAAAAGAGGATGAGGGAGGAGGCTTCTTAAAAGTTTCATTAAGATTTTGAGAATAATTATCTTAAGTTTGAACTTGAGGATAAGCTCTTTGTATAAGAAGGGACTATTGACATCTAAGATGCATTCATACGGAAGAAATATCCAAAGAGATTAGTTAGGAACTGATGGTATTAGTTAATTAAGAATTTATTTTATGTTTTTGTAGTAATTATCATGTTGTTCAAGATGCATTCTTAAAGAAGAAATATATAAAGAGAGCAGTTAATAGCTAACAATAGCAATTGGTTAAGAAGTTATCTTGTATATCTATAATATTTGTCTTTTGTTTCTATAGTAATTATATTATTATGTAGTAGTTATTTTATTTATAAATTTTATTAGTTTATAAGTATATTTTTTAGTAAGAGAGTAAGTTAGTAGATTCCTTTTCTAATTTAGTTCCTCAAACTGTTGTGCATTTAACCCATTTAAAGGGAATTAAAATGAATAAGAAGGAAGTCATAATTTTTCCAAGAAAACAATCACAATAAGCTTGTTAGAGATGAGTTCTCTAAGTAGCAACAACAGGGTCTATAAAACAAAAGAGTTTCGTTAAGAGAGAAGAGGATTTTCTTATAAGTCATCTCATGACTAGATGTTATGAAAAAACACTTAATAATTTGGTATTGAAGCATAACATTTTGGAAAACGCATAACATTTTAGAAAACTATGTAGTCTTGTCAAGCAAAATGGTTGTGTTCATGATAAACATTGAGCATAAGTCGTTTATGATGGAGGACCCTAGTAATATAATAAAAAGTCCTTAAACTTAAAACTAGAAGTGATTTAAGAGAGTTCAAGGGGCACGATAAGAATAACAAGGTGGAGAGTAGTAGTCACACTTATAGAGACCGAAGGGAGGAAAGAAGTATTAGGAAAGAAAGATGGACTATTATTCTTAGGTATTCTAAATCAGAATTTCCTTCTTATAATTTATTGACGATCTATTAATTTGGATCCATAAGTGCGAGTAGTTCTTTGAAAATAGTAAATGTTTGAAGAAAAGAAGGTGGGGCTAGTAACATCCAATCTTCTTTGGGAGTTACAGCTGGGATTTTACAATGTGAAGCAAGAGTAGACGAGTGTGAATTGAGGGACCTTTATATATCAATGCCACCTATTGTTCAATCTTCTTATGAGCCTTATCCCCTAAATAAATTGGCTAAATTAAAGAAAATAGGAATATGGTAGAATTATTAGTAGGTGTTCTAATCTTTGCTGACTCAAATCGTATAACTTACTATAAAGGAAGGAAATTAGCCTATTTACTACAAATCTTATAAAAGGACTAAACTTGGAGATATAATTGTAACAACCGAGTAAAGGAGAAATCAAGTTGTCTTAGGGAAGTGTCATAGGACAACACTTGTTTAAAATAACAAGAAAACTACCACAAAAGGGAAAACTTCAAGGAAGACAAATTTTGGGTCAACATCTAGTACTGAGAGCAAAAAATGCCCTTTTATTTTTTTAAAAAAAGTTGAATAAGATAGAGATGTATGAGCTAAGGGCAAAGGAGCTTTGCTTCAATTATGATGAAGCGTTCTCTTATAGATATACATATAAGAATGTTTTTGGGTAAAATTGATAAAATTTGGAGAAGAGGATAAGGGATGAGGCTTTTTAGGAGTATTATAAAGATTTATAAAAGACCTATTCTGAGTTTGATCTTAAGGACAAACTTTTTTTCTATGAGTGGAGTAACAGTATACAGAATGCATTCTTAGGGAAGAAATATACAAGCAAAGTAGTTAGAAGATGATGATAACAATTGATTAGGAACTTATCTTAAGATATTTAAGAATTACCTTATATTTGTGTCGTAGTTATCTTATTTGGACAATGGGTATCATATTTAGCAAGTCTATTATTTTCAAAATTTTATTTTTAGTATGAGAATAAGTTTACATATTTATATTTTATATTAGTTCCTAAAAACTATATATATTAAACCTATTTAAAAGGTAAAAAGATGAATAAAAAGACAATCATAATTTTTCTTAAAAATAATTAATGGAAAACTTGTTAGAAATAACGATAGATCAGGTTTTACAAGATAAGAAGACAACTATTCAAATTATTTGATATCATATGTGAAGATTTTAATGAGAATACAACAATGATAAAATAATAAAAAAGTTGATAAGGAGTTTCAAATCAGACATTAAATGTATGTAAAGTTACAACTCTACAGACAAGAGACATTTGCTAAAAAAGTTAATAAAAAATTATTTCCATTATTCTATGGCTATTTAAAAACAATAAATAAAATCAGACAGATAATTATAAATTATAATGTTTACTGGACACTAATACATAATATATTTTATGTATCCCAACTAAAAAAACACATTCCAATGATTTCATCATTTTCAACCCTACATACCAAATTAATTGCAAAAGAAAAGACATCGAGAACCATTATTGTTATGATTTCTTAATCTATCTATACTACAAGTATATGGGTCGTATCTCTGTAGTATGGACAATATCGTTCCTATGAGGATTAGATTGGTCACCTAACAATTTTTGTACACTTTGTTTAAAGTAAACAATAGAATAAATGTGGATATAAAGCAAACTAAAATAAAGAGAATTGGTAATTAAACAATTAACAAAGCAATAGTATATTTTTCATTAATTAAGAATAATAACTTAGGAATTACACCTATACCTGATTTATTTTTAGCTTACCTTCTTGATTTAATAATACTCTACCTAGATATCCAATAGTTATGATTACCCTCTCTCAATATCTAACGAAGTAATCTCAAATAAAATAGATAAGACTTGAATTGTTACCTCTCGATTTATCAAAATTCTTCTTAACTGTCAAAATGAATTTGAAGCAATCCTAAAAGTAACTAATAAACAATTAGAATCTCACTTCAATAGGTTTATTATGGTACCAACTCTCACAATGTAACTAACAAAGATAATTCAACCTAATCTCTCGAGTAAGATCAACTATAAAATAATAAACACCACAAAGTATATCTCTATTAAATCAATAACATAAAAGTTTAACAAAACAAGAGTAATTCCTAAAACAAATTTAACAATCCATAGCCAAATTATATCCCAAAGTGATCTTATTCAACATTCAGATATAAGGAAATGAAAGAAAAAAAAAGATATTTGAGTTATGGATGTGTTTTTCTTCTTATAGTTAAGTTGGAAAACTTTACGGTTATGTTTTTCTAGAATTTTACCTCCTTGATCTCTTTATTAGATGTTCCAGTCTCCCCTTTTGATGTTTCTCATTCCCTTTTATACTCCTCAATCTTTCTATGGCTCTTTTTAAGGTATCCTCACTTTTCTATACTCTAAAAATAACCCCCAATCATCAAAAAAAAATCTCCAAACTTGAAAAATCTAACATTTGCACAATCGTGCACTGATAGAGAGTCTCCTGCTTCCTTCTTACACAATCATGATAGACATTTCCTCAAATTTTTTCTTTAAGTCTTCTTCAAGTTTCTTGTCTTAACTTATCATCAATATTTAAAAAATTCCCTAAAATATGCATTAAGATCAAATTCCTGCCCTAATAAAAAAAATCAAACATAACACATAAAAACACTAACAAAGACATAAATTTAAATCCTAAACACATGATTATCACCTAAGAAAACACCCAATAACACATTCTAAAACCTAACAAATACTTTATAAATTAAACTTATCAATTTCCCTGCACTTAAAACTTTGCTTGTCTAAAAAAGAAAAACTAAAACCACAAAATAAATAAAACAAAAAATACAAATCACATAATCATATAACAATGGCACAATGGCACAATGGCACAATGGCATCAAATATAATGAAATTGACTTACCCACAAATATCAATTACTTAAAAAGATCCAATACAGTAACTTGTTCCATTCATTTTCAAGTGTTTTGATTTAAATACACATATCAACTAAAATATTGACGCCTTATTCATATGTCTATGACACTTGTAAGCATGCAATAATTCTATTTACAAATTTTAAAAGGTAAGACATCACTAAATTCCCCCTTATGGAAATTTCTTGAAACTTCACAAAAAGATCAATAAGCTTCACTTTATTTAAATCACCTAGCCTTTTGACATAAAGACAAATATTTTGTCATGAATTTTCCCTGATTACTCAATTTTGTTACGTTGTTTTAAGCTTAGTTAGCGTGTCATTCTAGCCTTTTTATGTGATGGAAAACAATTTTTATGAATTTCCCTCAATTACTTAGCTATGTCACATCTCACAACTAGTTACCAGCTCTATTGTTAACCTAAATTTTAAAAGGAAGGGCCAATAAAATAAGAAATTTATTTATTTATTTACTTAACTTTTTATTTTTATTTTTACACTGTAACCTACATCATTTCTTCTTAGTTCAATCCATTCCCATGAAAAGCTACTAATTAGGCTGATCAAATTAAATTTATTCGATCAAAAGTGCATCTAAACAACTGTTATAAAATGAAAGAATAGGTGTAATATTCTAATCAACATGCATATTCACCTAAAAAACCACTAAAAATAGAAACTTGACAAGTTACTGCTTCTTCACAATTTAAACGATCATGCTCGTAGAATTCCTTTCAATCCTATGCCGTTGAAACATTCAAACAAATACAAACAAAGCAATATCACACAATAAATTTTCTTTCACAATTCAAAAACAATCAAAACTAATATAATGCATATGCAAAGTGGCGCACAAATGATAGTGTAAATACAAATATATCCTTATACTTGAACAACACATTGTCCTCATTGTGAAAAATGACACACAAAAACACACATAATTAATGTAATAACAAATATAAAAAGAAATAAAACTAAGGGCAAGAAAACTTATGGGGATTGTGGTGGTGATAGTGTGATAACCATAAAATACTTCGTGTTATGAACATCCATCAATTAAACTAACTTAAAAACAACAGAATATTGAAGTAAACATATAAGAATTTATGACAAACCTATCTAAACAATAACATGCTCATTTTAAGGTCACTAGCTTGAACATTCAATATTATTACTTTTTTTTAATCAAAGGGTGGTGGAAGCTTCTCAATGAACTCTGTTTTACTTCTGGCCACTTTTACGCTCTTACATGATATTTTATATCCCAAAACTAAACCCATATGCATCACTTCTTTCATTGTTCCCTATCTAGGTTGTTTAAAATTTTGATGGCTAGAGTATAAACCTCATTTAGCAAGGTATATCTATGATGTGTGGGTAAAGGTTTCAATTCTAGAGTGGGTGATTTCTTAATGGAAGGTGGCATGGGTGCTTCTATCCTTACTAAGGTTTCTTTTTCTAATTTCTTACCCAACTCATCCTCCTTTTATAAATCATCATCATCTTCCAAATCTCCTAAATCAGTGTCTTCTTTATAGTTCTCCTCTTGCTATTTCACACATTCATCAACTATATCGATTTTCTTGCAAGAGCTGCAATCTTTCGGATTCTTCAACATCTTGCTTATATTGAACTCAACCTATTCATCATCAATATGAAGAATAAGTTTTTCTTTATGTACATACACTAATGTTCTTCCAATACTCATAAATGGTCTACTAAGAATTAATGGAAATTTTTAGTCCTCTTTAAAGTTTAGCCCTACGAAATTCACAGGAATAATAAATTTGTCCACTTTAACTAGCACATCCTTCACTCTATCAAATGGTCTCTTTATTAATTGATCCACCAACTAAATGAGCATAGATGTTGGATTCATATCTCCTAGCCCCAATTTCTTGAAAATAGAAAAAGGCATAAGATTAATCTTTGCACTTAAATCACATAAGCATTTAGAAAATTCTAAATTATCAAATAAACAGGGTATAGTAAAACTCCCTGGATCTTTCAATTTTGAAGGCATATGACTGGTAATTATGGAATTGTAACTCTCCTTAAAGAAGCCATTTGACTGTCCTCTTAAGTCTACTTGTTTAATAGGATGTCTTTAAAATACTTCGCATATTTAGGCATGTTCTCCAAAGTTTCCAAAAAGGACACGTTAATTTGAAATTTCTTTAACTTCTCTAAAACTTTGCAAATTGCACTTCCATTTGATTCTTCTTTAACCCTTATAGGAATAGGATATTTGGAAAATATGGATAGGGTAGGACATATGTTGGTTCCTTCTTCTTATCTTCCTCCTTTTCTTTACTTCTTTCTTACTGGGTTTCAATCTTTTTCTCAGTTAGTTCTTCCAACTCTTTCCTACTTCTAAGTGTGATGACCTTTATTTGCTTCCTTGGATTAGACTTCATATTGCTTAAGAGACTCCACATGATTAGACTTCGTATTACTTAAGAGACTCCATATACTTTGTGTAGAAAATGCATTTACTAGTTAACCCACTTGAATCTCCAAATCATGGATAGAAGAAGCATGATTTTTCATAATTTGGTCAAACTTAGCTTCCAACCTCTTTTGGCTCTCTTCTTGATTTGTGAACTTACAATTCAACACTTCCTTTAGCTTTTCCATCTTTAATCTAATGAATCAAGCCTGTCTTATTAAAATTCTGCTGGACCTTGTGCTTTCATTTAATTACTTGCGTTGTTAGTCCAAGAGACATTTAGGTGGTTCTTCTACCCAGGATTATAAGTATTAGAGTAAGTATTATTACCACCTTGACCTAGTTGTTCTCTTATAAAATTTAGCTACTCCATATTACTATCGTCCACTAAGAAACAATCAATTGTACGAAGACCTTCTTAACTGCACAATTCGCATCTATGTTGTATTAGTTTTAGTGGGTTAGAAGAAATGGGTTTCAAGTTATTTATTTATTTGTCCAAGTATGCTAATTCACTCTATAATGTTGTCACTGAATCAACAACAAGCACTCCTTTATGATCTTTAAAGGTTAGTTGTTATTTACTCCTCACCTACGTCTATAGGCAATGTCATCTCCTCTAGTAAATCATGTGCATTATCTAATATCTTTCTTATCTATAAAACTCTAGCTACTATGTCAATGGTACCTCTTATAGATGGATTGACTCTATTATAGAAGGTTTGCAATAGGAACACCTTGAGTAAGTAATAGTGTGGACAACTCTTTTGTAACTCCTTAAATCTTGCCCATGCTTTGTTCAATGATGTCCCTTTAATTTGCTAGAAATTTTTTATTTCCTTTATGAACTTTGTGGTCTTCGTTAAGGAGAAGTACTTAGCCAAAAAAGGTTTGTACTAACTGCTCCTATATTGTCTTGTTTTTTAGGCTAAGAGAATTAAACCAAGTTTTCGCTCAATCTTTAAGAGTGAATAAGAATAGCCTCATCTTGGCTACTTGCAACATGTTTAATAAGGCTGGTTTAATAATGAAACTCTTTGTCTAAACTAGTGGTCTTGTGATCCCTTGTTGATTAGAATTGAATCCTAGCTTCATAAAGTCCATGAGGTTTCCTTTTTTACCGCCTTGATGCCCTTCTTTTTCCATTGGTCTTTCTATAACTTCTTAGCGTCTTACTTTTTGAATATCTCTCTCTTGTTTGGTGATGTAAAAAACTTGTATGTCTTTAAGCTTATAGAACTTCTTATTTTTATTATGTTCATGAACCTATAATCACAAAAAATGTGTAAATTCCTTAAAGTAAAGCAACTCAAACTATACTAGATGCTAAATTACAATCCCTAGCAGTGATGTCAAAACCTTGTTTGTTTGATTTTAAAATCTATCTATACTATAAGTATACGAGTCGTATCATTCTAGAATAAATAGTGTTATCCATATTTTTTTGTTTTCACCTTACTTTATTGATTTAATAATACTTGACCCTAGATATCCAATAGTTATGATTACCCTCTCATGATATCTAACCAAGTAATCCCAGTTAAAATAAATAAAAATTGAACTATGACCTCTCGATCTATCAAAACTCATCTTAACTATCCAATTGGATTTTCAAATCCTAAGGATAACTAATAGACAATTAAGATCTTTCTTCACTTGCGTATTAACAAGGTGTTTATAGGTCTATTATGGTACCATTCGAGAGTAAGTCATAAAACAAATTTGGCAATCTATAGCCAAAGTATATCTTAAATTGATTATATAGCTTTGTTCTCCTAGAATTTTGCCTCCAGCTTCCATCTTACATGATCGTGCAACTTGCACGATTGTGAAACACCTCTTCCTTTAGCTTTTTCTTCAACTTATCTTCAAGTTTCTTGTGTCAACTCATCATCAAAATACATTAAACAACCCTTAAAACATGTATTAAGAACAAATTCTTCTCTTAATCAACAATAATCAAAGAAAACACACAAAACACTAATAAAGGCATAAATCTAAGCCTTAAACACATGATTATCACCTAAGAAAACACGTAATAACATATTCTACAACCTAAAAAATACACTATAAATCATACCTATCAATCATCTCAAATAGCTTAAAAGATGGAATAAACTGACATTAGATTATTGGAAAATGTGTAAATTCCTTAAAGTAAGCAACTCAAACTGCACTAGATGCTAAACTACAACCTCTGGCAACGGTGTCAAAAACTTGTTTGTTTGATTTTTAAATCTATCTATACCATAAGTATACAGGTCATATCTTTCTAGAATAAATAGTATTACCTATCTTTTTTTTTTGTTTCCATCTTACCTTCTTGATTTAATAATACTTGACCCTAGATATCCAATAGTTATGACTACCCTCTCATGATATCTAACTAAGTAATCCTAATTAAAATAAATAGGAATTGAATTGTGACCTCTCAATCTATCAAAACTCATCTTAACAATCCAATTAGATTTGAAGTAATCCTAAGGGTAACTAATAAACAATTAAGATCTTTCTTCACATGCCTATTAATATTATGTTTGTAGGTTTATTATGGTACAATTCAAGAGTAAGTCATAAAACAAATTTAGCAATCCATAGCCAAAGTACATCCTAAATTGATTTTACAGCTTTGTTCTCCTAAAATTTTGCCTCTAGCTTCCATTTTACACAATTGTGCAAGTTGCAAGATTGTGAAACACCTCTTCCTCCAGCTTTTTCTTCAACTTATCTTCAAGTTTCTTGTCTCAACTCACCATCAAAATACATTAAACAACCCCTAAAACATGTATTAAGAACAAATTATTCTCTTAATCAATGATAATCAAACAAAACATACAAAACACTAATGAAGACATAAATCTAAGTCTAAAACATATGATTAACACGTCTAAAACACATGATTAACACCTAAGAAAACACTTAATAACATATTCTATAACCTAAAAAAATACAATATAAATCACGCCTATCAAACATTTCAAATAGCTTAAAAGATGGAATAAACCAACATTCGAGTATTGGTAAAATAGTTGAACACAAGTACTAAACAAACTACTTAAGTGCTTTTATTTGACTTATAGAAACAATTCCTCTTTTAAACCTTACTGGAAAGGTTCTTTAAAAGGGGACGGGAATTGTTACGACTTTTAGATTGAAGGAAGACGAGCATATTTGTTTAGTTATTTAAGAAAAGCATCCTTGTTGACCTGAATGTAGAGCTAGTAGAATGGCTCATAATAATTAGATCTTAGTTGTTTCATTTATTTTACAGTTACTTACTGATGTTTCCAACAGAAATAAGCATTATAAAAGTATATTATCATGCACAACCTAATCTGCAATAAATTTGCAATATCTCTTTACTATCATCTTCTCTCACACAGTTGATAGTGTGGTTACACCTTTATGTCACTTACTGATTTATTTTTCTTAAAATTGGATATAATGAAAAATTATGGTGATAATTATAACTATGTTTGTTATTTTGGTAATGAGTTTATATTTATAACATTACCTCTACATCTTTGGTGAAATTAACAATCTGAAATATGTTGGGAGATTAGAGTAAATTCCATTTATTTAACCCCATAAAATGAAACAAGAAGAAAAGAAATTCATGAACATCATGATTATCACTAACATGATATTAATGAGAATCAATTGGGGGACGAAATTAAATGACGAAACCATCACCATGGCCAAGATCCTGAGGCAGCTGTCCCATATCACTTGCACTTGCAGCACCCAACCTACCATCTCCAAACATGGAGCCATCACTGATGTGGCCATGCTGTGGCAGCGCCGTTGCTTCCAATCCCATCCAAACAGAAGGAATGTTGCTTGTTGCATAAATATTTCCGCCGTCACCAATACTTGTGGGAGCATAGGGCACGCCCTGCTCAGATGTCAATCCACCGGCATCATTGTTGTTTGGTAGGCTAGTCATATTAGGAGCAGTGTAGCTTCCCAAAAAGATGTTCTCAAACCCCAGTTGCTCACCTTCATGTCCAAAAGAAGCACCGCCAGAGTTGGTTGATTCCAACTGTTGACCCATGTCATTATTATTAGCGTTGGAGCTACTCGCATAGTAGTTCCCCACAGTCATCATGTTCTTAAACCCTAAGCCAACTTGACCATTGAATCCTCCAAAGTTAATTGCTTGGGAACTGTTATTACCTCCATTTGGGAACATAAGACGTGGAGGAAAAGGATCAGGAGGTAGGAGAGGAGTCGATCGCAGGAGGTCAATCCTCGTTCTGATTGCTTTCATTTTCTCAGACGCCAAGAAAAGAGCAGTGTCCTGTTCATAGTGGTTGAGATTATGGATCCCACCATCTCGATGGATTCGATGCATGAGGTAATCCAGTTCCATGATGTTGTTCTTGGCTCGGAGTCTCCTAGACTGTTCTGTGAGCTTGCTAATCCTCCATCTCAGGTAGCTTTCATGGTTCAGCATCTTCTTGGTGCGATCCAACTCTGGCATTTCATAAAACCTCCTCAGTTCTTCATGGACTCCTATTTGAGATGGCCACACCGTCACTTGATTCTGTTCAAAAGGATTGAAAATCATCAGGAATGCTCTTACACCACATAGCGTTGTGAACTCATTGACTTTCTTGACCAAACCTGTTCTTCTCTTTTTGAAGCAGGCTTTTCTTGCTGTCAGATTTTCAATCAATCCAAGCTTCACTCTACTTCTAACCATTTTTAATTTCCTAACATATGTTAGATTGATTCTTTCTACTTCTATATAAAGGCAGAAGGGAGTTAACTTATTGAGTGGAAAGGGTATGGTTGAAACATGACTAATTAATTTCAACGGGTAAGACTGAAAAGAGGAAATGTACTCTTCAATTTCATTTTTGCTTTCAATAGATTTTACACATTAATGGCCATATTATCACAATTCTACTATTAAATGACTATCTTTTTAATTTGTGCTTTTTCTCCGAGGAATAGGTTTGTACCAAACTTCTTAGGACCAGATTCTTTAATAATAGTAGTGCTTTTCTCTGTAACAATTCAGTTTAATTTCTCTTTTTTCAGTAGGGAAAAACGTAGTTAAAAGTGACAATAATTAGTTTATTTCTGTTTATTAACTATTATTTATTTAGCATATACAGAAGTAAGGAATCTATTCTAATTTGAATGGTTACCAACATATATTGATTTCTTTCATTCCTCTTAAAATAAATACGAGGACTATGCTATACTTTTGTTGGAATTAACAAAATTATGTCAGAATTAAGCTCATTTGTACTTGATTATTTGATCGGAACATTTTTATTCAGTTAGTTCATTTATATAGATTTTTCTAATTATTAATTTAGATATGATGACGAATCTTGTTGGTTGTATAATCATTTGATTGAGATACTTTTATAGTTAACTTATTTATTTTTCTAAATTTTTATGGATAAGTAACTAAAAACCATAACAATATTTATTATACAAAGTAACAGCAATGATTAAGCTTACATAATTAAAACAAGTATTTATATATTTTATTTTATTTTTGGAACATAAAGATATTTGTATCTAGAAATTTCACTTCTAATTCGGGTAGATGTTAATTTGAAATTCTTTTAAAACTGAAGTTCCAATCTTATAATATATTATGTCCCGTCCGCTGCAATTACATACAAATCCAAATAAATCTCTTATGCTATTATCAATGACTTATTCGTATGAAAACATTAAAATTTTATTTATATTGTACAATAAACTTTAGGAGTTTATTACTAGATTCATTCTAAATAAGGATTATTCAATCAACGAATTTTAACGTTATGAGTTAACTTATAGACAACAAAAATTAAGACTTTATTTTATTTTATATATTTTACTATTGTAATTTTTAGAAAAAGATTATCCAAAAACATTATGATGAGCGAAGAATAGTTGCATGCTTCAATTTTCTTGTTCTTGAAGTACAAGTCATATAAGCAATATCTCCTCCATTACTTTTGGATATTTCAATTAATTAAGATGTGAAATAAAATTTTCATATCCAAATGGAAGTTTACTTTTGTAATTATACAACTACATGATTTGTCACATTAAGGGTTTATTGCAAATCATTTTCTTACCGAATCAATCCTTAACACTTTATATTAATGCAGATTATTGGATAAGTGGGCCATATTAGATGTTCCCATATTTGATAAAAAGAGTTGAATGGAGGGAGTTAGAGTTATAAACTATCTATTCATATTAACATATGTGAACATAAATCTTATGAGCATTAGTTAGGAATCAATCAATTTAATTTCAAGTGGACATCTTAAAGAAATTCAATAGTACATAATCAAGGGCTTAAATAAGTAACAATAGACCTATATAGTTATGTCTAAGTAAACAGATCTATTATATAGATATGGACTTCCAAGTAAAACAAAAAAAGGCACACTAAGTTAATGAATAAAGTTGTTATATATGATAAGTATATTTTTCTAGGCATCTAAGTTCTTTAGACCTAAGTTCGAGCTTGAAGTTTTATTACCAAGTTTGGTGTCCTCTTCTTGTACACCTGTAAAATTAAGTATTTTAATATTTTAGTGTGATAAGTGGATAGGTAAAAGTGATCTCATTCTCAAAATAATAATTACTTTTATTGTGACTTGTGAGATTGTGACACTTATGTCAATCTTGTGTAAAGATTTGAGGCTCTTTGATTAATGAGCTTTTTGATCGGCTTTAACCCATGGAGATATATATATATATATCTGTGTGTGTGTGAGAGAGTGTGTATGTATGTATATATGTATGTATGTATGTATGTATGTATGTATGTCTATCATTTACCTCATGACCTCAAGTCCACATCAAGGTTCGAAACTACCTTTGTGAGTTTTGAATATATCCTATAAACTTGCTCTAGGAATGGAGATTTGACTTCAAAGCCCTGACCATAGATCTGTTTTAAAATGCAAATGTTGTCTTTAAAATTTTGACTATAAATCTATCTTGAGGTTGGTTTATAAATTGATTTTAGTTCCTGAGCTCTAGAATGTCTTTAGGTAGGAAATTTTATTGCTGTGCATAGATTTATATTTTGAATAATCTTATGAGTACTAACTTTTCATGAGTATATGTCTTATGGTAGCAATTACTAAAATAAGTCTAGTCTAACACTTTTCAGATATCTACCACATTAATTATTTCTAACACTCATTGAAGGTATATCATCACATATAGATATTTATTATATAGTTTTAGATTACTCCTTCATAAACATTTTTTATTGTAATAGCAAGTCTAATATTTTTCAAAGATAAGATATCTATGGTCTAAAGCTTAAGGAATTTTATCTTGATAGGTAGGCTCTCTTGCATTTGTCTTCAGGTTCATTCGTTTGAATAATTAAGCTACCTATGTATTTAAAGGTCTATAGAAGTTCTCATATTAGGGATGAATTTGTCCTATATCACTGAGGAAACATCTTGATGAGTGTCTACATTCCTTATAAATAATCGTATGTCTCACATATGGGAAATTATTTATTTTTATACTATACTATAAGCCAAAGAGTTTAAGCGAATTGGATTAATCAACTGTCAATTAGTAAAAAAAATTCATTGTCTCTTAGTAAGGCTTTTTCTCCTTTTATTTTTTAAATTTCTTCACATAGTGCTCTCAAGTGTTAGTTTTAAGTGTCAGTCTAAAAGTAAGTATAGTTTAATTAGTCATAAAACTATAGTTATAGATAATGATGAACCAATTTTTAGTTGTGAATGTCTACTTTGTAACACCCCCTATAGGGAACCTACAACCATCAACCCACATAGCAACTAAATTCTTGTACATGGATTCAAGGTATACAATTCTATTCAATTATATATATATAGACACACACACACACACACATTACATAACTTTACAATGCTTAACATTATCATTTAACAGTAGTAATACGTCTTTACATTTACATGGTAACCCAAAAGAAAACATACAATCTCCTTTCTTCATTACATGGGTAATCATCTGTAACTAAAAGCATATTCTAAAATTACTTTTTTTTTCTTCTATCTGTTTGCCTCGGTCCCTACAGATGTTTCCTATACCACAGTCTTATGACTTGGACCTACACGGATTAACACTCGTGCTAAGCTTGAAAGCTTAGTAGGAAAAACACTTAGTTTAGATGACTAGTAACAGCCCGTTTTCATTAATGAGGTTTAGGCCTTAGGCTATCGAAATACATGACAAATATCATTGAGAAATTATAAGGTGCATTGCATTCACATGCATACCATTAGCATACACACATGAATTATGATATTGTACACATTGCAAAGATTGTATATACACTTAATTGACATATTCTGGGGTATAAAAGGTTTTAAGTGATTGTGATGTGAATTGTGAATTTTTACGTCTTGAAATTTGGTTGATGGATTATAATTGGTGATTTAGAATTTAATTGTTATAATTGAGAGATTTATAAATTTATGTGTATTTTTGGACTAAGAAAAATGTCAAGTGGCAAGACAAATTGATATATGAAAGTATAAATAACTGACACATGGTAGTTGAAATAAGTGACAAATGGCATTAGGATTTAGTGACAAATGGCTTAGATAATTGGGTGACAATTGGCTTAGAGATTGAGTGACAATTGGACTAGTTATTAAGAGACATGTGGTAGCATAAGTATAAGAAATGAAGCTTGTTTCTTTATATGGTAAGTGTTATGACACTCACCATGCTTTGAACCCACAACACACCCAAGACTTAACCATCTTTGTCTTTCACTTTTACTTTTTACTACATACTCTCATCTTCTTCTTTCTTCTCTAAAATTTGAACACTCACTCCTTACATTCACGACCTTGCTTCTTGCCAAAATCCTTCACCTTGCACTCCAAAGATTTCGTTGTTTCTTCTTGTTGATGAAGAACCCAACCTTTTCCTCCTTAAAATGGTGATGATCGTGTAAGCATGGAGAGTTAGGGTTACTTGATGATTTTAAGAGTTTTTAAGCTAAACAAGTAAGTAACTATTGATCTTCATGGATTATTTTAAAAGAAAAATTATGATGATTGATTAGGGTTAGATTGATGATGATAATGGTGTATGAAGTCTGCTGGAACGTTGATGAAGAAATGTATACATTTATGTTTTGTTTTTGTGTAAATGATAAACAATAGTTTATATATAGTTTTATAGATGATTTTGAGATGGAATTGAGGTGAAAATGATGAGGAAACAATGTCTAAATGATGAACTATGTATAAGATGTTTTGATTTTGGTAAGAAAGAGTTAAAAATTTGGGAAAACAAGGAAGAAATTGACTGGAAATTTTTCGATGGCATAACCCACGATCATAGGAAGGCCTCCGCGATCGTGGGAAGGGCGTTAGATGTTAACCTTTCTCTTTTATTTTATTTTTGGATAAACTAATGATAAGTTACTTTACTTTGGTGCATTTAGACTTTATTGAGACTTGAAATGAACCTCGTTTGATGACGAATAAATTTATAGAGTGTCTGATAATTCTAGGTTAATGATTAATTTTATAACTTGAGAATGGATTGTTGATATCAATGAATATAAAATCTAGCAATTTAAAGTTGTTAAAGGAACAAAGGAGTTCTTAGGAAAGTAATTGTGATCCAAAGGAAAGAGTAAGGTGTACTAGGTATGAATGAATGAAAATTGGATATTATGTGATTATATAATGTTAGAAAAGAAATTGGTGAATGTATAATTGATGATATTAGAATAATCAAGTTTCTTTGAGGTGTGAACCTAAGTATAAGCTAGACATATACAAATTATAATCTTTGAATGATCATGACTTGTGATTTAAGGATACATACCCGAAATAGTCAATTAAGCATGCATTGAACATGTCACATTCATGTGCATGATTGAATATTTATATGATTGATCAATTTAGTAATGTGTACAATATGTGTGTATTGCATGATTTTAGACACATAAATCAAATGCCAGTATCCAGACATTGCCGATTCGTCAAGGCAATAACTAATCTGGAACTTACTGTAAGTCAACTAGATGTTCTCACTAGGATTGATTTGTTTCTATTTTAAATTTCAGCTATTGAACTATTATTGATGTGATTGAGAAAATTCTGAATATTTATGATTCAAGGAGTTTGATAATTGAGATTGTATTGGAAGTGTTTCATAATTGAATGTGAATCTGAAGGAAATATGTGTACTCTACAAAATGTTGAATGCCAGACTTAGATTTGATGAATATGTGAAAATGACTATGTGTAATGAATGAAAGATATTGATTGCATATAATGAGAAATGATGCATTTCATTACATTGATATGCATGATCAAATAAAGGAGTTGTGACCGAAGTGACCAGTAAAAAACAGTTTAAAGCTAAAGAGCCACAGGCTTAGTGTTTAATAAGCCCAGTATCTACAATAGATACGAGACAGTAAAAAGATGATCAGTCACAATAAAGTAACAATGAAAGTGGAGACATATGTGCATTTGCATATATAACTTGATATGTATTATATGAATGATTGAAATGAATTATTTGGACTGTTCTAAAATAAAGATGCGAAATAGTGTATACAAATTGTAATTGCTAAAGCATGATGAAATATGACGTGATATACAATATTTGATTATATGATTTGTCTATGAATTGGATTATAAATTGTCTTTGGGTTTTTATATAAGTGATCGCATCAAGGATTGTTCACTCACCAAGTTCGCAAAACTCATCAAAATTGCAAATGTTAATTTTCAGGTACGAGGGAGACATAGTTCCCAGGGCAGACTAGTAGAAGTCTAGTACTATCAATTTTGGACTAAAAAATGGCTCAAAGGTCGATCAGCTGATATTGAGGAGTTTAGATAAAGTACTTTTGTTTAGTTCCTCATTTCTTGTAGAACATGATGTAAAGAGTATTAAACTCTCATATGTTTTTGATACTGTATATATGTATTATGTGGTGAATTGCTACAGTGTAAATTCTGTTTTATAAATGGAATAAGGAGTTTATCTTTTGATTAATTTTGTTATGTATGATGCCATAATAAGTGAATGTGATTACTCTAACATGCCATTTTCATAAGGTATGTTCTTGAACGTCCTCAGGATATTCAAGAGTGTGCCCCATAGAGGTAGGGTGGGGTGTTACATGACCACTCACATCAGTCATCTACCATGCACACACATTCAGAAAGGTCACAACTCATGAACCATAAATTCATATTTATAAACCAAACATTGATATTCAATGCTTATGTAAACAATTATGGCATACTTAAGTAAAATTATATAATTCAAATATGCTTCAATATGTTATCTATGTACGGACAATGCACATTTATAAGCAAAATATTGATATTCAATGCTCATTATTACAAATTATCAATATAATTGTATATCATTACAATTCATCATTAAAACCAATATAAATGCTCATCAATACCAATTATTCATGTTATCATGTTATCATGTTAGGCCTACACATTTTCTGTAGGTGTGGATAACAGGTGCTATGGATATCTGAAGATATCAAACTTTGAATACCCGAAGGTGTTGAATTGTGGATCCTTGAAGGTATCGAACTGTGGATACCTGAAGGTATCGAACTATGGACACTGTGGGTGTCAAACTATAGTAGCTATATTGTAACCTTACAGGCATGCCTATCTATCCACAGGCAAGACAATAGAGCAGGCACTGTAACATTTCCTTTAACCATTTGTGAATTTCACAATTCATATATTGACAAGTCATATGATATGCATTTCAAGTCATAAAATCTATATCTGTGTTCACACATGCAAGTCATAACTTATAACGATTAGAAGGGTTTCAAAATCACACTTGTATAATTATACTATACACATATGAGCAATAAATATGCATACAAATCATTTATGTATATGTAAGTTTTCTTTGGAATGCATTATGCTCAATCTTATATTCCAAAGTTCAATCACGCAATTCACGTATGGTAAGTCCTATTTCATTTATTTGTATGTGTTTTACAAGTTTCATACACATTCAAAGAGTTCGAAAATGACAACAAACTCAAAATAGTGCAATTTGGGCTAAGCCCAAGATGGTCTAAAATAGGCAAACAATCAGTCCAGAAGCAAATCACATGATGGACTCTAGTTTTTCCTTAATATGCATATAGAAAAGGTCAGAACTGGGTTTCAAAGTCTCCTAGACATTTTTTTCCTCTATTTCTATAGTTTCTATAGCATCAACAATCAGA
>JAOTAY010000004.1:24864122-24876763 GCA_025629805.1 Erythroxylum baracoense
AAAATAATTAATAAGTTTAATAAAATTTATAATAATAAGGAATTTATTAATAATAAAAATAAATATAATTAATAAAAATAATAAAATTTATAATAATAAAGAATTTAATAATAATAATAATAATAAATATAACTAATAAAATTTATAATAATAAGAAGAAGAAGAAGAATAAGGATAATGATAAGGATATTTTGTCTTTTTGTTAGTTATTCCTTTGTCATTCCAAGTTTATTTATTAAATCTGAACACTGGCATAGAAATTCTTTATCTATTCCATTCCTTGAACCAAACAAAATAATACCCATTCTATTCTATTCCTCATCTTTTCTATTCTTAAGAATAACTATTATATTCCTTATCTATTCTATTCTTTGAACCAAACAGCCCATAAGTGTTATTAACTTATAAGGGGAAATTTCTACCAAAGGTTAAATCTATTAGGCATTGGCATCACTATTTAAACGATAGACAATTTCAGTCAAAATTGACTATAGAAGCTCAAATTCCTATTAGAGTATAAGGTGCCTACTTCCTGTCTACAAACATAGCTTCCAAAGATCTTTGGGTATGAATTTAAAGTTTTGTGTAAAAGTGGAAAAGGAAGCTTATTAGATAATGCCTTATCTAAAATTTCCAAAGCTATACCTTTATTCAATGAAACGAAGGATATTTAGGATAATGATTCATACACCAAGATATCATTAGCAAGTTTCAAAAGGGTTTTATTCCCTATAGCTTTTATGAATGGAAGGGGAAGTTGCTAAGATGGAAAGAAAGGCTATTAATTGGGTTCAATTTTTCTTTGAGGACTATATTATTATCTTTAGTATATGATAAGATTCATGGAGAACACTCTAGCGTGGTGAACGTTACAAGAAGTTGTAGAGCTTGTTCTATTAAAAGGGATTAGCTAGAGATTTAGGACACTATATTAGACAATGTATCATATGTCAAAGAAGTAAGGTGGAACTAATAACTTATTTTTACTCTACTACAACCTTTACCTGTCCCTAAAAATGTAAACTAAGATCTCAATGATTTTTCATAATGGTTTCCCTAATTTAAAGGGGAGGTGTTGAGAAAACATCTAAACTATATATCCAAACAAAGGATCTTCTTTATATAACCACAATTACAATCAATCTAGCTAGAAAAGGTTAATTAATTGAGCTAGATGCATACTAATAATATGTTTTGTGCTATTTCATTTTGTAACCAACTTTAATAAGTTATTTTAGTGTTTCATTTATTTTGGGACTTATAAACTTATTTTGAAGACTATATAAGTCTTTTCCTTCATTGCTAAATAATAATTTATGGAACATCTACTTTATTTTGTTTCAATTAAGAGATTTTTTGTTCTTAATTTCACTAACTCAAAACCTATCAAAGTCCTCTTTACAACATTTTAAATCCTTTATAGATTTAATTCTTAGAGCTCTATAACCAAAAAGTCGATCCAATTACTTAATTTATTTATCTTGTTGAGATTTCAATCTTATTTATGAGTTCTTTACAATTTTTTAATAAATGGGTTCGTATGAGGAGGTTACTCATTCTTGTAGGACTTGCAGATTTAATAAATATTCACACTTTATAACCTATTTTTTGTAACTTAAAAATTTAATTCCTAAAAAGAATGGAAAAGCTATACATGGAATGAGTACAAAGCAAGGGAATAGCTCAAGAGAACTAGTTCAACTGGAGTAAGGTTTTACAAAGTCATGAACCTAGAGGTGTTTGGCTAGTTAAAAGCTTTAATCTTTATTATTTGTAGAGTCTTATATGAGGGCTCCCTAGTTATTTAGTGTATCACTGAGTGAGCAATCCTGGTTATTCATGTGTTGTTCCCAAGGAGGTTCCATCTTTTGGTTGTTTCAAAAACCCCAAGGAGGTTTCAAAAACTCAAATGCAGCCTCTTGGTCTTGAAGATAATTATTTCCCTTATCTAAACAATCATGTGTATAAGAAAGGTCTGGTCTTATATGGCTTTTTGGTTGAATATTCTGTCATTCCTCTCCTTCAATATTGCATGAATTGCACATCCAAAAGCTAACTTGAAAATCTTGTAATCTGTAATGTTAAGATTGTGAGAAGTAGCAATTTTATGTAACTGTATTGTTCCAACCCTAAACCTGACAACATGTATTAGAGAGGGTAGTATTCTCCTCCAAAGATTATTGGAGAATTGGCATTGGAAGAAGAGATGCTCCACACACTCATTCTCCTAGCTGCAAAAATTGCAGATTGGATTAATGTTGTTTAAATAGATTTTCAATCTATCCTTAGTGTTGAGATAGTGCATTGTGGTTGACCACACAATGAAAGACACTTTTGAGAGTCAACTCATTCTGTACCAATCTATACCATTTAATTTTTTGACCATGTGCTATATATATCTCTTGATAGGGAATACTATAGAGATTGTATTATTTACGTATATAAGAGAGATAACAAGAGCAAGCTCTCCTCCTGGAAAATATCCAGGCCTAAACAATTCTTCACAATTGCAAAAACCACCCCCTTTTCTCTCTCAGTTCAGTTATATTCCTTCTTACACATTCTCTCTCCTTAACCACCTATAACAGACTCATAACAACCTGCCTATATGGCAGATTTCCCCTTTCCCAGCTTGCCCCTACGAATATAGGTTTTAATGGGCTTAGGCTGCTTAGGTAATATGGGCTGATCACTAGGATAAATGCTAACATTCCTAGCAACTCTTGGCAAGAATTGTTGGTGAAGTTCCCATATTTATGCATGAGCCATTTAACCTTGTCTATTTCCTCTGAGTTAGGCTTGCAATTTGGAGTGTTGTCTTTTACCATAGCCATTTCTCTTGTATTGCAGTTCTATTGATCTGCTTGTATTATATCCATAACTAGAGCATTATCATAAACAATATGTCTAAAGTATTTGAGGTTTGGAATTAGATATAAAGTCCATAAATTGTTTTAGTTGTCATACCAAAAAAAGGTAGACTCACCATCTCTAATCTTCATCTTTATTATACTTTTATAGAGGCTCTCAAGGTAAGTATTTACACCATGGTTCAAGAAGAATAGGATTTCGATTTCTTTTTCCAGAAAATAACTTATTTTAGGAAATGAATATGAATGTATTGTACCTATTCTACTTTATCTGTAAAGATCCTCTATATTCATTTTGCTAACAATATTTTGTTGGAGATCCTTATTGATTTAACACCTAATTCGCCTTTTTCCGGTGGCTTTCAAGTGTCTTGCAATTTAACTTTTGCTCCATTGTTGTTGTAGGGGCTACTCAACCAAAAGAACTTTAGAAGTTTTTCTAACTCCTTGATGAGTATCTTTAGATGGATAAAATGGGAAAGCCAACACACATACAAGTTGCTTATCCTTAAAAACATCTCCACACTACAACTTAAGTAACTCATGTTTTTCTTATCAATATTTTCAGATTACATGGTATGTCTAAAATAACTGTTAGTGATAAGAACTCGTTGTTTCTAGCATATTCAAGTAGGAATCTTTCAAGCTAAAGAGAGTTAGTCTATATATGTCGTCAATTTACTAACCACCATTTGAAGCAAGATAATAAAAAGACTCCTTAGGTCAGTATTAAACAACATACTCCTTACTGTAGGGCAAATCATAAGCTCTATCCCTCATATTATGATCCTTAAAGGTATTAAATAAAGTAAGAAAAGTGGCTTATTGAATCTTCTATGCTTTTTAGCTCAAAAAGCATGCATATAAGGTGTTTAAATTACATCTCCTAATTTGCCTTCTTTGTCAGCTATTGACCATCACTCTACAGCTGTGCTTGGAAGGAGGATGGATAAGAGACAAAACAAAGCCAACATAGTTGTGAGTCCAATGATCCGATGGTTTACTTGATGAAGTTATTTGGAAATTCCTATTTGATCTTTTAAAAGGGCTTCCAGATGCAAAGCTTTTGACAAAGGAGAAGGTCCTTCAAGTGGAGGATATTGCCACCGGAATTTGGGAGTAAAGAGCAAATTAATTTTGTCATTGTTAGTGATAAAAAACGATGTCGTCAGCTTATATACTAGGCACCGTTTTGCTTAATTGGTGTTATTTTCACTTAACAAACTTGTATACATGGAGTTGGAAATTAGAGGTAAAAGCTGCTCATTCCTAGAAAGAATACTAATCATACTCATTAGTCATTACATTACAAGCTTAAATAAGAAAAGAGTGATGGTACAAGATCTACCACTGACCATGCAAGGCCTGCATATTGGAGGAATCTAATGCCAGTGTCCACATCAAATGAGTCCTGGAGGGAGAAGAAAAACAGCTTCTTGATATAACCTGGTTGCCGGTTTTTATCAGTTACTGAACCATTTAGCATAGGGATGTAGCATGTTGATTTTATAGGGATCCCCAATGATTTTGATACTACGGGAAGAATACGCCTAGCTAGAGCTTTGCTGCAGAACTTCACTGTGAGAATTGTTGGTATTCCCACAAGTACTCTACCCAAAAACGTCAGGACTGTGATTTGTGGTGTAAATACTCGCGGCACAGCTTCATGGTGGAACTGATGGAAGGTTTGCTGGATACCCGCCACCTGAATAACATTATAAAGTAAAATGTCCTCTTTTAATTTTGAAACTGTAGTAACATTGGCCGGATCATCTATGGCCTATTATATTGGAAGCTCAACGAATGAAATAAAATCATCTTAATTGACATTTTCTCTATGAAATTGTGTCATGTTCTCCATCGTTATTCTACCTCTTGTCAAGGAATTGCATTACTGATCTCAAGTTTCTCTACGGCACCATCTAACGGATAGATGCATAAACACTCATGTTGTTATGCAACAGAAGCCACTAGTATAAGACTTTCTTCGCCTAGAAAATCCCCCTGCGTCAATTCAAGATCAGTATTCTTTCAAAGCCACCAATTTTTATTCTTCTTTACTTTGATTGTACCTCTGCTTCCTATATCCTCATTCATTGTACCAAGGTATTGAATGATGTTAGTATTGACTACATTGAACTCACTTTCGAGACGTTTTTTATCTATTAAACATCAGAAAGTCAATCTCCACTAGCATGTTAATTCTAACCTGAGTACTGTTTTAAACTTTCCATTTATTCATCTTTGATGTATCAAGCAACAAAGATTTCAATCTTCATATTTCCATGCTAATAACATTTTCTAGAAGATGCTACTAGCTCCAACCACGTAATATAGTTGAGGAAGGAACCTATATAATTAAAAAAACACGCATCTCTGGAGTCAAATTGAAGAATGATTACTTACAATTCCTAATGCAACACCATCAAATGCTGTGTGATATTCAAAGCTTGGAGTTGGAAGCTCAGGAGTTGGGTACGCAAATAGAAACAAGAAGCTAAGAGCAACCCAAAATGTAGTAACTGAAAATCAGATAGTGCATGCAATGTAAGGAGTCCAGGAAACCATAATATTCTCATTTCTTAAAAGTAAATGCAACGGCTTGATATCTACATGTTCAGAAGCTGAATCGGATATAACTGTCACTTAAATAAACCATGTAACATTAAATGGAAACCCATGTTGCTCATATTAGGGCCTCTTTCACCAAGAAAAACAGTTGAGAAATCAGCAATACAAATGAATTATACATTGCAACTAAGCTCCACATCAAACAAAGAGAGAAGGCCACCCTCTGAAGCTTACCATGAATGTCCATTTTAGGTAAGAAAGAACTATCCCACTGTTACATGTTCCTGTCCTATTGTTTTTTAGGCACTATCTAGCTTTTCTACAGGATCTCATGCCCCCATGATTCTTAAGAGAGTGATTGATGAAAAACTTATGATTGTCACAACAACAAAACTGTTTTCCGGCAGAAAAATTTTCAATCTCGAGGAAGATAACCAAAAGGAACACTATGTGATGTGATCCATGCTACCATGATATCAGTTGAACAAGGTCACAACAATGAACACATTTAGAAGTGCCAAATCTGTATTACTCTTCTATAAGTAAACTATGTCTAATTGTATGGCCATCCTCCCAACTGTTCTTACTTGGCAACTTGCCAAGCCTCTTGGTTTCTAACTACTATTTTAGTATTTAGATTAGCATGCAAAAGCCCATTCCAGATGTTCCATGGAGTATACACATTTACTTGTATGGTAGACAAAAAAAGGAAACGTACAAATGGAAATAATTATTGTCAATATGGGTGACCTGTCAGAATATGCTAGTCTTTTAACTTTTTACCTAATTAAGTTATTGAACTGTCACTGCATATAAATTTTAGGTACATTAATTGCCTTGAAGATAATTTGGCAGGAAAAAAGTAAAGGGTCTACAAATAATTAGAATTGGATATTTTGCATATGTAAGCTGGATATTCGCCTACCATTCTGTCCAGAGACAATAAAACTGTCAATGTACTCATTGACTGTCAGCCAGAAACAAAGAATGACCAATCCAATAAACAAGCCACCAATGATGTCAATTAAACTGTGCATGCCAAGGTATATCCTTCCTACCAAGTAACAATAAAATATCCGTTTGTCAGTTGACAACAAGAGAAAACAATCAAAGCTGCGAAGAACTTACAAAGGACATTGCACTTACCTATACCAATTAGGCCGACTAGTACACAAACAATGGAAAATCCAACAAATTGCAAGGAGACATCTTGTATTTGGGCATAAGATAGGACATAATGCAAAAGATACCTGGTGCATTGCCGTTTAAAAGAGAAATGAATAGAACTGTGCCAAAAGTTAGGCTAATGTAAAAGGAGATATAAAAAGCTATGTAGATTTTTGGACACAAGTTTGGAGCAACGTAGCATATGACGGTGTAATGAAGAATCATAACGACTGATAGGTAAGTTGTTAAGAAACCAACAAACAAGAAATTAAACCACAAACTTACATAATTGTTATAATCCTTCAAGACTTGGAGATATCTAAGCACAAACTCAACTCCACAAGAATATATTCTTGAAATATTAAGAATACCTATGAATCCGGTTCAAATTTCTGACATACAATCGATGTTTCTAATCTAGCAATATTTCCCTTGAAACAATGGATTAGAGCCTAGTATACTTTCAACATCTTTTTCCTCCAAGACAACTACAAAAAGTACAGAACAATGTGGAAAGGTGAATACCCAGATAAGCATACTGTGTTAAGAGTATGGGAAGATGGCAATCCATATTCCAAAGCATTGTCTTCCTCATCCTTTGTAGCAGTTATCCTCCTAACAGGTGGACAACTAGGTCTAGGAGCTGATATTACATCCTATAACACAAAAGAGAAAAATAAGTTAGGAACAAAATACGGTTAATTTTGCTACTCCCTTAGAATGAAAGAACCTATACGCAAATATTGTATTAACCAAAGATGGGAAGAAAGAGGCCACCTTTATGCAGTTTCCTATATAATCGCAGAAAACCATCAAAAGGGTCATTTGCCTAGCCAATTTGGTATGCCCACTCTACCAACATAACCCAAAAGCCATTGGAATTCAGATGCTGAGGTATAACCAACTACCACAAGTTTCAAATTCATCGCTAAGAAGATATAGAAAAAGTACCCAGAAAAGCAAAGGAAGGAAAGCAGTGTAGAAGGGTACAGAAACGATACAGGACAAAGCAGAGAATAGACCATCCAGAAAACCATGCTGGTAATTCTGCAAAAACCCAGAAAAACAACACAGGAAAATGAATAAATAAATAAATCAAAGCACACAAGTCAATAACCAAGAACAACAATTTTGGTTTTTGTTCATGGTAGAATATTCAAGTTCAAACCTGGATCTTGATGATCAAATGGGTGCTAGAAACGACATGTTGAGCCACCCATGGCTGAAACAAAGATCTAAGCTTATGGGTCACATTGAGACACGAAGCTACAACAATCCACAAACCAATACCACAAATAGCCAACCCTTGCCATAATGCTACGTTTTCCATCATACTTCTCCCTCCCTCTCTCTCTCTCTCTCTCTCTCTCTCTCTCGCTGTGTATATTTGTGTGTGTGTGTGTATATGGTGGTCTGTGCGCGTATGGCAACAAGAGAGATGAGGACAAGAACAAGGATCACAGAAAGAATGGTGGTAGCGGAGAAAATTAAAGACAGAACTGGGAAACTAACTGGTCTCCTTGGCTGAATTTTCAAAAAGTAAAAAGTTTTGCCAAATTAAAAAAATATATTTTTTCTGGGTGCGTCTGACTGTTGGCACAGAAAGCGTCAATCCGGCGGCTGGTAACAATGAAACGAAGTTTCTATGAACACAAAAAAACAAAAAAGAGAACTATAAAATAAAAAAAAATTCTAAATTAAGGATTCATTCCATTCGCTTGCATTTTGTGTGTTAGTGCTTAAATATTATTGTATAAGATATTAATTTATTTAAATGAAATTAATTTGGATTGTAAAAATGTTGGTTAAAATCCTGAAGTTAAACTTACGGAAAATCTATCGAGTAATCGAAATGCCATGTAATTCAGGAGCATAAGTAGTTTAGTTTAAAGCTTTAGTTTCCACGCATTTTCTTATGGCATATATTTCTACAAACAAAATATACTAAACGCAATGAGGACTTGGCAGAAAAACATCATCCATGTGTTTTGTTTTTACAATTTGATTAGAAAAG
The DNA here is from genome assembly GCA_025629805.1 of Erythroxylum baracoense. Lineage (NCBI taxonomy): Eukaryota > Viridiplantae > Streptophyta > Magnoliopsida > Malpighiales > Erythroxylaceae > Erythroxylum > Erythroxylum baracoense. The sequence continues at coordinate 24,872,745 of JAOTAY010000004.1, forward strand.
GAATATTAAAAAGAACGGTTTCCTGCTTTCACGTGGGGTATGATGGGGTTGGGCAGGCTTAAATGGAATGTGATCCTCTGGTCCATGTACTCTGTCCCTACCCTGTCTCATAACATCTCAACCATCTATTTTTGTGGGTCCCACATAAATAGATGGTTGAGATGTTATGGGACAGAATAGGGACAGGGTACATGGACCAGAAGATCTGAGCGCGGCTTAAATGCCCTTATGGTTCCAACTCAAGAAAATGAAAGACATACCCATGATCATTTATTCCTGGGCTGGTTGGGATCTTAAATATGATCTCATTTAAACCTTTATCACATGATCATTTATTCCTCGGCTTGGTGGGATCTTTGTAAACTTTGAGAATATTTTCTGAATCTGACGTTAATTTTATTGTCAATGAGTTCAGTGAATTTATATAGAGGTTCAATGAATTTTATCCATTGATCTTAAATTGTTACAATTCAATGGCTAGGATTTATAACTGACTTCTGACAGACTAAGATTTACAGCTGATATCCTGTTGTGGGGATTTACTTGTATTGTGGTGCAGGTGCATGGTAAAGTGGTTGGAATCCTCTAAAAGTAGTGAAGCAGGCTTGGGCTTCTACATGTTTAATTTTCTGGGCTAACTGATGTTTATTGTTCTGGACTGGCTGATTGTATTCTTGTTGGGTCAATACATTATTTCCATCATTCCCTCTTAAGCTAAAATGAGGATCCGATCCATATGTTTTATTTTCTTCATTCCCTCTCAAGCGAAAATGGGGATGGATGGATACATTGATCTTGGATAGCAGCGCCACTGATTGGACCATCGTGAGAGGCTTGGTAAGTACATCTGCTACTTGATCTTCTATGGGTACGTAGCGAACTTCCAATTCTTTCTTCTCCATTCTGTCCTGTATGAAATGCACATCAACCTCGATGTGTTTCGTCCGAGCATGAAATACCGGATTTAGGGCTAGAGACCGTGCACCATTGTTATCGCACCAGAGAATCGGTTTGTGTTTGAGAGTGAACCCTAGTTCCTTTAACATTGAGTGCAACCATAGTACCTCTGTAGAAACCTAAGCTAGGGCACGATACTCGGCTTCGGTACTAGACCTAGCCACTGTCGTTTGTTTCTTGGATGTCCAGAACACTAGATTACCCCCTAGGAAGACACAACGCCCAGTTGTAGACTTCCTATCGTCTGGATTCCCACCCCAATCAAAGTCACTGTAAGCCTGTAGAGAGAGAGGATTCGGTGAGGGCCGAAAAAGAAGAGCATAACCAATGGTGCCCTTGAGATACCGTAAGACCCTTTTGCAAGCAACCCAGTGGGATTCGAGAGGGGAAGAGAGAAATTGACTTAGACGATTTACGATAAAATTGATGTTGGGTCTTGTATGGCATGGGTATTGAAGAGCTTCGATAGTGCTGCAGTAGAGAGCGGGATTTGCAAAGGGAGTACCATTGACAGCTGAAAGCTTGGTTCCAGTGGCTAGTGGAGTGGAGCAAGGAGTACAGTCCATCATCTTAGCCGTGCCAGACTGTCAAGTGTGTATTGTCTCTGTGAAAGGTAAATTCCTGAGTCATTTCTATATGCTTCGAATCCAAGAAAATGACTGAGACTGCCAAGTGTTTTCAATGCAAATTTTGTGTTTAACTTCATGATGATTGAACTGATTGCTGTAGGGGAATTCGCTGTTATTAGAATGTCATCGACATAAATAAGGATCAGTAGAATAGTGCCAGCTTTAGACTTGTAGAATAGAGAGGTGTCTGAAAATGATTGTTTAAAGTCCCATGTGAGAAGAGTGGACTTTAGTGTAGTGTACCAAGCTCTTGGAGCTTGTTTAAGGCCATAGAGAGCCTTATCTAACCTACACACATGATTAGGGAAAGTAGAATCCTCAAAGCCTTCTGGTTGTCTAACATAGATCTCCTCAACCAAAGCCCCATTTAGGAATGCATTATTAATATCAACCTGCTGAATATCCCAATTATAACTTACTGCAAGAGATAAAATGACTCGGATTGTAGATGATTTGACCACTGGGCTATATGTTTCGGTGAAGTCAAGCCCTGGTATTTGTGTGAACCCCTTAGCTACAAACCGTGCTTTGTATTTAGCAATTGCACCAGTAGAGTCATACTTTATTCAAAATACCCATCTAGTGCCAAAAATCATTTTAGAAGAGTCATAAGGCACCAAATGCCATGTGTGATTTCTCTGCAGAGCTTGAACTTCTTCAAACATTGCTTGCTTCCATTTGGGATCAGATAGGGCAATAGCAGTTGAGGTTGGTTCAGAACATTTTTGTGCTGATAGGGAGAGAGATGTACTGTATACCTTTGGCTTGAAAATGCCACTCTTAGAGCGAGTCTGCATAGGGTGTAAATTGGAGACACTAGAAGGAACATAATGGTTAGGAGAAAAGGATGTAGATTCTGGAATAATAGGAGAATGGGTTAATTGATGTGATGTGTCGGAAGAGGAGGCCTGCAGAGAGGCATCTATCGTAGGGAAGTGTACTGGAATGACCTGTAGGGTATCTGTGAGTGTGGAAATAGGTAGGCTAGGAGAGGTAGTGGCAGATGGAGTAGGTTTTGAAAATAAGGTAGAATATGGAAATTCTTTTTCATTGAAGGTGACATGTCTAGAGATGTAAATGTGACCTGAAGGATGTATGTTGGCCCCGGGTCTCCATATGGATTTTATGACGACTACGTGTCACCATTGGAATTTATTTGAAATAATAATAAATCTACGTGTGAACATTGCAATAAAATAAAATATAACATTTCAATTTAATAGAATTTAGAGAAGGAAGATTTGTGGTGGGACTTTTCAGATATAAGCAAATAATCATTAAAATATCGTAGAGCGCTTTTTGACATAAAATTAAATTATTCAAAACAAATGATCTAATAAAAACAATTTATACGCTATTAGTAAATAATATCAAAATAAAAGAAATAGATCATAATAATTTTTTTTAATAAAGAAAATTCATAAGAAAGGTAAAAATATTACCCCACAATTTACTAAAAATTTTCCATAGCAAAAATGAATAAAGAATAATTGATCTGGGTGATTAAGAAAAATTTACACCTTAAATTAATATGGAAACAATTTGGAACCTCAAAAGCATCATAGACACGGGCATGACTTCTCTCTCACGCCCGTGAGAGAGTCTGAAAAATTAAGCCAATCTCGATCGCACTGTGGTGTGAGTGCGATTGTTGAGGGATCTAAAATTGTCGCGATCGCGAATTTGGCGAATTTTGGGCCGGTCGCGATCGCGATCTTTATGCCAGTGTTGCGATCGCGGCTTAGTCGCGATCACGAAGGTGTGAAAATCCGCACAGTCGCGATCGCAACGCCTCACGATCACGATTTTTCCCCAATCAGACATACTTACTTCTAAACAACATATCTCTCAATACAGAATCCAAAAATTACAAGCTATATATCGTTGGAAAGCTAAGATCAAGACCTACAACGTTTATGAAGACTACTTTACCTAATTCGACCTGTATTGATACAGTTTAATCAATTAAATAAGGTTACCATTTCAGCCAACATTATTCTCCAATTATGCATAATTGCACCCAAACACAGGTACCTTAAAATGGTCATAACTTCTACACCTGATGTCCAAAAATTTCGATCTTTATAGCGAAAGAAAGCTAAAAGAATAATCTACAACTTTCATGTAGACCACTTTGCCTAATTCTGCCTAGATCAGTGCAGCTTGTTACCCGAAGTTTCAGATCACAATAATACCATATTTTCTGTTTTCACCCATCAAAACACAAACGATTCCCATACCAATTTCAAAGGACCAGAACCAACAAAGTGTCTCTTACATACCAAACTCCTTTGCTACGCAATTTACCACAACCCAAACCATCACAAAATCTCCCAACATTCAGTACACAACCAATCTCATAAGATGAAAATTCAGCATACATATATAAGTATCAATCCACAACAACAAAGAGTTACATATTTCATAATTTGT
>JAOTAY010000004.1:24876863-24893283 GCA_025629805.1 Erythroxylum baracoense
TGATTGTGGTTCAGAATATTTTTGTGCAGATGGAGAAAGAGATGTATTGTATACCTTTGGTTTGAAAATGCCACTCTTAGAGCGAGTCTGCATAGGGTGGAAATTGGAGACACTAGAAGGAACAAAACGATTAGGGGAAAAGGATGTAGAGTCGGGAATAAGAGGAGAATGGGTTACCTGAGGTGATGGCACTGAAGAGGTGGACTGCAGAGAAGTATCTACTGTAGGGGAGTGCACTGGAATGACCTGTAGAGTATCTGTGAGTGTGGAAATAGGTAGGCTAGGAGGGGTATTGGTTGATGGAGTAGGTTGTGAAAATAAGGTAGAATATGGAAACTCTGTTTCATTGAAGGTGACATGTCTGGAGAGGTAAATGCGGCCTGTAGGATGTAGGCATTTGTAACCTTTATGAATGGGACTATATCCCAGGAAAATGCATTTGCTGGTGTGGCATCCAAACTTATGGTTATTGTAGAATCGAAGAAATGGGAAATAAGCACAACCGAAGATTTTGAGATGAGTGTAGGAGGGTAGTTTGTTGAATAACTTCTGAAATGGTGATTTATAACCTAACACAGGAGTAGGAAGATGATTGATAAGGTAGGTAGCTGTTTGAAAAGCTTCTAACCAAAACTTTAGAGGTAAGTTGGCATGAGAAAGTAAAGTGAGCCCAGCTTCAGTCACATGCCTATGTTTTCTTTCTGGAATCCCAGTTTGCTGATGGGTATAAGGATAGTTGAAGCATGTTTGAATTCCATGTGCAGCAAGAAATGGTTTCAAAACTTAAATTCCCCTCCCATGTCACTATGTAAGGCCTTAATTTTATGATTCAGCTGTAGTTCAACAAATGTTTTGAATTGAATGAATGATGTCATGGTTTCTGATTTTTGTTTTAGGGGATACAACCAAGTGAATCTAGAAAAGGCATCAACAAATATAAGATATTGCCTATGCCCATTTGTAGAAGGGAAAGGACTAGGTCCCCAAACATCTGTGTAAACTATTTCTAGAGGTTTGGTTATAGAAATTGCATATGTCTGAAAAGGTAGTTTGTGTTGTTTGCCATATTGACATGAATCACAAAATTGTAAAGAAGAATTAGGAGATTGAAAATTGTAATTTATTGACTTTAAGATGTGTTTCAATACAGTAGCTTTTGGATGCCCTAAACGAGCATGCCACTCATTTACACTTGATTCAGCTAATAATGTAGAAAAGAAAGTAGAGAATGAAGGTTGTACTAGCCATCTTTGAGTAGATTCTGGTTTAAGGCTGTACAGGCCATTCTGGAGCAGTCCTTGAGTAGAGTCCTCCCTGTAGTTTTGTCCTTAAAAACACAACAAGAATTGTTAAAATCAATGATGATTTTATTATCCTTTGTTAATTGAGAAATGCTTAATAGATTTGTGGTTATTTGAGGAACATAAAGAATGTTGTTTAACTTGATAGGAGAAGTGGATGATGGAGATAGATAAGATGAACCAATATGTGATATGGGAAGTTTAGAACCATTACCAACTGCTAGTTGTTCTTTGCCTGTGTAAGCATTCTAAATAGTGAGATTAGAAAGATCAGCTGTGACGTGGTTGGTAGCACCACTGTCAACAAACCAAGTGGGATCAGAGGTAGCATCCGAGGGGCTGTGTGAGGTGGACTGATGAGCAATGTAGGCTTGTTGAGCAGGATGATTGGACTGCAGAGTAGGATTGTAGGGTCGGTGACCTTGCCAATTAGTGTCAAATCGTTTGTAACACTTTAGAGCATCATGTCCTGGTTTGTTGCAAAGTTGACAGGAAATTTTGTGAGATCTACCCCCTCGTCCTCTATTTCCCCTGCCACGATAGGGTCCTCGACCACCAGTAGGAGCACGACTGGAGTGCTGAGAGTAAGTTGCCATGTTGACAGTAGTATTTGAGAGTGAGATTTGAGAATGAGCATGTTGTTGCTCAAGTCTGGTTTCATGCATCATGAGAGTATAGAGAACATCCTGAAGAGATGATAGAGCCATAGAGTTTGTTAATATAACCGCCACCGGGTCATACTCACTACCTAAGCCACTGAGAGCACTTAGGATTAATTCTTGTTCCGAAACAGCATATCCTGCCACCTTGAGAGAGTCACCGATAGACTTGACTTGTTGAATATAATCAGAAATAGTAGAGGCTCCTTTCTGTAGAGAAGATAGCCTTTGTTTGAGCTGCAAGACCTTGACAAGGGAGGTCTGAGAATATAAGTGTATTAAAGTTTGCCAAAGCTCTTTGGAAGAGCTTGCATGATTCACCTGGCCAATTACGGACTCACCAATAGTAGTGAGCAACTAGCACAACAGTAGTTGATCCACTCTTGTCCATGAATTATGTGCAGGATTAGGGATAAAAACAGGTTCTGCAGAGGTGTCGTGATGAGGAGAAGGAATCAGGGCTAGAGGACTTGGATAATCTGATGAGATATACATCTCCAGATCTAGGGCGCGTATAGCAGCCAATATTTGAGGACGCCAGTTCAGATAGTTGGTCTGATCAAGTTTTAATGGTAGGTTGAAGTTAAGTGTTTTGGCAAGGGCTGAGAAATCAAGAGAGGTAGAGGATGAAGAAATGGGGTTGCTGGTATCTGTTGTTGAAGAGGAAGCCATTGGAGTGTGTAGACGATTAGTCAGTGAAGAGGCTCTGATACCATGTAAACTTTGAGAATATTTTGTGAATCTGATGTTAATTTTATTGTCAATGAGTACAGTGAATTTATACAGAGGTTCAATGGATTTTATCCATTGATCTTAAATTGTTACAATTCAATGGCTAGGATTTATAACTGACTTCTGACAGACTAAGATTTACAGCTGATATTCTGCTGTGGGGATTTACGTGTATTGTGGTGCAGGTGCATGGTGAAGTGGCTGGAATCCTCTAGAAGCAGTGGAGCAGGCTTGGGCTTCTACATGCTTAATTTTTTGGGCTGACTGATGTTTATTGTTCTTGACTGACTGATTGTATTCTTGTTGGGTCAATACATTATTTCCATCATTCCCTCTTAAGCTAAAATGAGGATCTGATCCATATGTTTTATTTTCTTCAAAATATGACCTCATAGAATTTTGTCTCTGTATTTTGTATTTTAATATATATATGTTAGTTACCCATTTCACTTTTGAAAATGGAACGTATGAAGTTAGGCTTACTTTTGATCCTACATGAGAGACAGGCATGGTGATTTCATCCACAAACTTTGCCTTTGCACATTAATTATTTGACACCATTTTTCATTTGCTTTTCTTTCTATTTACTTTCTACGTAAATAAAGTGTTAGAGATAAGCAACTCCAGCATACTAAAATCATTTGCAATATGGGTGAACAAAACTCAAATTAAGCACACCGACAATTTTTCAGCTGCTCTTGGTTTGTCTTTGAAAGAGAAACAAAGAAAAGAAAGGTGGGAGTATTGTTGTCATCTTATTACAACCAGTGATGGTTTTTGTTTTTCTTCTTGGTCATGTGAAAACAAGTTAGTTGCAGAGTTTGTTCAGCTACAAAACCCTCTTCCCTTCATCACATGCTTCCTTAGGCCAGGGATATGAACATTTTTAATATAATGTCTCCAATCTATACCTCCCACATCAAATCCAAATCTCATCTTCTCATTTTCAGACATGCTCTCCATCAATTTTTGAGTGTTGCTGTTATCAAATCTGCATCCATATATATAATATTAGTCTTCTAATGCTCCAAATCAGGAACGAAAAGCCTTCTCTTAAAGATTTGAGCTTTCTCTACGTATTTATCAAGATTTTGACAAGCATTTTACCGCTCTGGAATTGTTTACTTACCGGCCACCGTAGAAAGTGTAAGGCTCATAGATGTCGGCCAAATACTTGGCTTGCTCAATTGATTTTCGGCCGATAAGTTGATGTTTTTTAGACATCTTCTGATCCGATGTGGAAATTGCTGTAAACCTACTTCGCATAGTCACTTCATTGCAAAGATGGGCAGAGAAATCTTGCATGGAGCTGAAGAGCTTCATGAATGGCACGCGGATTGGCTTGCCTTTTGAGTCGACATAAGGTGAGTGGTTGTAGTGTTCATAGAGAAGTTTAGCTAAGTCCTTGAAAACAAGTGGATTTACAGCCGACGAAGCTATTTGGTACACACTGATGCCTGATTTTTGAGTAGTTCCATGTTTGGCAATTGCTGCCAAGGTTGCATTAACAACCATGTCTGCTGGTACCTTCAAGTAACAATATCATGAGGTTAATTCTCTGCTGTTTGTTTCATTTTTTGTCTTCCTTTTCTACTTTGATGATAAAAACATGTTACATACCACATCAAGTACCCCGTTTGGGTCTACCAAGAATCCTGTAAGCTGCCCCTTCCCATAGTACAGTATTATTGGATCCATCATCCTGAGAGGTCGCTTCATATGAACTCATCATATCATATGAAAGACGTTGGTTTTTACAATATTATTGATTAGAGATAAATACCTGTTTCCCTCCATCCATCCTGGAAAAGGTTCTTTGAAAGTGCTCTCGATAACACTGGGTCGAATTATGACCACTGGTATATCTTCTCTCATCTTATCGATCATCATCTCCCCCATAGCTTTTGTGAACACGTAAGTGTCTTGCCATCCATATTTTCTGGCCCTGTTTTTGAGCAGATCACATTAGTTGAACCATATTCCCATCAAGGCAAAAAAAAGAGAAAGAAAAGAAGGATGCTGCAATCACCTCTCTAAGCCCAATGCTTTCATGTTTTGAGCCATTTCATTTTCTTGAAAAACTTCCCTGGAACTCAAAGCCATCTTAATCTCATTTTCAACGTCAAACATAGGTGGAAAACGTGGTCTACTCTCAGAGATGTAGTCTATGCAATCTCCAATGGAGAATGGCTTTTCCATGATTCTCCCCTGCCTTTGTCCATTAACATAAGCTGTAACCAAAGAAACAAAAGAATCCAGATAATCTTTCGGACAATGGAAGCCTGAGAAATTTCATTTATCTAAAAGGAAAAAAAAACCTGTAGAGACTTGTAAGAAGAGCTTAAGTTTTTTAATTTTCTTGGCAAAGCTCATGAGATGACAAGGTCCAAGCGTGTTGATGTCAATAGCAACATCGTATCTGCAGTTACAAACTGCACAAGGTTATATGGAAAAATTTGCAGATAGGTAAAATAACGCAACTACCTTTCGTCAAAAGCTGTGTTAGCGGCGGAGTTGATGATCACGTCAACCTCATTTGCAATTACTTGAGATAATTCCTTTTCTATGCCAAGATTAGATTCACAAACATTTCCCACCACGGGAACTAGTTTGCTCAACATGAAAGCTTCATATGATTTTCCATATGTTTGCCGTAGGCATTTGAAAAGGTCCGCACATATGATCTAATATTCATATCCACGAGTTAAAATTCTGATCCACCCTTGAAATTGTAACCCATATATTAAGTGAACGGAGAAACGTACTTCACTTTTCAATCTTGCCACTGCAGATTCCTTGCTTTTTGCCTTGATCAAAAGGTATATCTTCCCAACATCAGGCGTGGTACGCAAAATCTTCTCGATGAGAACTGCAGTTATTAATAGTCAAGATAAAGAAGATAGAAATCAACAGTTAATCAGAAAGAAGTTAATTAAGGAGATATTTCCGGGACAATCAGACCTTTGGCAAGAAAACCTGTACCACCGGTAATTAAGAAACCTTTCGCTCGAATAAACTTGACAATGCCTATGCCACCTTCCATGTCGACTAAACTAGTTGATTCTCCACAAGGTATTAAATCCTTGACAACTATATTTGGTTGACTCCTTCTATTAGGAGACAACACCAAGCTACCTGCATCCACTACACCAGAACTATGATCTTCACTGACCGTGTTTGATGTTTCTGGTAAGAATGAGGAAAAACCACTAGAACTTGGACCTTTTCCTCCACCTTGGCAGCATATACCATTCTTCTTTCTCCCCAGAAAGCACAGCTTGTACTTAGCTGGTACTATTACCAGTTTACAGAATCCAACTGAGGGAGGATTGAGGAATAAAGACCACATTATTTTGAAGATACAAGAGATTTTGAGATGGAAAAGGAAAGGTGACAATCTAAAAGTGATTTGCAGTTTAAAAATGGTTGACTTGAAAGCCAGCTAATTACAATCAAAACAAAAGCTAGTAAACTAACAAAGCTCTATAAGATAAGGCATGGAGATGGTTTTGTTTCAAGGCAGAAGGAGAAGAGGGTTAGGTATATATGAATTCAATATGGCAGACATTTTTGTAGGAGAGTTTTTCTAATAGAACTCTCTTTTTGCCACCCTTCACATTTGCCATGAAGATCTAAGGCTAGGGGAATTCTCTTCACAACTTTGGTACCAGTACTGCTAGAGATACCTGCCAAGAGGCTTCTGCTAATCGTCTATTGTATATAACAATTCAAATTTATATTTTTACGTGAAAAATAATTAAAGTTCTTTCTCTTACCCTTACCGAATTTTTTAGTAAAACTTTTATTAGTATCTGAAATAGTGCTCTGTATAAGAAAGACAAGTAACATGTCTAACCACCAAGACACTGGGAAGGAGGTTCTCTTTACATCGATCATTTGATTAGAGATTCTTGTTCCGAGAATGCTAGCGATGTATTAAATATTAATTGTGCCGCATAAACATTCGAAAAATATGTTGGCAAGAAAGGTTGTGAAGGTGGGTAGGCAATGGTATCGGCTTTAAATTAGGCTTATCGCTGGAATCGCCACCACAAGCCTCTTTTGGTTCTTCTGTATATTTTGTAATCTGTTTTTTAATAATTCATTCGAGTAAATATCACTGAACGAATTAAAGTGAACAATATAATTTCATAGACGTCAACAGAATAATAATGGACAGACTAAGTAAAGTTAGCTTGTTTTGACTTTATTAAAAGGAATCAACCATATGAATAATTATTTTAGTACTCTAAAAAAAGAAAATTTTATTTAAAAATTATTTATATTACTCTCAATTCCATCGACTGCTGGCCCTGCATTTTCTTTCTTACTATAATAAAACTAAATCTTTCATAGGCAGAAAGAGAGAAAAGAGCACTTAAAATTCATATATACTCTTTTTATTAATTTTCTGTTATTTTATGCTCCATCAACGTCAAGTGATTAATAAAATTTAAACATTTAGATAACTAAACCACATTACATGAACAATTTTTCAATTGACCTATATAACACAATCATGGTTTTTAGTTGCAAGAATAACATAATATGCATACAATAAAAGTTAAACCCCTTTTTTAGTTACAAGAATAATCATAATTAAGTAAAAATTAAAGAGGATCATAGCAGTTACACATTTTTAATATAACATACTCCTTTCATGCATTGTAGGACTAGTCCAAAATTAAATATAATCTATAACGAGACATATTCTAATGGTTCAACAATAATGTCTTCGTAAAAAACAAATCTTGTTAAAATTTGCATATATAATTATTCACACACACATAGATATATATACTAACAATAAATAACAATATAATTATATATCAAAAACAATATCAAATTGAGTAATTAAATACATAAAATATATAAACAATAATAATTTATTTAATCATAATACTCAATAATGCTCATTCTTTTGACATATTCATAATATCTTTAGCGGTAATCCTTTTGTTAATAGATTAGCAATCATAAAATTTGTGCTAATGTACTTAATTGACACTCTTTATTTCTAATTTTTTTTTATTTTATAACATAATATTTTATTTAAATAAATTTATCACCTTTTGAAAAGAAGATTTCTATGGTATTATCATAATAAACTTTTAGCTACTTGACAATACTATCGATAATTATAAATATTAAAGTAAAGTTTCGTAACTATAATCTATGAATTATAACTTTAAAGCATGCCACAAACTCAACTTCCATAATGAATACAACAAGGACTGACTGGCTCACTCTCTTTCATGAAACTGCTCTTCCAAATAAAAGAATATATAGCTAAATGTTATATAATCAATAATTAATGAATTTTAGTGATCCAAATAAATAGATTTATTTTTTATAAAATATTTTCTTTACTATTTATGACATTATTGATCAAATTTGTTAACTGTTGGTTGTATATGCTTTTTAGTTGAATTAGAATAAATAAGCATATGCTAGCGAAACTTCTTTTTTATTATTTTTTTATGAATAGGAAAGCATAAAGTATTCTAAACCTATTTCTACGAGGAGAAACACAAATGGGTAAGTTTTACCTTCTCCTTCCCTTGTTTTTGTAACTATGTATTATCTATTTGATTGAGGTTAAAAAGAAACATGTATTGTTCCTAACAAATGTAAGAGGTGAAGGAGTTTATGTATATTTTCATTTTTAATTATTTCGCCACACACGCACAATATAAAAGAAAATATTACCAGACCTCAAGTGAACTACAAAAGAAGAAATTTTTGTGGGATTCATGGTAAATTTATTTGACTCCATTGTGATTAATAAGCAAAACTGCTCAAAAAGCCAAGTGAACTCCTATATATGGTTGAAGAAGATAAAAGAAGTCTTATGACTAGCCAATAAAATAATAGATTAGAATTAAAGAGTTTAGGATACAACATTCTAATATAAGAAAAACCAAAATTTAAAATTGTATAATATGAGATATACTGTAATGGCGGATGATTATATGACAAATTTATAAGCAGTGGAAACACAGTTACGATAAACTTGCTCAAACTTTCGATAAACTACAGGTAACAGTTCGGTCCGTTATTGCAATATTACATCCACAATTGACTATTCACCACAATCATGATTGTAAAGGGACGAAAGCATAAAAATATCATTTCTCACATTAACTTCAGCTTCTATACAGGCAGCAGCAAAGGAAAGGAGACCTTCATATAGTCCCAGAGTCAGTTCAACCTCGAACACAGTGATACAAATGCTTGCTAGTACGCTGTTGTACCATTCCTTTGTTAGGTCTTCCATTTGTCAAAGACATCTTTTTTTGTAGAACACTAAGCTCCCAGTTATAACACCAAATCGATATATATGGTGTCGATTTATACCCTACAGTCAATCGGTTGGTTGTATTTTAATAACAAAATAATTTAAAAGCATTTTTTATTCTATACATATTAAGAAGTATATGATAAATTCCATATGATAAAAATATATTGCAAATGAATTTATGATGAGATCATAATTTTAATATTCATATTACATTTATGCATTATCCCGAAATTGTTCCTAGTCATTGTTCTATTAAGATTGGACAATAATAGAACATAAAAGATTAGCACATATTATGTTTCTTCTTTATGAATGAAGTAGTCGATCTTATAGACTAAAGTATGAATATACTTAAATAAATATGTAGATTTTTGTTAGAAAACAAGTTCACTGAACTGACCTTATATGAAAAATCCAATTGAAATATTACTTATATATTTATGAAAATTCTTATTGTGATGATTGTATAAGTGATTCTTTGACTTGAGATCTCTAAAGTTATCTTATATAAGGATTGCTCTGTTTTGATAATACTTATGACCTATTTTAGTTAAGAGTAGCTTAATTAATCGACAATTATTAGATATAGTATAAACTATATAGAGGTAGTTGAGTGACCAATATAAGATTCATGAACCAAAAATAATTAGGAAGAATCTTTTCATTGTTCTCGATTATAATTAATTTAAAAAATCCTTGGCCAAGGCAGAATTATGCTTTGTAAATAGTTTACAAATATCAATAATAGAATCAATTACTAATAGTGGAGAACCAATATGATTGGACTCAAAATAAAGTATAACTTAATTACATGCTCTATATCTAATCGATTAAAGAATTGAATTATATGAAAAATCATGCATAGAAAGGTTAGTCAAATCTACTTTGACATTCCTAAATATTTAGGTGGTCATGATGTGTTATTAGACGTCAATCTTGATCTGTGGATATAAATTGTTTAATTAGAGAATTAAAGAAGAATTAAAGGAGTTTAATTTATCTAATATAAATACGATTTATGGTTATAATTTATATCCATTATCAACATATTTGGGAACTTAATGGGTTAGACATAAAGAACAGGTTGAAGAGAGAAAAGATATTTTAATCAAGTTGGACCTGATTGTAAAGTTTAAGAAACTTTAAGATTAAATATGAGATATAAATGAGGATCAATATAAGACATTAAATCTTATTTGGTCATAAATGGTATTTAATTAGAATTATTTGTAATTCTGGAATTAAAGATTAATTGAAATTAAAATTTAATTTTAATTAAATTACTATAATGTTCAAAACTTACTACAAATAAGTTGAAGCTCTAAGGAAGCTAGCACTCCTTGCCTAACTCTCTTTGCAACAATTGCAAAATTCTTTCAACACGGTGGATACCGTTAGAGGCTGGATACTTGTACAACTATGGTGCAGAGATAAGTCAATTTTAGAAACAATTCAAGAGATGTAACAAAAAAATGATTAAGCTTCAGAATAAGGTATGAATTACGATTTATGCTTTATTTATACCATTGTACCATTATTGAATTGTGTATGATTTTGGGTTTTATGTGTTACATGTTTTGTTTGTTGTTGTTTTAGTTTTTCTTGAGGACAAGCAAAGGTTTAAGTATGGGGATGTTGATATGTGTATATTATAGTATGTTTTATAAGCGTTTGTGTTTTTTTTAGTGTTTTCTTGGATGATAATCATGTGTTTATGACTTAGAATTATGATATTGTTAGTTTTTTGTGTTTTAATTGTTTGATTAGTTTAGAGCAAGAATTTGATCTTAATTTTATATTTCAAGGGGTTTTTGATGTGTTTGTGAGTGAAACAAAGCATAAAAAATGAAGAAAAGAGGAAGAATGTGAAGCATGGAAGATTCCATGATCATGGCAGCTCCGACGATCATGACAAAGGGCATGAACAAGGCATGTCATACTCGTGGCACCTCCCACGATTATGGTTGGGTGTTTTCCAACATGTAACTTTTTGTACTTTTAACATTTCGGGGCCATTTTGGAATTAAATTAAGTGGGAAAATCCTAGAAGCAAACTTAAAAGCATCAAGAAGTATTTAAGGAAAAGGAAAACACCAAAAAGAAGGTTGCACATCAGATTCAAAGAAATAAAAAAGGAGACATCAAAAGAAACTCCAGAATATCTAGATTTCCATATTAAGACACAAATTATTTTTCTTTCTTTTCTTTTCATATATTTCACTATTTTGGATGTTAATTGGATTATTAGGATGTTCAACATGATTATGGGTTTCTAAATCCATATTAGGAATTGTTTTTGACCTATTTTGTTGAACTTTATTCTTGTTGAATTCAATACATCTATGAATGCCTTGTGATATTTGTTATGCTTATAGTTGTTAATAAATTGAGAGATTAAATCAAGTTATACATGTTAAGGTGTGCAACGAGGGTCGACAATGTAATAAAGCTGCAAATATCATATTAATAAACACTGAAGAGAGATTTTAATTGTGAATTGATTATCCTTAGGATTGCTTCAAATCCAATTAAATAGTTAGGAGTAGTTTTGTGAATCAAAAGATTGCAAGCAATTCTATTATTATTGATTTCAATTAGGATTACTTAATTAGATCTCGAGAGAGGGTAGTCAAAACTTTATGATATGTAAGATCAAGCATAAATTCAATCAACAAGATAAAGACAAAACAAAACAAAGATAGAGTAATTCCTAAGTTTCCATATTTGATTAACTTTATTCTTATTGCTAATATCAATTATTCAATTACTTGATTAGTTAGTTTTGTTAGTTTATTTTAAATTTAGTTAATTTATTTTAATTCAATCATTCTTTTATTACATTAGACAAAGTTTATTAAAGTTTTTTTGGTGTCTAACTAATCCTTGTAGGAATGATACCTTTTGTACATCGAATTATGTTTTGTATACTTATAGTATTGAAAAAAAAATTATATAAAACTTATCAACAATAAATTCTTATTTAGATAGATTTGATACTATATATATTTAATTAACATTATTATTTTGAGAATTTATTTTTGTTAAATACTATAAAATAATGAATAAATGTGTAACATTCTACACTTTCCTTTTATGATTCCTAGTCTAATTGTTTTCTATAATTTTTTATCCTTATTATTATTATCTTTTAGGTTTTCATATCATAGTATTAGAAGCGTAAAAAAATCATAAGATATGTTAATAAAGTTGAATTCTCACTAAGACACTTAAATATATGGGAGCTAATATAGAATTAAATTATTTTCAAATTCAAACATCTCTTATTTTTAACGGAGAACCTACCATGTATGTACAGTTAAAATAAATGTTAATTTTTATAATCATGTGATACATAGGATGTCATAGAAATGGGAAAAGAACTAGTGCCTCTCCTACACATGCCAACTATGAACCTACTAAAAACTTCAATAAACAGAGATTAAAAATGTTTAAGACTTTACTCTCTATTAATGTTTTAGTTCTTAAAAGGAAAAATATGTTCTATAACACATGAAAAGCAACATAAAACAAGATTAAAGAAAATTTCAAAGAAATGACAAAACTAGGACTAATTTAATTGCTAAATTTATAGAGAGAATTTAAAGTATTGGGTGTTAGACTAAATGAGGTTCTAACTCATGATTTTGACTAAAACAAAATATGATACTGCTAATATTAGGTGCTAGACTAAGTCGGTGTTAAAGTGTTTATTCTCCTAGTGACAAATCATATTTCACCTTTCAGTCCTTTATACAATCCCTAAGATTAAATTTGTGATGGGCAATCACAAACTAAGAACTTAAAAAAAAGAATAAATTCATCAACAAATAATAAAATCATGTATTGGTAATTGAAATATCCTTTACAAGTTAAATCCTTAATCCTAACTAGGATTTTCACCTTTAAAAATAAACAAATCAATCTTAATATAAGGAAAAGAATAAAAGAACAGAGTTAAAGAAGCTATCATGATCTCTTCTAATCTTACTTTGAATCCTCCTTTAATGCTAAAAAAGAATAAAACTCCAAAAACAAAAATAAGGAGGCTCCCGAAAAATTCCAAAATCCCATAAGTTAAACCTTATAAGAGTATTTATAAATAAAGTTATAAAAATAGAGACCTCAAATGCCAATGCCTAACACTAAGTTGTAACCTACATTGGTTGTGTTTTGCAACTTTTTATATAGAAGATGATGAGTCTAGCATTGGTCTAAGTACCATTTTGGCACTAGTTTTGTTATGCTTCTCAACTTCTTCTATTAAGTACATAACCAACACCTATTTTCTCATCTTATCTAATGACTTTTATGCCTGCTCCATCAACTTCTCTACCTTTTTGACATATTTGAATTTGAATTGACTTTGAATGTCCTTTATAAAAATGTTATCCTTCTAATTAGCTTTCAAACAACTTTCCTCAATCGGACAAATATGGAGAAAGTTACCCTTAAATTTGTGTTTTTTCCTTAAACCCATCAAGTACAAGAAAATGTACTAAATATAAGAAAACTCTACAAAATCACTTTTAAGCATATTATAAAGAACCTCAATACCAAGTGTAACTACAAATAACATATAAATTATAAACATATCAGCAAGGCAAAATAATAAATCTTTTGGAGATATTGGTTGACCTAAAAACTTATTATTGAGAGCACAAACTCAATCAATCTCTTCTTTAGTCGAGCATTTTTTATTCTTAAATGCTACTCTTCAGCAAAATGTCACCAATTATAATTGGACCAATGTAGTTAAAGCAGATTGGGTTTCTCATTGCCTCATTCATGATTGTTTTTGCTTTAAGTTTGTCATTCTCTTTCCTAAGTAAATTATTTTTATGCCTTTCCAATTGACTCTAAAGCATTAAAAAAACTACATGCAAGGACTTATTAAGCCCTAACTTTAGACGTGGCTTCAACATTGGTGACCGTTCATTAGAAGGATAGAGTTTATTAGGGCTTAAAAGGTTTATTTACAATTAGTTAGGATTAATTTGTGTTAACTAGGATTGATTAAGGTTTATTAGAATTAATATTAAATTAGAGTTAAATAAGTTAAATATAAATTAGGTTTAGTTTAAGTGAATGGAACCTACTATACCATATGCATCCATATAATATGCTATAGGTCTTAAATAAATAAAGTTTTACATCAGTACTAAAGTGACATTTAATTGACAAAGTCTTAACCTTGTTAAGGGCTTGACCAATTTATGGTTAAAATTATACAGCTTTGACACTTTGTAGTTCATTTTGAGTGTTCTAAAATGTTAGAGTTTGACCTATTAAAGTAAAAAATGCACCTTTTTCCCCTTAAATTGTTAAAGAATAACCAAAATTTACGGACAAAGATAACATAGAAAAGAAAATTCATTATCCCTATTAAACGCAAAACTAAATAGAACCTATCATTTATATCTAAATACAAAATAGACCTTAGCATTTTACAATGTTTAAAATAAACTCCAAAATTTTAAAAACTTTCAAATTAATCCCTTTCTCGAAAAAAAGTAAATGGAGGTATGAGTTAGGCTTCTACGATGTTATCTCCGATATGGTAGGAATATATTAATTTTTAGTTAAGTTATAGGTCTCACACTGTCACATTACTTTGTGGGGCATATAATACTTTTAAACAATGGCCCATATTTAAGTTTTTTAACAAAAAAGTTTTTTAACCGAAAATAATAGTAATTACACTAACAGAATATAATTGATACCATGATCAAAACCTTAATTTAATCAAAACCCAAATTTTTAGAAACTCCAATTTTGTCCCTATACAACCCTAACCTTAAATTAATTTCCAATTTTTCTTCCCTCTTCATCTTCATCTTTAATCGCTTGCCTTTTCAAGTTCCTCCTTTTATATGTTTACAAGGTTGAAGGAGGTGAGCAAACACATTTAAAAGAAACAAAGTTAGGAACTAGTCAGCAAGATAATTGATATGGAGAAGAAACATGAGTATTTTCTATTTGTAATGAAGCAAAAATCATGTATCTGAAAGTAAAGCTTGCGTAGGTACTATTAACTCAACTTCACTGCAACCCAATTCAAAACATCACTCATGGAACTGTGATGACCAGTAGTCAAGATTGTTCTCTTCCGACAAACAATGTTTCTGCTGCTAGAGTTTGTGAAAAAGTCCTCTCCCGAGGCTCATAGGATGATTTCATATATATAGTAAATGTACAAGGTTACATAAGTAATTACATTAAAAATTAATGAATAAATTAGTTGCCTAATTTATATACACTATTACACCCCCGCAGTCAGAGCGGGAGAACAACGAATGCTCAGGCTGGACTGGAAACGCTCAAACAAATGACGAGGCAAACCCTTAGTAAAGATATCCGCGTACTGATAATCAGCCAGAACATGAAGAACTCGAACCTTCTCGCGAACAAAACAAATATCAATTTCCACGTGCTTCGTATGCTGATGTTGTACGGGATTACTAGATAGATAAACCGCATTCACATTATCACAATAGACCATGGTAGCACGCGGTAGAGAAACCCGAAGTTCCAAGAGAAGATTACGAACCCAACTAGTCTCAGCAACAGCATTAGCCACACCACGATATTTAGCTTCAGCACTGGAGCGGGACATCGTGACCTGACGCTTAGAAGACCAACTGAGCAAGTTGTCACCTAAGAACACACAATAGCCAGACGTGGACAACGTGTGTCGGGGCACCCAGCCCAATCCGCATCTGTGTATGCCTGGAGCCCAGTAGTAGCTGTAGCAGTGATCCGAAACCCAAAATCAAGAGTTCCACGAACATACCGCAAAATCCACTTCAACGCATGAAAGTGAGACTCACGAGGATCATGCATAAACAGGCATACCTGCTGGACTGCAAAAGAAATATCTGGGCGAGTGAAGGTAAGATACTGAAGAGCACCCGCCAACTTTCGATACAACATCGGATCAGAAACTGATGGCCCTGAGCCACTAGAGAGCTTAGCACCTACCTTAATCGGAGTAGCAACTGGCTTACAGGCAGACATAGAGGCACGCTCAAGAATCTCCAAAGCATACTGACGCTGAGATAAGGTAAGACCAGTGGAGTCACGAGTGACAGCGATACCCAGGAAATGATGAAGAGGGCCAAGATCAGACATAGCAAACTCAGCAGACAATTGTGAGGCAATTTTCTGCACAAGAGCATCAGTGGACCCAGTAATAATAATGTCATCAACGTACAGAAGCAAATAAGCAAGATCTAATCCCCGGGAATAGACAAACAAAGATTCATCACAAGTACAGCTGGTGAAACCCACCCTGGCAGTGAGAAAGGTGGCAAACCGCTGAAACCAAGCTCGAGGAGCCTGCTTAAGACCATAAAGAGACTTCCGTAAGAGACACACATAATCGGGATGGTGAGGATCCCGATAACCCGGCGGCTGATGCATGTATACTG
>JAOTAY010000004.1:24893383-24910865 GCA_025629805.1 Erythroxylum baracoense
TTTTATCATTGTAAAAGACCTAATGTATGAACTTTGATACTGTTGTTGAGGTTGCTTTGAGTGGACTTTAAAGTCCTACAGTTGTGGTAAAATTTTTGGTGTGAATATAAAAGTGTGTTTAAAGTTGTTTGCAAGTTTTGGGATTTTTAGAATATAGCTGTTGTGTTGCCTAAATTTTTTTAAATAAAATAAAAAGGGAAAGACATTCAGTTAGCCTTGCATAGTCAGTTTAAGGACACCGTTAGTATCCTTAGCCCAGGTTTGTGGTAGTTGTCATGGGCCCGATGCGGTACTGGGTTGTAACATAATCTACTTTTTGTTTTCAAAATAAAACCTCCCAGGTGCATGCTTAGGGAGTAGTAGAGACTCCACCTCTCAAGTAGATAACTTTGTCAAGTGTTGTTGTGTCGGGATTTTTGCTTTGTAAATGCTTTTGAGAATTACTACATATCAATGACATAGTTGGAATGTATTTTATGTAAAGAAGGCATGTATATAAAGGTTTTTTAATGAAATGTATGAATATGTTTTAGTTTTTTAAAATTTATGAAAGTGATTGTCGAGATTACTTATAAGTGAACTTGAAGTCCAAAATACAGTTGTTGTTTGAACTTTTATAAAGGTTTTGAAATTTTTGGGGATGTCAAAATACAGTTGTTGTGCTGCCAAAATTTTTAATAAAATGGTTTTAAAAAACTCCACTACTTATATCTTTTTATGTTAAATTAATGCTTTTTGATAAAAAGAGCAATATACTTAGCTCCACGGGAACTTTCTAGTTGGTCAGATATCGACTGGAGGGCCACTGTAGGTACCGGGCAGGCCGCCTAGTCGTTTTAGGATAGGGTCCTGTCATATTAGGATATGTGTATCCTTTTAATTACGAACTACATGAAACTTGTTAAATTGAACTGTAACCAAATCAACCTTTGGTAAAAAGATAATGATGGTATTAACTAGTTAAATTTATACATGTATTGTATTGGATAGAATAACAATTCATAAAAGGATGATTCTCATATTTCATTAGAAGTACTAATGACTTTATGTGATATAGCCATATGCATTAAATGAAATATAGATTTAGAATTATGAAAAGTTCAAAATTTCTAAATCTAAGTAAAAATTAAGCATCGAGAATGCTAAAGTACTTTGAATGCTAAAATCAATACTAATTTTTAGATAAAGTTAATTTTTAAATTATTTATTTTAATAAAATAAAATAATTTTATAAGATTAACAATAATAATAATTGTAGTTTCATAGTAACAATGTTAAAAGCATCTCTACTGAATTTAATATGCAAGTGTACATGGTTATCGTAGATAGGTTAGTAAAATTGAAGGTATCTTTAGAGTATCAATCCCATAAAGAACTAGATACTAAATCCTGTTAATCTTAGTACATAAGAAAATTGAATAAAATAAGGTTGACTGAGGATAATTTAATAACTAATAAACTAAAGCAAAGAAAATAAAGTAATGAAAGAAATTTAATAAACAAACATTATAGATTTAGGATTCACTTACATAGAAATCCAATTATTAGGCAAGATTGATTTTTAGGTTGATACAACACTTAACCTAATATTATCTATATACCATTGATAAGATTTTCATCTAGTCGAAGTAACTACAAACACTGAATTCAATTAATAAGATTTTTGAATCATCAAAATGACTTTGATATCTATTTTTGACTTTCTATCCACAGATAGTTTTTGTAAATTCACGCACTTTTTTGTTTTTCCATTTCTATATATATATATATTATGCCCTCTGTCTAGGCAAATAAGTATATTTAACTAGGACTTGATCAAAATTTTATATATATATATATATATATATGCCCTCTGTCTAGGCAAATAAGTATATTTAGTTAAGTAAATACTATCTGTTGAAGCATAATTTAACTTGATCAAACTTATTAAGTATAATTAATCAACATATAGTTGCCTAAAGTCTAGAATACAACTTTTCACTAGTGATAAAGAGTTTATTTTCCTAGTGTAGATATCATACTTCACATGTTAATCCATCATATCGTACATGTGATTTAATCTATGGTGTCTAATAACAAATCCAATAATTAAGATTAAAGAGAATAAATTAATCCGATGAATAATCAATCTTGTATAAATAATTGAATGAATCCTTACATATTACATCCCTTAAACCTAGCTAAGGTTTTTAGCTACTAAACATGATAATACAAAACATGAAGGGGTTGTTCTGGTCCACTTTTATTTTTCTATTGTGATTTTCAATTTTCTTTTTCTATTTTCAGTTCCTATTTTTCCTTTAAATAAAAACAAAAACTTATTTAGCTGTTAATATCAATATAATTGTATTTTTACATATTAGAAAATAAATTATTTTTAATTAAATAAATTTATTTTAATTTCTTATATAATATTTATTGTTTATCTTTTTATTTTATTTTATTTTATTATCTTCTACTTGTGATTTCCTTCACTAATGTTCGGTAGTTGAGTGAAAAGGAGAGAAGAGATTGTTGAACATAACGATGATATGATTTTTGGTATAAAATAGTAGTAGCCATGAAGCATTTTCATAGGAGACATCCCAATGACAGTGACTAATGTCAATCTCTCATGCATTAAACTTTGCATGATTATAAACTAATTTAGGTAGAATGATTATAAGGTGTAATATACTTTGATTGATCTCTGGTATAATGAATTTCTAGTTTTCTTATAATTTATCCATGCTTTTAAAATGATTAAATCGAATGAACAAAAGTGGAAATTTTGGTATTTGATTCTTACATCAAGATTCGATAAGAGAGATGTATGTTTAGGTCATAACATGGATGAAAAAGGTTAAGTGTGAGCTATTCGAGAGAAAGTTGTAAGATCTTCCTATGTTAGGGCAAAAGATCCTAAAAGGGTTTGTAAAATGAATTAAAGCATCCTTAGGTTGTCTAGATTTGAAAGGGAATTCGATTGATTAACCATGCTAGAACATCTAAACAAACAGATCAAGGAGACAAAATTCCAGAAGAACAAAGCTGCAGAATTTTCCAACTCAAGGACAAGAAAAAGAAGACATCCAAAATTTAAACTTATATTCCTTTCTTTTCTTTCCTTGTTATTGAATGGTTATTATAAAAAATTATGAATTTATTTTAGGCAATTGATTGCTAATTTTGTTTTAAATTACTCTTAAATTGTTTTGTTAAACTTTTATGTTTTTAATTTTATTGGGATATACTTTATGGTGATGATTGGTTTATATTTGATCTAAATCAAAAGATTAGGTTGAATTATCTGTGTTTTGTTACACAATGAGAGCTGGTACCATAATATACCTATAAATATTAGATTAATAGGTAATTGAAGAGAGATCTTAATTGTTTATTAGTTATCTATAGGATTACTTTAAATCCAACTATGTAGTTAAGAAGAGTTTTGAGAGATTGAGAGGTTGCAATTCAATTCTTATCTATTCTAATTGAGATTACTTGGTTAGATCTTGAGAAAGGGTAATTATAAATATTAGATATCTAGGGTCAATTATCATTAAATCAAGACTATGAAGTGAAAATAAAACAAGGATAGAAGTAATTCTTAAGTTGTCATAATTGATTAATCAAAAAAATTCACTACTGCTTGTTAAACATTCAACTCTTAGTTTTCTTTAGTTTAGTTTTTAGTTACATTATCTTATTGATTGCCTTAAACAAAGTGTTACAAAAATTGATAGGTGTCTAAAGCAATCCTCATAGGAATGATATTGATTAGACTATGAGGATACAACTTGTATACTTGCAGTATAGATAGATTAAGAATCACAACACCAATAACATATAACTAGAAATGGAACTAGAGTCTGATTAGAAAGTCAATTGGTGAAAGTGTGAGAGCTTTAGGTTTTTCTATGGCAATTAGAGTGTCAAGGAGTTTACACTTTTCTTAGCCAACATCAAGTAATACTTTATGGTAGAAAAAATTTTTAAATTGGAAAAGGTGTGAATCACAAATACTCAACCAAATGAGGTCAAAACCTATGATCT
Source organism: Erythroxylum baracoense (assembly GCA_025629805.1). NCBI lineage: Eukaryota > Viridiplantae > Streptophyta > Magnoliopsida > Malpighiales > Erythroxylaceae > Erythroxylum > Erythroxylum baracoense. The sequence goes on from JAOTAY010000004.1 coordinate 24,897,419, forward strand.
TGATGATAAAAGATATCTTGCAATTAATGAATTTACTTTTTTGTGTTAGTAGATCTACTACAATAAAATTAAATAATATAAAAGATGAAATTTAATATAAGCGCAAAGTTTGAAAAGGAATTAATTTAATAATTAAGCAATCAAAGGATGCAGAAAATGAGAAAAGTGGAGCATATATTCATTTTAAAGAAAGTTTTACGAAAATTGAAGTAAATAAGTAAGAACGACAATGAATCCAATATATTAAGATTTCACAAATCATTATAATCCTTCTTGTAACTTTGTATTGATCGTTTTAATGAATTAGAAGCTTAATCATTGCTTGATAATTTTCATATAGAGCATAATGATAAATTATTTTATAATTAAAATGAAATTTATTTTGATCTTTAAACAAAATTTTGAAAATTTTTGTAAGGATTTTAAATCAATTTTTATCAAATGAGTATTTTTTTAAAATATTTGAAAGAACTTTGAGGGTTAAAAAATGAGCTTTTGATGGCTTTGTTATTGAATATAACTATTTGGCATTGTATACAAGATAAATTATTCATTATATAGACATTATTCATTAGCTAGCCAAAAGGTTATGATTGTTGAGATAATAGTTTATCTAAAAAGTTATCAAGAGGGGTCCTTCCATCTAACCAAGTGTTTAACTAGTCGATACCCCACGCCATGATTTTTTAGCTAATCGAATATGTCCATAAACTATCCTTTATAGTAACTTATTTGTGAGTCTAACTACTATTTTGTTTAGTTTTAGGTATAAAGAGACTATAATTGAGTTGCAGGAAGAATCTTTTATATTCTAAAGAGTTGTTAAGAGTCTTAATAGACTAGAAAGTGCATGTGTGCATTGCATAACAAATATTGAACTTATCTACATTGATATGAGCAAAAGAGGAATGTTTTTAGTTATATAGTTGTGAAATTAGTACAATTAGGAAATTTTCTTGATGTACACTTAACAAGGATCGTTCTTAACCTTGCATGATTACTCTTCATCTATAACGAAAAAAATGTTTACAAGTTTTTTTCTTTACCTGTGATAAAGAAGATATTAACTAGAAGGTTTCTCTTTAACTATTTTAAGAAGAGGATAATACATTCTTAAAAGAACCTGTGGAGTTGATGAAGGTCCATAGTTGTTTAGCTAAACGATTATAAATTGATTGTGTTCCTCTTCCTTATTGTTCATTATTTTATATTTATTTATGATTTTTATATTAATTTATCATAATCATCTACTAATGTAAATAATTCATTAATTAGTTTCAAGAAAGACAAAAGTGAACATACATGATTCACCCCCTTTCATGTTACATTTATAGACCAATAATGACAATGTACATGGTTAATGATACTAATCTTTAGTGAAGAACAAGAACCCCCAATAACATAAGTATTGGTAGACCTCCTATCCATACTTAACAGAAATGAAGAAGGAACTAATGAATCAATTCCTTTTCAATAACAATTCATCACTCACAAGAAAAGATTTAAAGTGACAGAGGCAACATGACTTAGTAAAGGAGTATATAAGGCAAGATGTGTGGAATGTACCGAAGGACGATAAGTTGCTCAATTTCATTATATAAGTGTAAGGTTTGACACAGATAGAAGTAAAATGTAAAAGACCTTTTGGCATAATAGTGTCTACAGAAGCCTCGTTAGAGCTCTAATTGCCACCACCAATCAAGGTCGATAGAGATAGTAAGAAGAATTATGGAACTCAAAATGGTTCAGAAAAGAGAACGAGAAGATATGGAAATCTTCCATATCTAATCCTTATAGGTAGTAATAACATGATTTTGTTTGCTTCATTTGTGAAAGGTCATATTTTGCTCACGAATGCCTAAAACGGAAGGCAAAGATGAGAAAATCAATTCGATGATCATGAAGATTTAGAAAAAGAATGCAAAAGCTTAACGAAAGAAGCCTACCTAAATTTATTTTTATTAGGCACAAGGATCCTTAAGAAACAAAATCCAAAGAAAAAGTAAGTTATTTAACATATATATATATATATATATAAGTGATTTGCCTATGGAATAGATGACATGTTGTTATCTTTATTTGCTAAGGAGTCTTTAAAGGAACCACTCTTGAAAAAGTTTCCACATATTATTTTGGTAAGGGTGTTGAATTCTTATGGTTTGTTAAACCCTTAAAATAAGTTGACAAAATCTTAATAATGTTAGGGAGCCTTAGTTCGCATAAGGTGACATGTCAATGAAGGAACTAAGTGAAGTCCTATAAGTAGGTGAGGCATATGTGTGATGCTAATAGAATCTTAAAAGTAGGTGAGAATTGGCATTTTTTCAGTATACATTAGCAAAAGTCTTTGACAATAAGTGAAATTTAGATGTAAGATCAAAGTTGGTTAACTAAGTCAAACTACTTCCAAGAGTGTATGAAAGTAACTGAATTTAACAGGAACTCCATAAGTATGAATCTTAACCTAATTTCTCAATTTCTCAATTTCTCAATCATCTTAATGGAATTAGTGGTTACAAATAAGTAGTTTTGTACTAACTTAGGAGGTTAGCAATTAAAGTGAGTGATTTTTGTTACTTGATTCCTATGTTCTTGTAACCTTATATTAACGAGTCCTATTTAGTTCTATCATCTGTTAGAGAAAGTTTAAAAATTTTGTGAAAGTTATTCGTAAAGATTTGAGTGGGTAGTTCTCAATTATTACTTTGTAGAGAACTTCAAATTAAAAACATCTTGTGTTTTCTTCCTATTATTTTATAAGTACTTCAATAAAAATTTAGTTTTATCGCATCTTTCTTGTCTCCTTTATTTAACTGAATTGTGTTACATTTGCATATTAAATGCGAGGAGAATACCTAAAAACAAGTGTGAGTGAGGCGTTTGAAAATTTACGTAGAAGTTATTTTAATATTACAAATGAAAATTAACTCACATGAACAAGTGTGAGTGAGGCGTTTGAAAATTTACGTAGAAGTTATTTTAATATTACAAATGAAAATTAACTCACATGATGACTTTAATTACCTTTAAGTAAAAGAAACAATTTGCTCCTTAATAATTCTCAAAAAAAATTTGCTCCTTAATATTTATAGCAAAAGTTAACTTAAACCTTAACTTTTTTTCCAATATTTTAAAAGAAAATTTATGAGAATTTAACAATACCAGTTGAACTTCAAATTGAAGAAACTCGAAACATCCAATAGAATATGATCTAGGGATGATGATGTGACCTTTTCTATAAAAAAAACTTAAGACCTATTAGTGCCATATTGGCATCCTAAGTGACACCCATCATACGTAAATCTTAAAATCTTAAATCTCTAAATTAAACCCAATTTTCTAACCAACCTCATGATTCATTTCGTAGAAAGGACTTGAGAGTCTAAATCATGTTCGTCGGTGAGGTGATGAGAACGAAAGCGAGTTCATAGGAGAGACCGAGAAGTGTATGAGAAGTGGTTTACGGACAGAACAATGGTGAATCCTAAGAATTGTGAAGCGTTAAAGACAAATAAAGTCGAAACATAAGTAACTCTTTCTTAAAATTTATTTTAAAAAATATTTAATAGAAGACCAAAATCAAATCCTTCTTTGGATTTGTCTCTCTGAATTTCTAACTCAACAGCTTCTAAGAGTTTCAAAGAAGGGAGCAAAGTCTTGGAAATCAGAAACTGAAATCTAGTCAAATTACTCAAAAACTTTTTCTGGGGTTGGCTATCATGGTAACAACTTCAAGACTATGACAGGGTCATGCATTTCTATACACAACTGCAGAATTTGTAATGGAAATGAAGTTTATCCGTCTGGTGATGTTTATACATATGCCGTTCTGTTCTTAGAGATGCTTACGATAATAGTCGTCGTCTTTTACAAAAGATGTACAAATCTCTAAACTGGAACAACAATGGATCTTCTTATTGGCTGAGTCAAAAAATCGAAGAATATCGAAGGTTAAAGACAAATTATATGATTTTCTGTGCAGTGGCATACCACTTAAAACATGGCACCCGTGACTCCTAAATTTATTAAAATAGGACATGTTTGAATTTTAGATAATACCTGACAAAAGTTTAAACTTACGTTAAACTAACATAATTTTTAAAAAAATAGTTTTATATTTTGTTAGGACTTCTAATGGTCTTGATAAATACGAGAAGTTGAGGTTCCTCAATCCTCTGGGTTTTGTTCAATCTTGCTGCTGCGTAGAGATCGTGTGTATGTGGAAATGAACTTTTTATTTTCTGTTATACACGAGAGTAGCGTGCGAGTAGAAGATTATAATCACATTTTATTACAGAGAATTTAGAAGATTATAATCACATTTTAGCTACCACATCTATTCATCTGCAAATGACATGCAAGAACCAAATAAGTAGCACCACCATAGGTTATTATCTAAACTTTGATGCATCTGAAATGCTTTGTCCAAGTACTTCAATACATCACCCGCAGATTAGAACTAAATCTATACCCAGAATTGGTTATATAGCACAAAGATCTTGTAATAAGCTCGTTCTACATCATTTGTTTGCACCAACTTCACAAACACCACATGTCCACAAATCATTAAAGTCGCACCACACACGTAAACTTAGTCCACATGGTGCTGGCTAACTTATCTCTAATCATTCACCTAGAGTAGTCCAGGCTCACGCTCCTGCTCCTGCTTCTGTTCCTGGAGTAGTAATAAGGTGACCTTGAGTAAGATCTGCCTCTATAACCTCTATCTCTAGGGGAAATCGACCTATGTTATGTAAAGGAAGACATTAGTAACCAACACTAACTGAAATATTAGTAGTAAAGTTCAAATTTTCCAATCAAATATCGGTGAGATAAAGTATGCCACAAATAATATAAGACATACCTTGAATAGCGTCGTCGACTCCTGGGTGATGGGGAATAATACTCAGGGCTACGAGAATAACTTCGTCCATAATGTGGCGATCGAGAGTAACGAGCTGGAGAAGGTCCATAGTCGTAAAATCGACCTCTGAAACAAAATATTAACTGATTTAATCTACAGTCGAAGTAAAAAGAGTCGCAACAGAATTGTATGAATAAAAGCTAACTCTTTGCTGGGAAAAACACAATAAACTGGTAACTAGTTTCTTCCTTTGCAACTACATACATAAGTTTCCCAAGATATTTCCCTTCTAATTGATGCACAGAAGCTATCACTCTAACCATCAAAACACAAACTAATCAACTTCTAAAACTACATGACTAGCCATTCACAATAGTGATAACAATGGCAATTTTTGAATTGACCATCCAAATAAAAATACACTTACCTATTTCGTTCTCTTGCCCTCATTTCTGAAGGTTTCTTCCTGTTTTCCTCAGCAAAGACAACTGTAAGCTCTCGACCTAGAAGAATTTCACCATCCATGTGATACTTAGCATCTGCAGCATCAGCTGGATCTACATACTGAACAAATCCAAAACCACGTGGCTCCCTGAAATATACACAGAGCTTAAGTGATGCGTCAATAATTCAGAATACATAAATTGTGCTTGACAACATATCACCATAAAAGACAAACAGGATCCATTCACTATTTTGATAAGGAAGACCGTGGAAAGCACAAGAGAGACACCACAAAATAAGAATATAATCATGCGGCTACTAACCTTTGAGGGTGTCAATATTCATATTGAGTCGATATTCTTCAACAGTTGAACTTCATCACAATGTATACAAACCCACCTTCTCTCCAATCTCGATGTACATTAACATCATCTTGAACAGTACTCTAATTACTTGATTGGTGTCTTCAAGTACTCTTATTACTTCATTCTTGAATTCCACAGTACTCTAATTACCTGATTGGTGTCTTCATCTTATTACTTGATTCTCGACTTCCACAGTACTCTTACTACGTCAATTGTGTCTTCAACACTTAAAATTAAAAACCAAATTCCTTTAAACCAGTAGTATATAATCAGAAAGGATCCCACCACCAAATGGTTAATTGAACTACGAGAAATGGCCCATTACAAAGTGATTTAATTAAGTTCACAAAGCAAAATATTTGGAACAAAAAAGTTAAGGATTACCCAGTATGATAATCTCGGGGCAAATATATATCTTTAAGAGGGCCAAATCGCCCAAAAGGTGCCCGTAGATCTTCTGGCCTGGCATAAGAAAGAAACATACCAATCATACATAATTACTGAAAAAGAAAAGAAAATCCATGAAGAGGGTCACCAGGCAATGGATTTAAGATTATAACGATCAAACATGAAAATAGGTAGACTTTTCAGCAAAAGTAAAGAAGATTACAAGCATGCAGCAGCGTTCAAAATGAAAGAGATTACAAGCACGCAGCAGCGTTCAAAATGAGCGCAAAACCAAACATAAAACTATTAAAGTACCTCCTTTCCAATTACATGCATGTAATGACAATCAAATTAAATGATCACTATATTGTAGTATTAATTATTTGAAGCAGAATCCTATCCACATGTCTAAAAAATGAAATAATGAATATTCAATGTGAACCATATTAACCCCAGAGGACCAAACCTGCAATCGTGACGAAGATTGCGAACCAGAAGGCTACAAGGAAGATCTCTGCCACGTCCACCATAACGACCCCTTGGAGGACTTCGGCGTCTCCTCCCATAATTCCTTGGAGGTGAGGGGCTATAACTGTAGCTTCGGCTCCTCATTATATTGTCTATGAACTCCTATAGCAAGCAAAAAGAAACAGAATTTCATCCCACTAAAACTATTAAACGTAATCATATATAAATATACTTAAGAAGGAATTACTCAAAAGAAAAAGAAAAGATCTTGAAAAATCACTCCTGTGGTAAATACAGATAACGTTAGACGCGCATGAAAAACCTGAGAAATCATCACAGAACATAAATTGGACAGTTCATATAGAAATTACCCGCAACCAAACTAAAAGAAGAAAAGAGAATGCACAAAAATATCATGTTGCAACACCAAACAAAGCCAATTGTTCCAATACATTGAACCGGGAATTGATATTCATAACCCAAACAATAAATCGAGAACAAAATCCAAAGACCATCAACAACTCAATTACAAAGATCACAGAGAGAAAAGAAAATCATCGTGAGATGCGTAGACGAATGGACAGAGAATTGGACCTGAAAAGACCAGAATTTCCTCCGAATCAGAGAGAGAAGACAGATGAAGGGAAGGTTTATTAATAGAAACCGATTCGAGAAGCATCTCCGATATATTACGTTTAGGGCTGTATACTTCCATGAGGATCTACGGCATCTACCTGTTGAAATTTCACAATGAACGGTTGAGATTGCTTGCTGACTCCTTCGGGTGAGTTTTAGAAATTATGAAGTAATTGGGCTTATCGGTCCAATAATAAATAGGCTTGGACTGAAAACAGAAGTGAATGTCCGCATCACTTTCACATCAAAGATGTATCTCGGCTTACTTTTATGTACTTTTATTTTTTTTTTAATTTTTACTAGTTTGGTTGTTAGTTATAGATAAGAAGATTAGTAAATCTGAAATAGATTTTAAATATTGAGATTTTATTCTAATTCGGATATAACTGAAATATAATATCAATAATAATAAATAAACATTTATGGGCAAACATAATTTTTTTCTTTTTCTTTATATTTCTTCTCAACTGAAACTCTCTATTTGAGGATTTAAGATTGATTGATTTATTTAGATAATACATTATTTTGATTGATTCTTATTAAAATATTATTATCAACATTATAAATTACTTTATTTAATTTATTTAATAATTTATTTATTTATTTTAAATAACTTTATATCATAAAATAATTTCATTATGTTTTGTTAAGTTTTTTCTTATAAAAAATCATACACAATTATTTAAAAATCAATAATTTATTGAATCACTTAAAATAATTTTAATTATTTATTTATTAAATACAAAATTTTTAATTAATTAATAACACAAAATATCTTAATAATTTATCTACAAAATCAATTACATAATAATCAATCATAGGTAAAAAAAATTGTCACTACAATTCTTAATATTTGATTTCAAACATTGGTATAACTATTAATTTCTATAATATCATTTTTAGTGCTTGCATACCAAACACTTATAATCAGTAATTTTATTCCTATTCTAATTCCCACTTTTCATTCTCATTCTTTTTTTTAATTTCAATTCGTTCATTACTAATTACCAAATGAGACTTTAATGTATGATCTCGACTCTAAAGTTAGTTTTAGCAACCAATTTATTATCCATATTTAGGGTATGAAGTTCTATATAAGCTCACTTTGATAAGTGCAAATGCAAACTACTAATTTTGTCTTCACTTTATTTTGAATTATAGTTCATTAGTTTGTAAATAAGGATGATATTCTTTTGTGAAAAATACAAGGATGATTCTTAACAAATATGTTTATTAGGTATGAATTTTGCAAGAGATTTAAGTAATAAGCACTAAGTTAAGAATTTTTTAATTTTTTAACATTTTCATAATTATGCTAAAATTTTGAACATGGGTTTTGTGAATACTAAATTTGGTATATAATTTATTTATTTTTTACTTTATTCATTTTTAGGAAGCTTGTAAATATTGGAACAATGTCTTATGATAAGAGATTTTTATACAAAGTTTCTAGATAATTGATTTTTTGTAATTGTATATGCTTATCCATTAAGCGCTTTTGCTTTCCATTTTCTCCATATTCTCTCTCTCTCACTCTCTATCTCTTTATAATAACAAAAAATGACACTGTCACTCTATTGCTCACAACAGTATGCGATATTTGAGATTTAGTTTGGCTCTTTTTCTCACACAACTTCTATTACTTATTGTTGTTGTATCATTATCAATTGCTCACCCTCTTCACGATAGACAAAAACATTTTCATCCCCAACTATTTTAGGAGTTTATCTATTAGTTTCTCAATAATCCTCAGTAGGAAACCAAAATTAACTTCTAAGTAATTCTAGTTTGTTGAGATTGTTGCTTATAGTTTACAGGATCAAAATTGAGGATAAATTTTGGATCTTTAGGTGAGCTTTAATATTCATTTTGTTTTCTCTTGGTATTGTGATTTTAACCAAATTTTTTATGAATTTGTTCATTTCTTATAAAGATTTCTACTTTGCCTTTGATTTTGGTTTGTCAATTCTTCAGTTTTGTAGCTCATTAAGAAATTGAACTAGGTTTGTTGCATACTGAACCTTCACCCCTCCCCCTTTTCAGTTAGTTGGTTTGTTTATAGTTACCAAGGTTGATTATTGTTTGGTTTATTTTATTATTTTAATTAATTTAGGAAAAGGCTTTGCTTTGATCATCTACTGGGATGTATTGAGTGTTATCTTATGTTTTCTTTCATGGTATCAAGAACCAATGATTGTTTCTCAAACCTATAGCTGCTTTAGAGTTATTGAGTGTATTGAGTATTATTGGTGTTTTTGGTCCCTTACACTTGCTTTCTTCATAATTTTTTTTCGTTTTTTTTGGTTTTTTTTTCCTTTTCTGTTTAACAGTTTTTTATAATAGTTTCAATATCTTGTTTGTTCTTTTTAAACTGTTCACTATTAGAGTTTAACATTCTACAAATAAAGATTTTGGACCATTAAATTTTTTATTTGCTTGCAGTTGTATGTACTTATGATTTTCAAACTCATTTATTACGAGGCCCATTTTGGGATTTGTTAATAATCCTTGTTTCCTTTCTCGAGTTATATCAGAGTCATTTAGGGTCTTGTGGAATGTGTCTTCTATAACTTATGTTGAGCATTAAGTTAGAAGTGGTGACTTTGACTACCGATGATAGAGTAAGGGCTAATACTTTGGTGAGTTTCGGGTCTAAGAGAAAAGAAGATGTTGACATATTATAGATAGGTTCTTAGAACTTCCTAACCCTTATAAGGAAGTCTTTGGAATTAACAGAGATTTTAGATAAATATAAAATTCATATAGCATGCATCCAAGAGACAAAGTGGATAGGGGCTAATGTGAAAGAGATTAATGGGTTCAAACTTTGGTATTCAGGGTGTTCAAGATGAAAGAATGGATAGGTAATGATAAATCATGTTGTGGAGCATATATTGGACTATTGGCAGGCTTATGCCGTTAAAGATTACGATGATAGGTGTTGTTTTTAATGTGGTGTGTGCTTATACACCTCAAGTAGTTTTGGATGAACAACTTAAATCCAATGCTGGGAGAAGCTAGATGAGGTGATCCAATAGATCCACTTTGACAAGAGAGCTATTTTAGGAGGATACTTTAATAATTATATAAGGGCAACCTTAGATGGGTATCCATAGATTCATGGGGGGTTTTGAGCACAATGATTGGAATGATAGTGGGACTGCTTTGTTGGATCTTATGGTAGCATTTGAGTTAATGATAGCCAATTCCTTTTTCAAGAAAAACGAGGAGCATATGGTGACTTTCAAGTGCAAAAAAAAGAAAACACAAATTGATTACTTCTTTGTAATGTAGAGCAATCAACCTAGGTGTAAGGATTGTAAGATGGTACCAAATGTTTTCTTATCAACTCAACATAGATTATTAGGTTTAGATCTTATAATAAAGGGTTAGAGGAAGAAGAGAGTCCTAGGAGGTGCATTAGAGTCAGATGGTGGAATCTAAAAGGGGATATAGTAGAACAACTTAGGGATAAAGTAATATACGGAGAAGAATGGAAATAAGAAGGAGATTCTAACCAAATGTGGGAAGAGTTGAGGAATACAACTAAAAAGATCTTGGAGGTTTCTAAAGGGCTTAAGGTTAGTATGATGGAGTTTGATGTTAGAATAAAGATGTACAAGAAAAGGTAGATCAATAAGGATGCCTATAAAACTCTATTAGATACTACCATAAAGGTAGAGGGAGTAATTAATAGATAAAGGTACACACTAGCAAAAAAAGAGGCAAAGAAAACAATCTTAATAGCTAAAAGTAGAGCTTACAAGAAATTGTACCACCAGTTGGAAACCAAAGGTGGAGAAAAGGATATTATAAGTTAGTGAGAGCTAGGAAACAGAAAGTGAGAGACTTAGATCAAGTTTTTTTAATAAAAGATGAAGCAAAATGGATGCTCATGACTAAAAATGACATCAAAAGAAGATTACAGAGGTACTTTTGTAGCCTTTTCAATAAACGCATAGAGGACATAATCTCTTTAGGTGATCTTAGCACATCCAAGAGGTTTTGTAAGTTTACTCGTTATTAATAAATTACAAGGGAAGAAACTAAAATAACTTTGAGGGGATGAAAAGTGGAAGGGTAATAGAACCTGATGAGATACCCATAGAGGTGTGAAAGAGCCTAGGTGTCGAAGGTCTTACTTAGTTAGCCAAGTTTTTTAACATGATCCTTAAATCCGCCAAAATGTCTGATGAGTGGGGACTTAGTACGTTAATTCCCCTATACAAGAACAAAGGGACTTTACCTCCATAAAAGGCCATACATCAGCCCTGCAATTTGCTAAGGATAGTGAAGAATCTAGACCAAACTTGTCCCTGCAGGAGTTTCCTAAACTCTCTCATAAAGTTCAAGCTGTAAAACATGATCAAACTTCAACCTAAACTAGTCTTGCTATGAATATCAAGAATGGGGGTCCCTTATAATGGATTGAAAGTATGGAAACAACTTATTAGAGCTTGGAAGAACATATTAAGTATCTAGTACAACAAAGGCAAATTGAAACAGTTCTAGGATTTTATAATGGATGGTGTACTTACCCATCTATAAACCTTCTTAAAGTAAGGGCTACAATATGTTCCTCAGCTTTGGTGGTGTTCTTATGGAGCAAAAGACTTGCATTCCTAGTGGTTCTTACCTTGGCTATAGCTTGGTGGAGTAAGAAAGGGTTAGAGAAGACAATGATGATGGAAGACGACACCTTCTTATTAAAATTTAACTCTGAAAATTGTCTAAATGAGATACTCAAGTAGATTCCTTGGCATGTCAGAGGTCATCCTATATTCATTAAGAAATGGAAGCCAGGTATTGAATATGATAGAGGGAATATAGATATCATCCCCATTTGGGTTCATTTTCATAATGTCCCTTTGGAATTCTGGATAATTGAAGGGTTAAGCTTCCTAACTACCTCCAAAGGAAAGCCTATATGTATGGATACTCAAACAACAAACACAGAGATAATTTGCTTTGCCAAAATGTGTTAAAGTCAAGAAAAATACTAAATTGCATGAGAGTATCCCAGTTATGAAATTGGAAGAGGAAGGAAAAATGGTGAGGATTGACATTCCCATTACTTATCCTTGAAAGCCCAACAATTTTAACAAAAAAGGAAAGTTACTGGAAAAGTTTTCAAAACAGGAGGATATGATGAACTTATGGGAGTAGACACTTAAGAGGATCTCAATCATATTAACAAAGGGGTGAATGATGAGATTTAGACAAAAATTGAGGTAATAGAGGGGACTCAAGATATACATACTCAAGTTAATACTTAGCTACAGAAGAATGAGAAAGACATTCCTAAAATAAGGTTAAAGAGGATTTTAGTGCCATAAGGGACTTCTATGGATAAGGAAGAAGATAAGGAATTTTATAAAAACTCTAGAAGAAAATTAGCGAGAAGGAAAGGGAAAAATAAAGAAAAAAGGGATCAACTCCTTGATAAAAATGATAGTTCTCATATGGAATGTTAGGGGGATGAATGACCCTCTTAAAAGGCTAGCTATAAAAGAGGTTATTTTTTGAAAAGAAACCTTGTATAGTGGGACTCCTTTAAACTAAACTAAATCTACCTTAGTTATAGAACTGCCTTAGGTTTTTGAAGGTTGAATGGAAAACCCTTTCAAATCATAATTCTCATTACAAGGGAAGAATAATATGTGTTTGTAATTCAGACAATTTAGAAGTGCAAGCAATCTATGAAAGTGATCAATTTATGCATCTAAAATGCCAAATTTATGGTATGCATATCAAGTTTAAGTTGACTATGATCTATCTCTCAAACTTCTCATTCCAAAGGGATAAATTTATCAAAGCCATATAGGTAGGTATTACAAATCCAAAGTACAAGGTGGCGGGAAATATAATTTGGGCACTTATAGATAACTCACTGACTTAATGGATCTCAACTTTACAAAGCAAACTTTCACCTAGACCTTCTTAATTTGTATGATAGATATCCACAACAGACACGAGACAGTATGATAGAGCTCGGTATCCACAATGGATACGGGACAGTGAAAAAGACACTCAGTCACAACAACGTAATAAATAAATTTGAGTCTCATAAATATTGCATACATATATGATATGAATAACTTGAGCAATTGCAATGTTTTGAGAACTTGTATTGTATAAAATGTGTGAATCCTTATCGATGAATATGTCTTGCATGATTATAATGAAATGTATGGATTTTTGAAATTGGACAATTATGTACAAAGTGTTTTGTGATATTACATGATGAAAATTGAGATGATGTGAATTATATGATGACATAAAT